>OVBL01000786.1:600000-919101 GCA_900406555.1 Pseudoturritis turrita | reverse complement strand
CGCATCGAGTTTAAACCAGGGGTCCCTACGATGATGTTGTAGATGGCCGGATGGTCAGCTACGGAGAACTCGACGATCTTTGTCACCTCGCCAGCTTGGACAGGCAGTTTGATTGTTCCGGTGGTCATGGTGGTTTCTCCAGAGAATCCCGTCAAGGTTTGGGAGTAGACATTACTTCGGACAGGTCCACATTCATCCTTCTGAGAGTTTCGAGGAAGATTACATCCATGGTGCTCCCAGTGTCTACCAATACGCGTGCTACATCGCAGTCATTGATGATCAACTCGATCACGAGAGGGTCGTCATGAGGTCTGTCGATTCCGATCGTTTCTCTTTCCTCGAACGATATCACGTCGTTTGGAAACTTAGACGATATCTTCTTTTGTCAGGTCGGGTTTGTATGTGTTTACGTCCATCTCGAAATCCTTGAGGCTGATATTTCCCCCGAGCTCGCCGGCTGCTAATTTTTTAGCAAGCTTCAAGCCTAGAATGCGGCAGTTCGCGGTAGAATGTCCGTAGATGTGGTGGTGTTCGCAGTAGGCCGTCTCGTCATAGGAGCTGTCGCCTTTGGTCCACGTGCTCCATGAGCTTCTTCCACGGCCCCGGCCTCTCCCATGACCGAATCCAGGAGCGTCGATTTGATAGTTGTGAGCTCCTCGAAAACCTCCTTCGTGCTGGATATAGCTGGAGCCTTGATTGTTCTTCCTAATATTGGAAGGGGCTGAAACTTGGGGAGAATGGTTCGCTGTCTTGGCCCTACCGTACTTCTCAGTTAGGATTTTCATCTCTTCTTCTTCGGTGATGAAGTCTGCTGCTCGATGCATAGCGTCCTGTATCGTAGTGGGTGTGTTTAGCGCGATTTCTTTGCGAAAATCGGAATTGAACCAGAGTGCACGCTTCAGGGCTAGTAGGGCTGCTTTGTCGCTCAAGCTTCCACTTTTGACATAATAGCCTTGAACCTTCCAATGAAACTCCGTAGTGTTTCGTTCTGTCCTTGAGCTAAGGTCCATAGGTCGGCATCAGACATTCCGGGATCCATGAAGATGGAGTAATGCTTCAAGAATGCCGCAGATAGTTGGTTATAGCTGTCGATGGAATTTCGCTCGAGTCTTGAAAACCACTGGAGCGCCGGTCCCTTAAGATGCTCTACGAAGAGAAGGCATTGTCCGGCGTCTCTCTTGTTTTCCTTAAAATTCGAGCGTCCCATAGCAATAGCGAAGGCTGTCAGATGTTCCTTCGGATCGGTCTTTCCTTCATAGATCGGGATTTTCATCTTTCCAGGGTCTGGAATTCTCGTGCTTGTTATCCGCGCTGTGAACGGGGTGTTCTGTGCTTCCTCCAGTACATGATCTATCTCTGGCACCTTGCTAGTTGCTTTGTGCATCATGGATCGGACAGCTCTTATGTCGGCAGCCGCTCGATCCATATCTGCTCGCATCCTAGCCATCTCGTCTTTCTGGGCTCTGACTCCTGCTCGGCGTCTTCGTTTATCCGTGCTTGCTCAGCCCAGAGTATGTTTTCCTCTTCCTCGGTCAGCTCTTGATCTCCTTCGGGGATGGCGTCGCATCTTTCGGTTCGGGTTTGACCAGTTGCTAGGTGTTCAGGATTGTCATGGCTCTCCATGTTTTGCTCCATTCGGTTCTCCTCCTCCAGATTGATGATTGGTGCAGGCTCCTCTTCGATTGGCGCGTCGTCTGCCCCTTGGACTCTGGAGGCTAGGTTGGCTGAGCTTTGGTGTAGTGGCGGCAGTCTCCGTCGTTGGTCATCGTCTTCAGATCGGTTTTGTGGTGGTTCTTTGGTGTAAGAAAATTTCAAGCCCCCCTCCTTCTAGCGCCAAATTGTGGGAGTATAAATCCACGCCAATTGAATTCGTTGTCTTTTAGCGAGATCTGAAACTTCTGAGTAAAAACCACCAAAAAACACAAACAGAGATCCAAAGTTGGTGTTTTATTAAGCTGCTTAGAAAGCTCTTTGTGTCAGAGCAAAAGTACAGAGTTTTGCTAGGTAAATTGCCCCCTCTCCTTTTCTGAGGGTTTACATGAGTATTTATACAAGCCCGAGTCGGCCAAGTTATGTCTAAAGAGATAAGGAAGATTTCCTATTTCTTCGGGATTTCCTTTTAGCAAAGCCTGTTGTCGTCATGGGCTTTGATTCATGGGCTGTCTTTGTCACCCCTTTTGTGGGCTTGAATTCGTGGGCTTGTTTTGTCTCGGCCCAATCTTTTACCATGGTTCACGGCTCGGGTGACACCACGGTTCACGGTTCGGGTGACATGCTATGGATTAGTATACTCATCCCAGATTCTTCGTCGTGGGTCGTGACCCTCGAACCGTCTGTTATGTCGTGGATCGGGGTATACGACCCAACTTGCCTTGTCGCAGTTTGGGGTTTGGAACCAAACTTCCCTTAACGGATCGGGTACACCCCTTCACAGTTAGGGGATACCCGATCCACCTACTTCACGATCAGGGGACCCGATCCATCCGCTTAGTTACGGATCGGGCACATAACCCAACCTGGTCATGGATCAGGGGACCCGATCCCTTGCCTTGTCACGGAGCGGGGTACACCTTTCACGGTTAGGGGACCCGATCCATCCGCTTCATGGCCAAGTACCCCGATCCAACTCCATCATGATCAGGGACCCGATCTGCTCATGGCCAAGTACCCCGATCCAACTCCATCATGATCAGGGGACCCGATCTGCTCATGGATCGGGGTACCCGATCCCTTGCCTTGTCACGGATCGGGGTACACCTTTCACGGTTAGGGGACCCGATCCATCCGCTTCATGGCCAAGTACCCCGATCCAACTCCATCATGATCAGGGGACCCGATCCGTCTGTTTGGTCACGAATCGGGGCGCATAACCCAACCTGCTCATGGATCGGGGTACCCGATCCCTTGCCTTGTCACGGATCGGGGTTCACCTTTCACGGTTAGGGGACCCGATCCATCTGTTTCATGGCCAAGGACCCCGATCCAACTCCATCATGATCAGGGGACCCGATCCGTCTGCTTCATGGCCAAGGACCCGATCCAACTCCATCACAGTTAGGGGCTCAACTGCTAGTGCTTTTTCATACTTAGTCATTTTTAATCGTTGATTCTCAAGGGGTGAAATCTGATCCCAACATGCATGATTTCGTGTGATTGTTATTTTGGGTTTGGTTGGGATATTATATGAATGTTAGGGGAGCCCTGACTCACTAAGCAAATTAGTTGCTTATGATTCTACTTGTTTTGCAGGTGACCATTAGCGGGTAAACCATACGGGTGTACACAAGGAACGATGGGAAACCAGCGGTAGTTTATGTTGCCTTTTGTAAAGAACTAATGTTTAATATGTATGAAAATGTTTTGAGTACTAGACTCACTGCCGGCATGTATACATATGTTCTTGTATCACGTTTGAGAACCTAAGTATTATGATATATAAAAATGTGTTCCTTAAACTTGAGTTTCATGTGATGCTAGTCCTAGTCCGGACGAACTAACTACTTGACATAACTCGGGTTAAAAAGCCTTGAGTTTTGTTCGGTAGGAAATGTGTGCTTGGTCGTTTGGTCTAAGGTCTCTGGATAAGTTCTGGAAACCTCGGATCGAATGTCTAAGTACGCATATGTGACATTTCCGGTCAATCAATGATCGGGGGTGTTACAAAGGTGGTATCAGAGCATGGTTTTGGCCATGTTCAAATGGGACTTGATTTTCAAATGATTTATCGAGTCAAAATGAGTCGCAAAAGGCAATTAGGATAAGCTGGATGGTTCCTGTACTTTAGAATAGGGTGGGTTAAGTACTTACCTTATTTTCGATGCAGCAATGCCACTGCGGCTGATTATTACACATAGAGGACGAAGAACTCGGTGCATACATACAACTCCAATAGACATGACCCTGGAGTGTTATCATTGCGGTCGAGTTGGACCTTATCCATGGGCTTGTTCAAGCATGAGACAACCCAGATTTGTTCCGAACTATGTTACTTGTTATTTCTGTGGAAGGAATGGTCATTACTCGACTAGTTGTCTGCGTACTTTGTTGACTCCTTGAGATCCTTCAAAAACCATTTGAGAATCAACGAGACGGTTGGTGATAAAGCTTCGACTTGGTGATAAGCATCCTCGGAACTCGACTAATCCTTAGATGTAAGTAATTGAACCTTTCTAAATCCATCAAAGTTTCGATTACAGGTACGTAAGGGTTTTAACTCATGGTGAGATTGATTGAAATTATGATTATGTTACTTGATGATTGATTGCATGATGAGTATGAAGTTATAAATGAAAAGTTAAATGCTTGTTTTGTAACATTACGTGTTAAGTGGTGTTCCCACACATGTTTTGTTTGACTTCGGAGTAACACATAGTTTTGTGTCTCCTAAGTTCGTTGCTGGTCATGAGGGACCTTTACAATTGTAAAGGTGTGAGTGTGTGCCCTTTTAGAACAACCGAAACCTAAAACCTTCAAGCCAAAAGTCGTTTACGGGAAGTTCTAGTGTGGATCGATGAAGAAGTCTTCTTGGCTGATCTACTAGTTATCCTTGGGTCAGCGTGAAGCCGTTTGATTATGGAGGGTATGAAGGTTCCGAGTATTTGACTTATGAAGAAGTGAGGAATTGTACAAGTCCAGAGTAACAAGTCTTCATCGATGATTGTGAGATCAGTTTAAGAATCCAAGATCAGTCAGACCCGAAGTGAAGAAGGAAAAGTTGGTTAGAAAAGTGAAGAATACAGAAGAACGATTACACAGGAGGAATGTGGATGATTAATGAAGATGCATTCAAGAATCCATTCAAGATCAGGATTGCATTTGGTTTTAGCATTGAAGATTATGATGGGTTAAGAGAAAGGGAAGTCTATCTGGTATTGCCCATTGTGGGAGAAGGACTAGAGGATAAATGGAAGCTTGAAGATATTTTAGTTATGAAGAAGTATGGGGATGGGTTTAAACTGTTAAAGGACTACATCCTCCCTAAAGTAATCATTTACCATTTCCCTTAAATCGAGTGCATCTCTGATAACCAAGGCACCAACCCAGATGATCTGGTTCTTTCAGTTGAGCCAGAGGAACAGTGAGAAGTTGTTGAAAAGAGAATTCATTCGACCAAGTTCATCACCGTGAGAAGCTCCAGTACTCTGTAGAGAAGAATGATGGAAGCTTGCAGTTGAGTACAAGAATTACCATGTTCATGTAACATCAATGAATCTCTATATCAGAGCAAGATATGATGAAGACTACCTCTAGGATGTGTTAAAGGAAGAATGTAGCGGATGAGATTTAGTACCATTGAACAAGCCTAAACTGTTTAGGAAAGAAAGGGTAGGAGCAAATGATGGTGGATAGTGTATTAAGGATTGAAGAATAATTGGATCAACCTGAAGGTGCAAGTTAGCTTTCTAAGATTGTTTCAACAAAAAGTTACCATCACACTTGTATTCCCGAGGCGAATGAAGTGAGACTCATGGTCAAGCATAATTCAGAGAGTCAGTAGGGTTTGGCGGTTATACCATATGGTTTACCATTACACCATCAATGCTTATGTGATCGATAAGAAAAGTTGGTAGGAATGTGTAGACGAGCTCAATATCATCTCTATCAAGGCAAATAATTCAGTCAGGTCAGAGAATATTGTGGTAACAGAGGATGATCAGGGTCAATCTGTTACAGAAGGTGGAGGTACATTATCCAATTAAGTAAAGGAGCCAGAATGATGACATTGCCTGATTCCCGAAGAATGGAGCCAACCTAACCTGGGTGTAAAAGATAACACGGGATAGCCCGCATACCACAAAGTGGAGGAGTGTAAGGACGATTATTAAGTCAGAAAAAAAAATTCGATGAAGATTATAGTGGGGTACGACCTGAAGATTCAATATCATCCGAGAATACAAGTATAGTAGCCTATGCGTTGAGCCGAGGAGAGATATATATGGAAGGAAATGAACATATTCAAGAGTCGTTCATGGTATGGAGAGATGACTAATAAAACAACACAAGAAGATTAAGGAAGTTGATCGTTAAGACTACACACATTGAATGGAGGAATATTGTATAAGGAATCAGATAGAACAAAAGATAGAAGAAGATATTAAGAAGATTAAGAAGAAGTTAGGTGAGCCAAGGAGAAGGAATGCAAGTGAGTACCCCATGACCTCGTGAGGGATCTTTAATTTAGTGGAAGAATCACCAAGTCGAAAGGGAAAAAAAACTTTGGGAATGTCGATGTTAAGACAACCATCCGTATTACAACGAACCAGAAGAAAAGAAATGCATAATTTATCAATCCGTGAAGGAGAAGGAGAAGTGACAAGAAGGATTTCACCATAGGATAATCCAGATTCTAAGAACGAAAATGAGATATGTGGATAATTGTTAACTGCTTAACCAAAAGGGTTAACTTTCTTCAAGACCAAAACCATGGACAATATTGGAGTGAGGTATGAACATGAAGTCTATGCCAAGATTACAAAGTACAGAGAACTAAAGTACATGGAGCAGACGAGAAGAACCTTAAGAAATATGTTCTGATGGTACATATTAAATTGGCTAAAAAGTTAGGAAGACTACTTGCCGGTTGTAACATTTCCATACAAAAATAATTACCATGAAGAAAGTGGGATGTCTCCCTATGAAGCTTTATATGGACGGCCAAGGTATTCTTATTACAGGATGCAAAAAGAGCAATTGGGGTCGAGACAAGTGGTTTTTGGTTGAGTAGTGGGATGTTGGTCAAGACGAAGCAACCTGATGGGTAGAATGGTACAAACAGTTGGCTTGATGGTAGATGACAGTTAAGTTCAGGCAAGACAAGTTGTCATAAATAAGTTTAGATCCTTATAAGAGATTTAATCGAACAAGAATCAGTTTGGTTCGAGATGAAGTGGTTTTGGTTCGAGAATTTTGAGTTTGGGTTAAATAGACCAGTTCAGAGTACGACCGTGGGTTGACGGCAGAGGATCGGTTTATTGGTAAGATCAGATCATTAAAAGATAAAGAGTTATTGTGGTAGTGAGACATATAGCAAACAAAGGAACCACTAGAAGGAGGATAGTAGAATACTTGTCACCGTGAAAGCTAATTTGGAGTCAATAAGATAAGTGTAACAACTTTACGGATAAGGTAGATTTATTCATCAAGTATATGGAAGGAAGTGGTTAAAGTTGCAAAGGGTAATATTCAATGTCGTATTTGAGAATGATCTACGGATCAAAGCATAGTTTCGTGAACCTCTCCATAAGCATTGGAAATCAATCTCCATATAAGTATAAATTTCCATCCTCAGACCGATGGACATGAGCGGATAACAGAATGGGCATTAGGAAAGTACTTCTGTCGTGTGAGTTTGATACATTAAGTACTGAGAATAGTACTTACCCTTGGTAGAATTATCGTATAATAATAACTACCACTTAAATAAAAGAATATGGAGAAGGTACCCAACTGTCAAAAGCAACATGGAGACTATGGGAGAAGAAGAAGAGTAAATTGGATGTTAGAGATGGGTATAGTTGAAAGTAACTGCACTTCCTGGAAAGGAAAATAGAGGTTGAAATGTTAAGGTAGTTGTCCACACGGTATATTGGACCATACCATGTTATAAGAAGAGTAGGAGAAGTGACCTATCGTTTGGATATTCCTTCAGATGTGACACTTGAGCCAGTATTCTATATGTCCATATCACGAAAATATCTCCGGTGATCCGAATGTCATAGAATCCCAATGGATAGAAGATCTCCAAACAAATTTAATCTATCCAGAAAGACTCCTATGAATGAGAGAAACGACAAGTTAGGGAATTGAAGAACTGATATTTTTTTTTAAGAACAGAAATTTTGGGAAAGGTAACACATTGGATTGTGGTAGTCTGAGAGATAAAGAGTAATTGTATAGAGTTATCCAGAACTCTCTCCGGACCTGAGAATCCTTATGAATTCGGGACGAATTCTGTTAAGGGGGAGAATGTAATGACCCTGATAAGGGCTGGATTTGACCAAGGGAAATTCACTTAGAATTATCAAGAGAAGTTCAAGATAAGCCTTTGGATTGAAACAAAAGAAAGTTGGGTCCAGTGAATTTCAATTTTCACTCGTAAGTACGGTTGATAAAGCTAGGCAAAGATAGTTTGGATCCAAAGTTCCAAATCAAGCCAAGTGGAATTGGGAAAGTTATAAGAGACCTTAAAAGGACATTTGGTCAAAGAAAATCTCAGTTGTTGGGATCAGATTTCACCTCTTGAGAATCAACGATTGAAAATGACTAAGTATGAAAAGGTGCTAGCAGCAAGATCCCTAACCGTGAGAAGTTGGATCGGGTACCCCGAGCTGTGAGTGGGATCGGGATCCCTAACCGCGAGAAGTTAGATCGGGATCCCTAACCATGAAGTTGGATCGGGTACCCCGAGCTGTGAGTGGGATCGGGATCCCTAACCACGAGAAGTTGGATCGGGATCCCTAACCATGAAGTTGGATCGGGTACCCCGAGCTGTGAGTGGGTTCGGGATCCCTAACCGTGAGAAGTTGGATCGGGATCCCTAACCATGAAGTTGGATCGGGTACCCCGAGCTGTGAGTGGGATCGGGATCCCTAACCGTGAGAAGTTGGATCGGGATCCCTAACCATGAAGTTGGATCGGGTACCCCGAGCTGTGAGTGGGATCGGGATCCCTAACCGTGAGAAGTTGGATCGGGATCCCTAACCATGAAGTTAGATCAGGTACCCCAACCGCGAAAAAGGAGTTGGACTAGGTATCCCGAACCGTGACGAGGTAGGTTGGGTCGTGTACCACGATCCATGACACGACAGACGGATCGGGGGTCACGACCCACGGTGAAGGAACTGGGTCGTGTATCCCGATCCATGGCACGACGAACGGATCGGGGGTCACGACCCACGGTGAAGAAGTGGGACGTATACCCCGATCCATGGCACGACAGACGGATCGGGGTCACGACCCATAGTAGTCACCGAACCGTGAACCGTGGTATCACCGAGCCGTGAGCCATGGCATCACCCGAACCGTGAACCATGGTGTCACCCGAGCCGTGAGCCATGGTCACCCGAACCGTGAACCATGGTGTCACCCGAGCCGTGAGCCATGGCGTCACCCGAGTGAACCATGGTCACCCGAGCCGTGAACCATGGTGTCACCCGAGCCGTGAACCATGGCGTCACCCGAGCCGTGAACCATGGTGTCACCCGAGCGCGAACCATGGTTAGAGAATGGGCCGAGACAACGAGCCCACAATTCAAGCCCACAAAAGAGATGACAAAGATAGCCCATGAATCGAAGCCCATGACGATGACAGGCTTTGCTAAAAGGAAATCCCGAAGAATTAGGAAATCTTCCTTATCTCTTTGGATACTAACTTAGCCGACTTAACTTAGTATATATACTGATGTAAACCCTGAAAGGGGATCCGCAATTTACCTAGCAAAACTCTGTACTTTTGCTCTGACACAAAAAGCTTTCTAAGCAGCTTAATAAAACACCAACTTTGGATCTCTGTTTGTGTTTTTGGTGGTTTTTACTCAGAAGTTTCAGATCTCGCTAAAAGACATAACGAATTCAATTGGCGTGGATTTATACTCCCACAATTTGGCGCTAGAAGGAGGGGGATTGAAATTTTCTTACACCGAAGAACCACCACAAAACCGATCTGAGACGATGACCAACGACGGAGACGATAGCGCTGCTGACACCAGAAACGCCGGCGTGGAGGATCAGGCGAACCATCCAAGACGCTGGGGAGACTTCGACAACGCTCACGGAGATGAAAGCCATGCTGGAGACACTGCTCAAAAAGGCGGAGGAGCAAGATAAGCTGAACAACACGATGACGGGCGAGCTGAAGGCCCTCACAACGGCGAGTCGTACCCGAGGCACGGGATCAGGTCTGGATCCAGCAAGACGAGTCGGGAGGCGTCTCAACCCAACGGCCCTGGACTTCACAACTCCGCTCAACCCACCAGGACCCGAGGAAGACTGCCACTACTACACCAAAGCTCAGCAAACCTAGCCTCAAGAGTCCAAGGGGCAGACGACACGCCAATCGAAGAGGAGCCTGCACCAATCATCAATCTAGAGGAGGAGAACCGAATGGAGCAAAACATGGAGAGCCATGACAATCCTGAACACCTAGCAACTGGTCAAACCCGAACCGAAAGATGCGAGGCCATCCCCGAAGGAGATCAAGAGCTGACCGAGGAAGAGGAAACATACTCTGGGCTGAGCAAGCACGGATGAACGAAGAGCGCCGAGCAGGAGTCAGAGCCCAGAAAGACGAGATGGCTAGGATGCGAGCAGATATGGATCGAGCAGCTGCCGACATAAGAGCTGTCCGATCCATGATGCACAAAGCAACTAGCAAGGTGCCAGAGATAGATCGTGTACTGGAGGAAGCACAGAACACCCCGTTCACAGCACGGATAACTAGCACGAGAATTCCAGACCTGGAAAGATGAAAGTCCCGATCTATGAAGGAAAGACCGATCCGAAGGAGCATCTGACGGCCTTCGCTATTGCCATGGGACGCTCGAATTTCAAGGAAAACGAGAGAGACGCCGGACAATGCCTTCTCTTCGTGGAGCATCTTAAGGGACCGGCGCTCCAGTGGTTCTCAAGACTCGAGCGAAATTCCATCACAGCTATAACCAGCTATCTGCGGCATTCTTGAAACATTACTCCATCTTCATGGATCCCGGAACGTCTGATGCCGACCTGTGGACCTTAGCTCAAGGACAGAACAAAACACTCCGGAGTTTCATTGGAAGGTTCAAGGCTATTATGTCAAAAGTGGAAGGCCTGAGCGACAAGCAGCCCTACTAGCCCTGAAGCGAGCACTCTGGTTCAATTCCGATTTCCAAAGAAACGCGCTAAACACCCCCACTACGATACAGGACGCTATGCATCGAGCCGCAGACCATCACCGAAGAAGAAGAGATGAAAAATCCTAACTGAGAAGTACGGGAAGGCCAAGACAACGAACCATTCTCCCAAGTTTCAGCCCTTCCAACACTAGGAGGAACAATCAAGGCTCCAGCTATATCCAGCACGAAGGAGGCTTTCGAGGAGCTCATAACTATCAAATCGACGCTCCTAGATTCGGTCGCGGAAGAGGCCGAGGCCGTGGAAGAAGCTCATGGAGCACATGGACCAAAGCGACAGCTCCTATGACGAGAAGCCTACTGCGAACACCACCACATCTACGGACATTCTACCGCGAACTGCTGAATTCTAGGCTTGAAGCTTGCTAAAAAATTAGCAGCCGGCGAGCTTGGGGGAAATGTCAGCCTCAAGGATTTCGAGATGGACGTAAACACATACAAACCCGACCTGACAAAAGAAGATCACACCAAGCGCGATAGAAGGGATGACGAAATGCCACCCTTTGGATCAAGCAGAAGAAGGATTAGCATGATAATGGGAGGATCCCACTATTGCTCAGATACCATCTCGTCAATCAAAGCGTTCCAGCGAAGGGCAACGTCAGCATCAACTGGTCTAAACCATCTAAGTTTCCAAACGACGTGATATCATTCGAGGAAAGAGAAACGATCGGAATCGACAGACCTCATGATGACCCTCTCGTAATCGATTGATCATCAACGACTGCGATGTAGCACGCGTATTGGTAGACACTGGGAGCACCGTGGACGTAATCTTCCTCGAAACTCTCAGAAGAATGAATGTGGACCTGTCCGAAGTGGTATCTACTCCAAACCTTAACAGGATTCTCTGGAGAAACCACCATGACATCGGAACAATCAAACTACTGTCCAAGCTGGGAGGTGACAAAATTGTTGAGTTCGCCGTAGCTGACCATCCAGCCATCTACAACGTCATCGTGGGGACCCCCTGGTTAAATTCGATGCGCGCAGCCGTTTCGACCTACCATCTTTGCCTCAAGTTCCCTACACCAAACGGCGTGAAAACTATTCGAGGAAATCAAAAGAATCTCGCGTCTGCTTTCTCGCCGCACACAAGCTCAGAAACCCGGTGACTGATCCCAACGGCAAATTTAAAGCGCAAGAAGATGAAGACCGACAGAGAACCGGTGAAAGAGCTTTCCAAACTGTTATAGCAGTTACAGATCGTGGTGGATCGCGAAGAAGAAGTGTCTAAACCAACCTGCGACCCTGTCATATCAGTTTGCATCGACAACAAACATCCCGAACGCTGTGTAGAAATTGGAGCAGATTAGATGGAAAGATCAAAGAAGAGCTCGTGGCATTCTTGAAGAAAAATATCGACACCTTCCATGGGAAGCGGAAGATATGCCTGGCATCGATATCAGTATAACAAGCCACGAACTGAACGTCGATCCACTTTCAAACCAGTAAAACAGAAAAGAAGAAAACTTGGGCCAGACAGAGCTAAAGCGGTAAATGACGAGGTGGAGAGACTACTGCGCGTCGGATCAATAACTGAGGTGAAGTACCCGGACTGGCTAGCTAACCCAGTGGTGGTCAAGAAAAGAATGGAAAATGGCGCGTGTGCATGGACTTCACCGACCTGAACAAAGCCTGTCCAAAAGACAGCTTCCCCCTTCCACATATCGATCGCTTAGTCGAAGCGACGGCAGGAAACGCACTCCTATCCTTTATGGATGCCTTCTCAGGTTATAACCAGATCTTGATGAACCCGACGATCGCGAGAAGACCGATTTCATAACGGATCGTGGACTATATTGCTACAAGGTGATGCCATTCGGTCTGAAAAATGCGGGAGCACATACCAGCGACTGGTGAACAAGATGTTTGCGGACCAACTCGGCAAAACAATGGAGGTTTACATAGACGACATGCTGGTGAAATCACTAAAGGAATAGGATCACGTCACTCATCTCAAAGAATGTTTCTCGCAGCTGAACTTTCACAACATGAAGTTAAATCCGACCAAGTGCAGATTCGCAGTCACTTCGGGAGAGTTCCTTGGTTATCTTGTAACTCACCGCGGCATTGAGGCAAACCCTAAGCAGATCGACGCACTCATCAATATGACTTCACCAAAGACGAAAAGGGAAGTCCAACGTCTTACCGGGAGGTAGCTGCGCTTAACCGATTTATCTCACGATCCACCGACAAATGCTTGCCATTCTACGATACTTTGCGAGGGAACAAGAAGTTCGAGTGGACGGACAACTGCGAGGAAGCGTTTCAGCAACTCAAGAACTATCTAGCCACTCCCCCAGTCTCACAAAACCAGAAGCAGGGAACCACTTTTTCTGTACACCGCAATTTCTGCCACAGCGGTAAGTGGCGTATTGATTCGAGACGAGCGCGGCGAACAGAAGCCGATATTTTACGTAAGTAAAACCCTTACGGACGCGGAAACAAGGTACTCACAGATGGAGAAATTGGCACTATCCATATTATGTCGGCAGAAAACTAAGGCCATACTTTCAGTCTCACTCAATCGTCGTTCTGAGCACCTTTCCGATAAGGTCTGTTCTGCACAGTCCAAGTCAGTCAGGAAGGCTAGCAAATTGGGCTATCGAACTGAGCGAATACGACATTGAGTATCGCGGACGCACGTGCACTAAATCGCAAGTTCTTGCAGATTTTCTTATCGAACTACCCGAAGAAGGCATCGACGATGAAATGCAAGGACAGCTCTGGAAACTCCATGTTGATGGCTCATCTTCCAAAAACGGTTCAGGAGTAGGGATACGGCTAACCTCTCCAACTGAAGAACTACTGGAACAGTCTTTCCGCCTGGGGTTTCATGCATCTAACAACGAAGCAGAGTACGAAGCCTTGATTGCCGGGATGAAACTTGCTAACGGCCTAAAGATCAAGAAACTCCATGCATTTTGCGATTCCCAACTAGTCGCGAATCAGTTCAGCGGTGAATATGCAGCAAAGGATGATCGAATGGAAGCTTACTTGAAGATCGTCAAAGAATTAGCTGCACAGTTCAAACAATTCATCCTAACACGCATTCCGCAAGGGGAGAACACCCCAGCCGACGCACTTGCAGCCCTTGCATCAACTTCCGATCCAGATCTAAAGCGAGTGATCCCGGTAGAATTCATCCAACACCCGAGCATCAGTTCCGGCGGTCCAGTGAATGCCATAACTCGTTCACAAGCGGCTAGACAAGCGACAGATGTCTCGACCAGGCAAGAGGTGATGGACGAAATGCAGGAAGAATTGGCCGATCAATCACCCGCAGAGCCGGATATTGCCCCAATGGAAGAAGACAATCTCGTTGAGTCACCAACTACAACAAGCAGCAAGGACCCTGTCGTTGAACCCAACGGAGAAGCAAACGAAGTCAACAATGATCCAGAATATGGTTGTGACAAGGAATGGCTCGGCGCAATCAGAGGATACATATGCGACGGCGTCCTACCGACCGAAAAATGGGCAGCTCGCAAGCTTCGAGCCCAGGCAGCACGTTACGTGTTACTTGATGGAAATGTCTTCAAGTGGAGATTCTCGGGACCGTTGCTAAACTGCGTGGAAGGAAAGGACGCCAGGAAAGTTATGGAGGAAATTCACAACGGTTCATGTGGAAATCACTCTGGAGGGAGAGCACTAGCCATAAAAGTCAAACGTCACGGCTACTATTGGCCAACAATGATCAAAGATTGCAAGGTGTTTTCAGCCAAATGCGAAAAATGCCAACGCCATGCGCCGATGATTCACCAACCTACAGAAGTACTTTCATCAATCTCATCGCCATATCCATTCATGCGATGGTCTATGGACATTGTCGGGCCACTCCATCCGTCAAAACAGAAACGCTTCCTTCTAGTTTTGACCGACTATTTCTCAAAATGGGTCGAAGCCGACTCCTATGCTAACATTAAAGATGCACAAGTGGAGGCCTTCGTCTGGAAAAACATCATATGCCGATATGGAGTACCGTACGAGATTGTGACAGATAACGGCTCGCAGTTCATCTCCAATCGTTTTGAAGGTTTCTGCGAAAAATGGAAAATCAGACTCAGCAAGTCTACTCCAAGATATCCACAAGGGAACGGACAGGCCGAAGCAATCAACAAAACAATACTTGACGGCCTAAAGAAACGCCTTGACGAGAAGAAGGGACGTTGGGCTGAAGAACTGGAAGGGGTACTTTGGTCTCATCGCACCACCCCACGACGAGCGATAGGAGAAACCCCGTTCGCCCTCGTCTACGGAACAGAGTGTGTCATCCCCTCGGAGATACATTTTCCAGGGATTCGCCGGAGGCTATTACCAGAACAAGAGGGGCTCAATCACCTGTTAATGCTTGACGAACTGGACTTGATCAACGAAAGAAGGGACCAAGCCTTGATCAGGATCCAGAACTATCAAAACGCGGCCTCAAAATACTACAATTCCAACGTTCGAGAACGAAGATTCTACGAAGGCAATTTAGTTTTGCGGAAGGTTTTTCAAAACACCGCAGAAACAAATGCTGGCAAACTAGGAGTAAATTGGGAAGGACCTTACAAGATCACCGAAGTTGTCAAACCTGGCGTTTACAAACTTGCAAACATGACGGATGTTCCAGTACCGAGATCATGGAACGCAATGCATCTCAAAAAGTACTATCACTAAGCTACTTTACATGAACTACGGGGCGACTTGATCCCTACAAAGGGTACGTAGGCAGCTCGTCTTCGGACGGGTTCAGTTGCCCCCCTCCTTTCAAAAGGGGGGGAGTGGGTACGTATACGCATACTCGTATACTCCCATCTTTGTAAACAGATTCTACAATCTATCAAAGCTTTGCTTTCACAGACAATCTTTACCTAAAAAGATCACTAAGTCTTAACAAAACAGACTACGGGCATCTCGCCACACCTTCACTATTGTTGGCCACAATAGTGAACTTTCGCATCCATCTCGGATCTAAACTATCACATCCATCTCAGGATTAAAAAGCGCGCTATACAAATAATTTGTTCATTATCGGAGCGGATATGTTTACGGTAACGTATCCGTAAACCGAAATGTTCATCCACAACAATACAAACATATGATCATTGCCGGAGCGGATACGTTTATGGTAACTTATCCGTAAACCGAAATGTTCGTCCTAGACTGTGCAAACAAATGTTCATTATCGGAGCAGATAAGTTTATGGTAATCTTTCTGTAAACCGAAATGATCATCTCGAGACTGATCATCTCATAACTACGCAAACATCAGTTTGTATTCGTTCGTCAGAACAACTACTCAGCAAAAACAATGCAAGTAAAGCATTCTCGAATCTATTAATAAACGAAAGACTTATATATATTCAAATGCAAGGGTTAGCTAAGTCAGCAACCAGGTAATAAAAAGAAGATAAGAAGTTCTTAGGCAACTTGGATAAAGCCGTCCAGGCATTAAACAAAAAGAGTTTTTAAAACTAGACAAAGAAAAGAGGATCGTAATCCTCCGCTGTCTCAGGAGTCATGACCGCCTTCTGCCCCGATTCCACCATCCGCTCAACTACATCAGTTCCAGGCGCTTTGTCCTCCTCGAGCAACGCCTTGGCAGACTCTGTGACCTTTTTCTCTGGGGCAACTTCGAGAGCTTTCACAGAAGGTGGTTCGGGGACTATCTCCTTAGCAACCTCCACCGGACTAAGATCAGCCAAACCAGGCGTTCCCTGGTTAGAACCAGAGAAATCCTGGATCCCGACACTTGCAGCAGCCGTCTCCATGGGCTCACCATCATTGAGCTCCTTGAGAATGTCAGATCGGACTGGAGACAGTCGCAGGATTCCTCTCATCTCCGCCACGAGCTGAGCAAATACCTCATGAGACCCCATCAAGCCCTCCTTCTGCTCAGCTAAACTCTTCGCCTCGGCGTCGAGAGATGGCGGCTCGTCGCTTTGCAGCAGCCCAATGAATTGGAGATTGCCTTCGATCTGGGCAAGGTCAATCATGTTCTCCTTTGGTTCACCATCGATCTGACCAAGAAGCTTTTCGGCTCGGGAAACTTTGCCTTCGAGCATCATCATAGTCTCGCGTTTGGCCTCTAGAGCAGCTTGCTCGACCTTACTCTCAAGAAGCTCGTTCGCGGCTTCCAGCTGCCTCGTCAAGCTGGCTATGTGAGCGTCCCGTCTTGCCTTTCCAGACTCCAGCCGCATGATCCGCTCGTCGGCTTCTTTAAGGTGTTTTCTGCATCTTTCTGCGTCGGCTTCAAGGTTCTTGATCCTCTTGATAGCTTTCTCTTGCTCCGCGGCCTGGTTTGCCTCGACTTCTTTGAGCCTCCCATCAAGCTCAATTGCTTTCCGCCTAGCATCTTCGACCTTCTCGCGATCCTTGCAGGCGTCAGACTCATACCCAATGACCATCTTATTAAGATGGGAGATGAACTACAAGACAACCAGGATACTGTCATTATACAAACTTAAACGGTTCGGGCCCCAAGGTCGAAACAAGTAACATCACGTATACTTTGACGCCCCTGAGAGACATTTCACTGTAAGCCTTATCCTTAAGCAGGGTGTCAGGCGGTGGAAAATGATCACCCGGACATGTCATTTTTGAGAAGACGGCCGTAGACGCTGAAGCATCATTGTAGACGCCTTCAGCAGTTAGGGGGATGGTGGAAAAAGGTATTGCGTCAGGGACGACTCGAGACAAACTAGCATGCTTTGGACGCTTCGGCACTTCTCCACCTTTATCGACTGCCGATAACTGGCGTTTACGGCTCAGGGCCTTTTTCTCGGTTTTTCCTTTGCCCTTATTTTTATGCGGCAGTATTTGGGAGTCAGTCGGACGAAGCCCCAAGACAACTCCTTGAGGAGCAAACGAGGAAGGAGTCGGTTCGTAGAGATTAACAGTGGAGGATGGTTCAGGAGCGAAAATAGTTGCAGTCGGTTGGTTCGGGGGGCGAGATTGGCTCAACGACTTTGCTTGTTTTGCTCTCTCTTTCGCCTCTTCCTCCGCTTTGGCTTTCGGGGCAGCCCGATCTCTGAAAGTAGGTCTTCCCATCGTGTCTTTCGAAGAATTTGAAGAGGACGATTGATCCACGGATTGTCCTTCCGAAAGGGCTCGGGCTCTCTCTACTCGTTGAAAGTTGAAATCCCTTAACCAATTGCACTTGCGAGCAGAAAGCGTTTCGTGTATCTCAGACAGATCGGGGGGAAGCAAAAGGCGGAGATGACGCACTACAAAAAAAACACAGCATATGCGAGATCAGAAAACCTAAAAAGGAAAATCACCAAGTATTTGAAAACCCAAGCCGTGGCCCAAGTCGAGCAACGGATCGGCTACCAATTTCTCCCCAGTTTGACTTGATAAAGCGAAGACAGTTCGGGCCCACAGACGCTTCGGTGATAGGGACAAAAAAGAAGTAGTTTTCCCAATTATCATCCTTGGTCGGGAAACCCTTTATGATGTTTTTCCTGGCTTTACCCGACACATAATATTTTAATTCTCTTTTGTTGCGGCGTCTGAATTCAAGAAAGTTGCTAAGATGTTCTACACCAACTTCGACGTCGCATTCGTAGCTCCTAACCAGAATACCGACCATATGCCTGATTCCCCGAGCATTGATTTGAGCAATGGCCAAGTTGTGCTTCCATAAAAACCGTAAAATAACTTCAGGGATCGGGAACCACAACAAACAGCGGTAGAAGAAGCTTTCATAGAGAGTGAAGTGATGAGGAGGAGGATTGTCAGCCCGATCGGACGGCGACGGAAGAACAAGCTCAACTTCCTCTGAAATGCTAAATCTATGTCTTAGAGCCGTCAGCGAATCCAAGGTCGAAAGGGTTGAACCAGGTGGATCGGGTCATTTCCTAGTTTTCTTCTTCGGAGCTCGACAGTTAGGGCCCATCAAGCGTTTCAGTTCCTGCCTGGCTACGGCTGGATCAAAGAGCCAATCCTCTGGTTCAATCTTTGGCGGATCGGGATCCACTGTATCAGTATAAGGGTTCGCCGCCTCGTCGAAAGGAGAGTCATGAAGATGAGGCACTTCAAATCTCAACAGACCGCCGGAGTTACTGTTAGCTCTTGAAGAATCGGAGAGCACCATTCTCCTACCAAGGATAGAAGGCCCTATCTCCGAATCACTTGAATCATTGAGATCCTCTGAAACGTGTGCACCAGAGGAATCTTCCCTGCTACAGCTTTTGGCGAGAGGTGGTTCGGGAGAAAGAGATGGTTCGGGAGACGAAGACTGCCCTGAAATGCCAAACAGGCGGGCATACGGTTCGGTGGACGCATAACCAGACAACTGGGACATCTTTTGAATTAAAAAAAAAACCGGATCGGGTCTTTTGAAAGGCAGACAAACAAGTTAGGGTCCCCAGAAGCTCAGGAGAGAAGATCCAAGCCCTCTGAGATTTGGAAAACAGATCGGGATTGTCAACAGTAATCAAAACAGATCGAAGCTCTCAGAAGAATCGAAGAACGATTTAGGATTTTCTAAAAAATTTCGTGAGATCCAAATTCTTAGGCAGACAACCGGAAAACTCGAAGATAGCGGCGGAGCCAGTTGAAGATGGATCGGGAAATCCAAGTGGATCGGCGGCGAAGGAAGAACAACGGAGTTCCGACTTGAAAATAACTTAAGAAAAAAAATTAGAGAGAGAAAGAAGAGAGAGGTTACCTGCTTTGAAGAATTTTCGGAGAAATGAAGTAGTGAAGAAATGAGAAGTATCGCGAGTTATATAGGCAAATGATGATGTCATTCGCCTCGGGAATCAGCAAAAACGCTTGCACTCCCCGATAAAGGTACAGCAATACCAATCAGTGATGGTTCGGGATCACCCGCATATAACGGTTCGGGATCATCACCAAACAGACGGTTCGGGTTAGTTAGAAGGAACGGCTCGAATCGTTGATCTCAGACTCGACCATTAACAGCTCGGCAATAACATCACTGACACTGCCAAGCTGGGGGGCTAACTGTTGGGGTCAGATTTCACCCCTTGAGAATCAACGATTGAAAATGACTAAGTATGAAAGAGCATTGGCAACTAGATCCCTAACCGCGGCTCGGTTCCCCTAACCGTGATTGATGGAGTCGGATCAGGATCCCTAACTGTGAAGAGGAGTTGGATCAGGATCCCTAACTGTGAAGAGGAGTTGGATCGGGATCCCTAACTGAGAAGGGAGAGTTGGATCGGGATCCCTGACTGAAGGGGTTGGATCGGGATCCCTAACCGTGACAAGGAGTTGGATCGGGATCCCTGACTATGAAGGAGTTGGACCGGGATCCCTAACCATGAAGAGTTGGATCGGGGTCCCGAACCAAGACAAGTTGGATCAGGTACCCCGAACCGTGAGTAAAGAGTTGGATAGGGATCCCTAACTGTGAAGACAAGTTGGATCGGGATCCCGAACCGTGAGTAAAGAGTTGGATCGGGATCCCTAACCGTGACAAGGAGTTGGATCAGGATCCCTGACTGAAGGGGTTGGATCGGGATCCCTAACCGTGACAAGGTGGATCGGGATCCCTAACTATGAAGGAGTTGGATCGGGATCCCGAACCGTGAAGAGTTGGATCAGGGTCCCGAACCAAGACAAGTTGGATCAGGTACCCCGAACCGTGATTGAAGTAGTTGGATCGGGTATCCCGAACCATGACAAGGCAAGCTGGATCGTGTATCCCGATCCATGGCACGACAAACGGATCACGACCCACGGTGAAGAAGCTGGGTCGTGAACCGTGGTGTCACCCGAGCCGTGGGCCATGGCGTCACCCGAACCGTGAACTGTGGTGTCACCCGAGCCGTGACCCATAGTACGTCACCCGAACCGTAAACTGTGGTGTCACCCGAGCCGTGAGCCATGGCGTCACCCGAACCGTGAACCGTGGTGTCACCCGAGCCATGAACCATTTTGTCACCCGAGCCGTGAACCATGGTGTCACCTAACCCGCGAACCATGGTTAGAGAATGGGCCGAGACGACGAGCCCACAAAAGAGATGACAAAGATAGCCCATGAATCGAAGCCCATGACGATGACAGGCTTTGCTAAAAGGAAATCCCGAAGAATTAGGAAATCTTCCTTATCTCTTTGGATACTAACTTAGCCGACTTAACTTAGTATATATACTGATGTAAACCCCAAGAAAAGGGGGATCCGAAATTGACCTAGCAGAACTCTGTACTTTTGCTCTTATACGAAAAAGCTTTCTAAACAGCTCAATAAAGAAAACCATCTTTGGATCTTCGTTTGTGTGTTTTGGTGGTTTTACTCAGAAGTTTCAGATCTCCCTAAAAGACATAACGAATTCAATTGGCGTGGATTTATACTCCCACAATTTGGCGCTAGAAGGAGGGGGAATTGAAATTTTCTTACACCGAAGAACCACCACAAAACCAATCTGAAGACTATGACCAACGACGGAGACGATAGCGCTGCTGACACCAGAAACGCCGGCGTGGAGGATCAAGCGAACCAATCCAAAGATGCTGGGGAGACTTCGACGACGCTTACAGAGATGAAAGCCATGCTGGAGACACTGCTCAAAAAGGCGGAGGAGCAAAATAAGCTGAATTGATAGAGAGAGAGAGAGGAGAGAGATGATACTCAAAGCAACAACTGAAACGTTGATAGTTTCTTCATTGACTAGTTTGCCCATAACCTTAGTTCTCGAGACAAAGCCATAAAAATAATCATCATCCGTCCCTCACAAAAAAGCATATCGATTTCTTTTTCCATTATAGAGCTTCCGAGAAACAGACACGACATAATCACAGAAAAAGCTCTGTTCTTGTTCTTTCATTCTTTAATTCTTTTGATAAATTTCCCCTTTTTTTGGTTGTTGTACTCTTTATTTCCTTTACTTCATTATATTCTCCGTAGAAATCATCGAGCTTTTGTAAGCGCGTTGTGTTTTATTCATCTCTCTGTCAAAGTTTCTACTTTTAACTCCGGCGACGGTCGGAGATCGAGTTCCTGTTCGGAGTTCTAATAAGAAAGTCGAAGAAGATGTGGTGTCCAACTGAATTAGAAAAAGTTTAGAGGTAGAGGTTAAAGGCATTGTATGAGTTTTGAGGTCCTAAAGTTGTACATGTGTCCTTATTACATTGGATAACGTAAAAGGTTGGATAGGAGGCAAGAGATTTCAATTAATACCGAGGGATTGATTGGTTCATCTCCTATAATCCGTAAATATTATATTTGCGGATAGTTGCAGTTGATAATATTTAACAATAATTATAGAAATCGTTCCATATTATTCTGTATCGCTTTATATCGTTTGGAATCGCTCTAAATCAAAAATTCCTTTCTATGAACGTTTAGGATTGCGGATGGTTGCGGATGGTTGAAAAAATATTTTTTAAAAAAATATTATCTTAAATAATAAACTAAAATTTACAAAAATAAATTAGTTTAAAATATTTAATTTTTATATCAAATATCATCATATAAAATTATATACACTTGGTATATATTTTAATTAAACTAAAATAAACTTGTAATTATAAAAAAATTATTGTAAAAAAATTATTTAATTATTATATGATTTAGTTAAAATATATAATTTTAATTTTTATAACAATATATTTTTGATTACAATTTTAATTTTAATAATTATAAAAAATGTTATTGTATATATAAACAATGTTCCAAACATCTTTAAAGAAATTTATATAATTATTCTATGATTTATTTAAAATATATAATTTTAATTTTCATAATAATATATTTTTAATTTTTATATAAATTATATATTATGTGTATTTTCATAGTTTTATGTAAATCTGTTATTGCATCCGCTGTAAATTAGTCATAAACATTCCGCAAACGCACCCGTTTCTAGCCGCTTTACCAGTCGTATAAATTGTCCAATAACATTAAAAACCGTTACCGTCCACTTCCACAAACTCCTGCAATCGCATCCATATCCACAACATTTAAACCAGTTAGTGAGGCCCTGAATCAATATGCCAATAATGATGTTGCGAATTGTGTCTGTATTTATTGCATATCTTATTATATAAAGGAGAGTGCACTCAAAATTATAATTCATTAGATCGTGACATGTGTCATTTTAATTGAGATGATCACACGTGTTAATATACTACCGTATAAAGTTAATTTTAATTTAAATAATATTTTCATTTCCACTAAAAAGGTAAAAGGAAAATTTGTAAAAAATATCATTAAAAAAGGTAAAAGAGAAAATTTGTAAAAAATATCATTAAAAAAGATGAAAATTTTGTTTCATGTCAATACATTTTAAAAAAAAAAAATGCCATAACTAATCGAGAAAGAAAGGAAAAAAAATACATCATCGGAAAAATTTGTAAAAAAAATGTCATTAAATAAAGGTAAATGGAAAAATTTGTAAAAAATGTTATTAAAAAAAGTAAAAGAGAAAATTTGTAAAAAAAAATATCATTAAAAAGGAAAATTTGTTTCATGTCAATACGTTTAAAAAAAAAAATATATATATATATATATATATCATAACTAATCGAGAAAAACAAATACATCATTCAAGAAAATCATGAATTTGATAGTTCCACAAATCGATCAAAGCTATTTTACTTTAAATTTTTCCCAACGTGAGTGTGACACGTAGGAAAAATCGTAACTCACAAGATCGTGACATGTATTAATTTTAATTGAGATTGTGACACGTGTCAATATATTAATATAAAAATATAATACATCATCGCCAAAAAAAATGTCCTAACGTAACAAAAAAAAGTCAATGTCCTTCTGTAAAAAAAATTGTCATTAAAAAAGAAAAAATTTGTAAACAAAATGTCACTAAAAAGGTAAAAGGAAAATTTGTAAAAAATGTCATTAAAAAAAGGTAAAAGAAAAAATTTGTAAAATATTGTTTTAATATTATGGATGAAATACATGAGTTGTATTGCGAGATGAAATACGTGGAGTTGAAATTCAGTTTGAAACAAAGTTACTAATCAATATCTAAAATAAGTGTGCGAGTAACAATCAAAATCTAAATATTTACATCAACAAGATTTAACATATATTTCTTACATTTTCATAAATTTTATCTTTATTAAATTTAATCGATTACCGACACGTTTTACTTTATTTTTTATCATTTATAAATAAGTTATAATTAAAACCCCACGTATTACGCGGGTCCTAATCTAGTATATATTAATAGAGGAGACATTAAAGAGAAAAATCCAATGTGTCATTTAATGAGTAATTTAAGGGGACACATCATTTAATTTTAACCAATCAGAACATTTCAATTAAAAATATATGCCACGGTGGAAATCTCTATATATTTTCATTAATTTTATAACATAAACTCATTAATACATGTTTTACAAATTTAAGCCCAATTAAATACAATATTTTAGACTTGTCATATCTATTTTTAATTTTTTATGATATATTAACAAGTTTTTTATTATTATGAAGATCAATTTAGACGAAAAAAATGAAAATCAATTTTACACTTAAAAATATTGAAATAAATAACATTTGCATATATTTAATCAATTTTACGCGTAAAAATATTTAAACTAATGGCATTAACATATGCTTGATAAAAAGTATTTAATTTTATTACATTTATACACAATATATATCATTTTGTACGTTTATAGATATTAGAAATCATATATTTTGTTATACATGTTTAAATATTCGTCAATCTATTTAATCATTTAATTGCACGGCGTGGATCAAAACCTAGTATATATATATTCGCGTATCTAATTTTAACCTTTTGTCACGTATATAATTTTAAACACAACTAAAAAAAACTAAAAGAAAACACACACAACTAGTTGAAAAAGAAGAAAAAACAGAACTAGCTATAAAATAAACAAAACAAAAAGTTAAGCACCACTAACCCATTTGATAGAAACATCTAAAATTTCATCAAAGAAATTTTAATTTGAATATCTTACGGTGAAACCATATCAAATATATAACTAAACTGCATATTACAAAAAGTTATATATATATATATATTTTTTTTTTTTTTTGGCTAAAAATGTAAATATCATTAAGAAATGAACCGTTTAGGTTTACAAATTGTTGGAAACAAAATGTTAAGCCTAAGAAATTGTCCTATGGTAAAAAAATTTAAAAAACATGGAAGTATAATCAATCGGTAATTTTTCAAAGTGTCTAGTTGCGAAGCAACCGAGTCAAGAAACTAGCGATACACAACCTGAAACTCAAAAAGGACAAAGGAACGGAAAGACAGAAAAGGAAACAATATGAAAAGCCGAGTAACACCAAAAACGCAATCAGAAGTACTTTCATCCGGTAGCCTGACAGAAGGAGCTTCTACAAAGGAGTTAAGAAGTCAATCGAGACATCGGCTGTCCTCTACACCAATGACATGAGACATGTCCTGCAAACCTTAGTAACCGGCTCTAAAACAGGACTACGCTAGCCCAAAAATCTTTAAATCACTCGCTTACTCTACTTTGACCAATCCCCAAAGTTCGGAAGAGTTAACTAAGCAATGTCAAAGATCCCAGCCTTACTAGGTCCTCCAAGAGCAAAACCAGTGCCACACGAACCAAATACAAAGCTTACCTAACCAAACCTCACTAACAGATCCTAAGGAACTAAGTTAAGTGAACAATCCACGCTAACTTAACCGCACAAATCGAGAACAAGTAGAGCGTTGGTCAGAGACTGAGACAAAGCAAAAGGAGAACCAACCGGAGAAGACGAGCAAAATCAGATGCCGCAATGACATAGAGGCACACCCTTAATTAGCCTTAGCCTCCAAAGAACAACAAAACCTCTCAGTCGAAGCAAAACACCGAAGAATCCACGAAACTCATCATCGAGTCATCTAGATCCGATAACCATAGAAAGACAATTCATCGGCGGCGAAGTCCTGTCCTTACAGGCCCCAAACGCACCGATGAAGCAGATCTTTCGAGATGCTTGGCCACAAATCACCGCTGGTGAGAGAGAGAGAGGTGGGTGGGAACTATATCTGGCCAGATCCGTCTCATTTCCGGTAGAAAACCACGACAAAACCGAGAGACTACGACGAGGTCCTTGTGTTGAAGACACCAAACCGCTCCACGGAAAGCAGACAGAACCACTTTGATGATGATGCCGGAGCTGTAGACCCCCGAGCCACCACAAAAAACTCAGATCTGGAGAGGATCACCTGTAGGCGATGAGTGCGGAGAAGGAAGCTAATCAGCAAAGCTTCTTTCTCCGCCTGATGAATAATAACAGTTGGTTAAAAGTTAGTTCAGACAGCATCGCGCTCCAAACCACGGATCCATTTTGCGAACTTGTGAAATTGAGCATAAACTGTTTGGAATACAACTGTCATTGAGATTTGGATGGATCATCTAGCGTCATGTATAGTTTAATTCAGACGAATCATTCAGTATCATGTATAATTTAATTTAAATGAATCATTCATTTGGTTTACACGTATCATTTAGTTCTATGTATAGTTTAAATTTAGACAAATCATGTAGCTAGACATTTGCTTTAATTTTGATGGTCTCTCAGGCCGGTTTTAGACCTGATTCTATAAAAATTCGGACAACGGACAACTTAATAAGTAAGACCACCTTTAGTCTACACCCTAAACATATGGGTACCTTGCAGCACAATCCGGTTTAGACGTTGGTTTAGACGATCGTCACGATCCTTTAGTTCTATGTGTAGTTTAAATTTAGACGAATCATGTAGCCAGACATTAGCTTTAATTTTTATTATCTCTAGACAGTTTATAGAAGTGTTTGGACCCGATACTACAAAAATTCTAACAACTTGATAAGTAAGACCACTTTCAATCTACATCCTAAACATATGGTTTACCTTGCAGCACAATCCGGTAACTACCTAGTCTTTGATGAGAACTTAGAGGTATAGGATATCTAACAAAAAGATAAAAAAAGCAAAAGATCAACAAAACTAACACGTTGTTCTTAAAATGATTAGAAGCATAAAGTACATGATTATGAGTTTTGCAATAACGGTTTAACGTCAATAACGTCACTACAAGAAAACAAGACAAAATCCGACGAAATTTCCGACGGATGGAAGATAATTTTCCGATTTCCGACGAGTTTTCGACAAACCAAATACCGTAGGATATCCGTCGGTTTTTCCGACGGATTACCAACCGCAAGAAATCCGTAGAAAATTCTGACGGATATCCGACGGCTTTCCGACGGTTCGTAAGATTTAAACATCCGTCGAAAATAAACCGACGGATTTCCGACGGATCGTAATTTCAAAATAGCCATTTAATAGATCCGTTTGAAATTTAAACATCCGTCGGAAATCTGTCGGTTTATTTCCGACGGATCGTAATTTCAAAATAGCCTTTTAATAGATCCGTTTGAAATTTAAACATCCGTCGGAAATCCGTTGGAAATCCGTCGGAAATCCGTCGGTTTTTTAGGTATATATCCTACATCAGACATCTTCTTCCATTCATTCATTCTTATGCAACAACATTTTATAAAAAATAGAGAGAGTAAAATATGTGTTCTTCTTCTTCAAATCCGTTTAATTATTTTCGATCGTGGATGGACAAGCCGATGCGAGATCAAGCGAGTGGATTGGTAGCAGAGGAGTACGAGGCTGGGATTAAGGAATTTATGGAATTTGTTGGGCAAAATCCGCAAGCCATTCGTAATGGTAAACTTCCTTGTCCTTGTACGGATTGTTTGAATCGTAGGAGAGGAACGTATAAAGGTGTATATTGGCATTTGTATAATCATGGATTTATGCTGGGTTACAAAATTTGGTATTCACATGGAGAAACGGAGGAAATGGTAGATTATGGTAGTTGTAGTGAACCTTATGCAACTGATATGATAGAAGAAACGGCAACGGAACCTCCTAGCATAGGTATGGTGCAGATGGTCAATGATGCATTTCAGGAAAATTTATCAGGATTCGGAGAGGATGTTGAAAGGGTATTCGGGGAGGATGTTGAAAGGGTACATGTGCCTAATTTAGATGATAGAAGATTTTTTGATATGTTGGATGCAGCGAAACAGCCGTTATACGAAGGTTGTAGAGAGGGTGATTCTCCTTTGTCAACCGCGACTAAGTTAATGACCATTAAGTCGAATTACAATCTGAGCGAGGAGGTTGTGGATGCGATTGCGGATTTTGTTAAAGGTCTTTTGCCGCAGGATAACCTTGCACCAGCTTCGTACTATGAGATACAAAAATGTGTTACTGGTCTTGGTTTGCCATTTCAGATGATAGACATTTACTGGTATTGGAAAGCGACCGAGGGCCTTCTGTCTTGCCAATTTTGCGGTCATCCTAGGTATAAGGATACAGGAGGAAGAGTTCCAGTCCCATTTAAGCCGATGTGGTACTTACCATTGACAGCGAGGTTAAAGCGGTTATACCAATCTGAGCGAACTGCGACCGCAATGAGATGGCATGCAGAGCATAGAAGGAAAGGAAAAATAGGGCATCCATCATATGCAGAAGCGTGGAAACATTTTAATTCAGTCTATCCCACGTTTGCGGCAGAACGAAGGAATGTATACCTCGGATTGAGCATTGATGGCTTCAACCCTTTTGGGAAGCATGGGAGGCAATATTCACTATGGCCTGTAATCGTGATACCTTATAATTTGCCACCATCTCTTTGCATGAAGAGAGAGTTTTTGTTCCTGAGTGTCCTAGTCCCCGGGCCATCCCATCCTAAGAAATCACTTGATATTTTCCTACAGCCATTGATTGAGGAGTTGCAGATGTTATGGCATCACGGTGTTGAGACGTGGGATGTCTCACTGAAGGAGAATTTTGATATGCATGCAGTTTTAATGTGGACGATAAGCGATTTCCCGGCCTACGGGATGCTTTCCGGTTGGTCAACGCATGGGAAATTGGCGTGTCCGTCCTGTGGAGAAAGCACTGATGCATTCCAGTTGAAGCACGGAAGGAAGACGTGTTGGTTTGATTGCCATCGGCAGTTTCTCCCCCATGACCATCCCTATCGGCAGAGCACCACTCTGTTCAGGAAGGATGTAAAAGTTTTACATGGTCCACCGCCTGTGTTAGGTGGGCAGTTTATGTTGGATCAGTTACGAGATTTTGGAGCGGATCGGACTGTTGAATGTGGTGGTAATGGACATGTCCGTGTAGATGGTGCTGGAGAGTACCACAACTGGCAGAAACATAGTATCTTTTGGGATTTGCCTTATTGGAAGGATCATCTTCTGAGGCATAATCTGGATGTTATGCACATTGAGAAGAATGTTTTCGATAACATCATGAACACCATCCTCAATGTGCAAAAAAAGACGAAGGACAATTTGAAGTCGAGGTTGGACCTTAAGGAGCACTGTTCTCGGACGCAGCTTCACGTTAATTCCCGAGGGAAAGCTCCGATCCCTGCTTTCCGGTTGGACAGGCTTGCAAAACAAGAGTTCTTCGAGTGGATATTGAACAACGTAAAATTTCTGGATGGATACGTGTCAAATTTGCGGCATTGTGTTGATAAAAGAGAAGGCAAATTCACAGGGATGAAGAGTCATGATTGTCATGTTGTTATGCAACGCCTCCTGCCATTCACTTTTCGAGGACTTTTAACCCAACAAGTACACATAGCTATCGCAGGTATATTCTCTATTTCTTTTGTATGTTCTGTCTTATTATGTCCATGTTCTTTAATCTTTGCGATTCATTTGATAACATAGATTTTTTATATTGCAGGGATTGCTTCGTTCTTTCGGGATTGAAGTTCTAGAACACTTACAGAAGAAGGTATTCAGAATTTGGAAGAGAAGATACCCGAGATCCTTTGCAATTTATAGAAAATATTTCCACCGTCCTTCTTTGATGTTATGGAGCATCTCCCGATTCATCTCCCTCGGGAAACAGCACTTGGTGGGCCTATTCATTACCGATGGATGTATCCATTTGAGCGGTATATGTTCCATCTAAAGAAGAAGGTGAAGAATTTGAGCAGAGTCGAGGGTTCTATCGTTGCGCAAAACATCAATGAAGAAAGTGCTAACTTTGCCGGATTTTACTTCCCACCTGAAAGGCAAGTAAAGAGTCGCAAACCCACAAGAAATGATGATGGTGGCGTAGCCCCATCTTACTCTGCTAATGTCCCAAATGAATTCGCCCAAATTGGACGTCTTAGTGGAAGAAGCCGTAAGAGAAGGCTTACACAGGAGGAACGAGGTCATCTACACTTGTATATCCTTACAAACTGTGAAGAAGTCTTGGAGTACGAGAGGTATTTAACTTCAATCTTTGGATATATACTTTTTTTTTTAGTATATAATTTTTTTACAATGGTTAATGACATCAGGATTTACAAAGCTATACAACGGCACAAATACCCTGCAATAACAGAGGACCAAATTGAAGAGCTTAAGGAAAATGAGTTCGCGGGATGGATTAGTTCTTATGTAAGTTAATGAATTCATTTTCATATCTTCCTTATTATGTATACAAGTTATTCACTCATGCAATGACCACAGGTTCAGGACATGATGACTAGAGGACATACATTTCTCACATGGTTCGAAGAGTTGCTAAACCCCCCCCCCCCCTATATGTTGCACATTCGTACCCGGCATATTTTACACGTGGATATAAGTTTAAGGTGTTTCAAGAAGGAAGTACCAGATCAACAATTAATTCGGGTGTTTCATCGCAATCAAGTGACATGGTTTACTACGGCGTACTTCGTGAGATATTGGAAGTCCATTTCCCAGGCATATTAGACTTAAAGTTCATTGCATTTAATTGCGATTGGTATAACCCAGAAGACGGCTATGGAGTACGACATGACGAATTTGGTGTTACATGGGTCCATTCTGGAAGGAATCTCGAGAAGTATGATCCGTTGTCCTAGCATCACAGGCAGATCAGGTTTGCTACATTCGCCCCCCCTACAGTGTCAACGTCTGTTCCCGATCCATGGATCACAGTCACACAAATTCATCCCAGAGGAACGCTTGTTGGGGTACCTGAGCACGATCCTTTGCAACAAGACGCAGAAGGTGGATTAGGTACTATTGATCTTTCTCTCAACGTGGAGCTGGTTGTCGATTTTACAATCGGACTAGAGGAGGAGGTATTTCCCGAATCTGAGGAAGAGTTAGGAGAATTTGATGAAGATTCTGATTCCGCGGCTTCAGACTACTCATCAGATTCAGATTATAGTTTACCATAATCTCTCCGAATGTTTCGATTTATTTAATTATAATATGTAATATTTTAGAAGTCTTTTCAAGCTTTTGTAATGTTATTATTAAAACTGTAATTTTTTTTTATGTAAATAAGCAAGTTTTCGGTTTTTTTTTAAATCGTCCAAGCTTTTATAATTCGTAATTTTTATTGGGTTTCTATAAATCCATCAGAAATCCGTAGGAAATTCCAATGGATTTCCTACAGATTTCCGACGGATTAGGGTTTAGAGAAAAATATAAGTTATCGGATTTAGGGTTTAGGGTTTCAAGAAAAAACCGACGGATTTCCGACGGATTTATTGGTTTTTTTGTTTTTGTTGATTCCGTCGAAAATCCGTCGGTTTTTTAACGAAAATCCGTCGGTTTTTTTCTTGAAAAAACGACGGATTTCCAACGGATTTATGGGTTTTTTTATTGATTCCATCAGAAATCCGTTGGTTTTTTTCTTGAAATTCCGACGGATTTCCTACGGATTTTTGGTTTTTATTTTATTTTTATTGATTCCGTCGGAAATCCATCGGTTTTTTTCTTGAAATTCCGACGGATTTCCAACGGATATATGTTTTTTTTTTTTTGTCACAAATTTGGTAGTTTACGGCTTACGTCTCCCAAATATAAATAAATTAGGTTGTTGACAAAGTTATTCAAACACTTTTTAAAGCATGTTTGTAATTTTCATAACATATGTACATATTTGAATATAAATCATAAAGTTTACGTGTATGTTTACTAGGATTAGAAAGTGTGATGAAATCAAATAATTAATTGTTATAAAATTGATTATAGGTTGAATCTATTACACAAAATAAATGTTGTAAGTGGTTTAAACATGTTCAATGCGAGAATCGCAATCCGTAAACACCAAATTGAGTGGTGGTCGTCGGAAATCCGTCGATTTTTAGGAAAAAACCGACGGATTTCCGACGGATACTAGATAATCCTTTATGTTGACCGACCAATCGCATTGCATCCATAGAATAATTAAATCCGTCGGTTTTCCGTCGGTTAACAATTTGCCGTTTTATTTTTCATTTCGGCGGTAAATTTATGGTCAATATTTTTTGGAACCGACGGTTATGGCCATCGGTTTTGTAAAAAAATATAATCCACACAATCTTCTTCTTCCCCCACAACCGAAACTTTCTCTCTCACTCTAATTCGATTTCTCTCTCCACTCTCTCTTCAATCCGGCGAACAAACCCATGTAAGTCTTCTTTATCTCTATGATTTCATTGTTAGTTTGATAGATTTAGTTTTAGTTTGGTAGATTTAGTATTAGTTTCATAGATTTAGGAAAACTTCTTCAAATCTATTGGTTAGTGATGAGTAGGAGGATTAGTTGGATTTGTTGAGGAATTTTAGATTGTTATATAGTGTTGATATGTTAAGACAACTCAAAATTTTAATTGAAATCTTTGGATAACAAAATTTTATGAATTATTATGCTTTTTAGATTTTATTTTTGTTGATTTTAATAATTTGTATTTTTTTCATATGGAATTTTGGACAATAAAAACGTTTTTATTGTTGTTGATTTTTAGTTTTTGTTACTAATGTCTATATTTTTAGTTTTTATTGTTGTTGATTTTAACAATTTGTAGTTTATTAGATTTTGGTATATAAAAATATTTTTTGTATATAATTTATATGTATGCAATTTTTGATATAAAATTTTATCAAACTAAAATTTTACTATATAAAATTTTAGATTGTATATAGTGTTGATTTGTTAAGAAAACTCAAAATTTTAATTGAAATTTTTGGATAACAAAATTTTATGAATTATTATGCTTTTTAGATTTTATTGTTGTTGATTTTATAATTTGTATTTTATTCATATGGAATTTTGGACAATAAAAACGTTTTTTTGTTGTTGATTTTTAGTTTTTGTTACTAATGTCTATATTTTTAGTTTTTATTGTTGTTGATTTTAACAATTTGTAGTTTATTGTATTTTGGTATATAAAAATGTTTTTGGTATATAATTTATATGTATGCAATTTTTGATATAAAATTTTATCATATAAAATTTTTCGTCACTGTTTTTAAAATAATATTAACTCGTGAAAATTTTTTATATAACGATTTTTTTTAAATCGTTTTAGATGCCTTTGCAAAAAAATTTTAATTACTTTGAGATTGATACATATAAAATGTTTTTCTTAATTTTATTTTAAGTTTTGTTAATTTTTATATTACTAATGTCAATTTTTTTTGTAGGTCTCATTCTAGTAGATCCATTAGAGGCGGTTCCCGATTCGAGGGGCCGGAGTCACAGACGTCCGGTACTCGACGTCCATTGTCACTCGAGGAAATTGTCCTACTACCCGGACGTGAGCATTGCTTTCCGCTGCATCCTACCCGGCTAGATGGAGGGCACATTTGGTAAGTATAACAAATTCATATTTTATTACTTTGTTTACCAAATATTGTAATTTTATATTTTTTTATTTTTTATGTTTTCAGGTTTAGATGTGATCCGCAGGGGAAAATCAGTAAGGCAATTCTTTCTATTTTCAAGACGCAGCTCTCCCACCCGTACGAGAAGGCCTCTAAGATCCCCGAGACCGAGATAGAAAAATGGTTGCGTACTTTCTCGGTAAGTTATATTATTTCAAGCATTTGTATTTATATGTGTTTTTCATATTATTGAATATTAATAATTCTTTTTTTTCGTTTTACATATTTTCAGCAACAGTTCACGTGGGATCCAGCGTTGACCTCCCAGGTTCGAAAGTGTTTCGGAGAGCAGGTTCGAGAGTCATACAAGAACCATAAGTTTGAGTGGAAGCAGAAGTGGCTAAAGAACCCGGCAGACAAGTCAACAGACTTGCCACTGCACGTTTGGGAGGGCCTCATATGTTACTGGATGAAGCCCGAGACAAAGGCGCTATCAGAGACAAACTCAAGGAACCGGAAGAGCAACCGAGGTGGAAAAGGGATCGCTACTCAGAACGGTGGCCCGAAGACAATCGAAAGCCGAGAGCGAGCTATGGTAAGATTTGTAATTTCATATAAGTGTTATTTCTAATATTTATCACTTAAATACTACTAACATATGTTTTGTCTTTTGCAGACAATCGCTAATGATGGTGTGCCACCGCATTTTGGGGTCTTGCTGAGAGACATGCACACTAATCGAAAGACCATGGTTGTTCAAGATCAGTTGGCTGCAGAGACCCTCGACGTGATAGAGGAAGAGCGCTAGACCCAGCTGACTCAGCTCTCTCAAGCTAGGTCAAACGCGGAAGACTTACCCCGCGACGAGATGAACCGTATCGTAATGAGCGTAAGTATTCAATTTATTTAGTTTTTTTCTCCTAAATTTCTAAGTTATGCAAAACTAATTCTTTTTTCTCTTTTGTAGCATGTTCCAACAAAAAAAGGGCGTAAGTTTGGGGTTGGTCGACTTCCGGATCGAGACCAAGCGACGTCTTCTTCTAGCAGTTACGGCTCTATGCATCTTGTGGATGAAATCGAAAGGTTGACCGAGCGACTCAACGAGGAGCGGGCAGAGCGAGAAAAGAAGGATAAGGAAAATGAAGAAACCCGAGCATGTTTCGAGAGGATGAAGGCGTTTCTCGAGTCAACTTTCCCGGGACACAAGTTTTAGACATATGAAATTATTTTAAATTCGCTTTATGTTTTTATAATTTCAAAACTAAATTTCATTACTTTTTTAAGACAAATTTAATTTTAATTTTAATGGTATTATTATAATTAAATTTCAATTACATTTTATTTTTATTTTTGATTTTAAAATTATATTTAAATTATTATTTTTCAATTTAATTAATATATATTTTTTCGAAACCGTCTGTAATCCGTCGGTTTTTGATCCGTCGGATAGCCGTCGGATTTATTTTCCGACCGATAAGGTCGTCGGATAACCGTCGAAAAATTCGACCAAAATTGTTGTCGGTTTTCCGTCGGAATTTCGGACCCAAATAGTTGTCGGTATTCCGTCGGATTTTCCAACGGATGTAAAGCCTCGGTTTTCCGTCGGTTTTTCCGACGGATTTTTTTTTTCCGACCACACGGATCCGATGAATTTTCGCGTTGATTTTCCGTCGGAATTGGCTCTTTCCGACGGAGATGCGACGGTTTTGCCCGTCGGATCCGTCTTGTTTTCTTGTAGTGCGTGTTTGGGATTCGCATATTAGTTGGCGTAAACAATAACAAAAATAGGTGGTAATTAGTCATGCGACTTCGGATAGTTTGGATAATTCGGTTCGGATAGTTCGAATAATTGGGTAGTTCGGGTAGTAACAATTCTACCCAAAAATAACCGAAACAAATTTCGGTTCGGTTTGGTTCGGATATCGGTTAATTCATGTATTTTTTTTTTTACCGAAATTACCCGAAATTTTTGTAATTTTATTTAAAATCGGATAAAATAGGATAATTTCGGGTATATTCAGGTAGTTCGGTTCGGTTCGGTTCGGTTCGGTTCGAAATTTTAAAATATATTTAAATTTTAGTCTATGTTTTGGTATAAATCGGTTTAAAAAAAACCGAAAAATCGATCGGTTACCCGAGAACCGAATCAATTTTAAATATTGGATCAATCGGTTAGGGTGAAGTAACCGAACCAGAACCGAAAACCGAAAATCTCGGTTCGGTTCGGGTATAAATCTCAGCACTAGGTAATACTATCGAGTGTCTAAGACCTATGCAACCCGATTCATAACCCGGTATACGAGCTCGGGTTTTCGACGTCTTCTTCATATGGAGAAGATCTGATTTTCATCTCTCACACAACACATACTCTTTTTCGTATAAGAAAAAAGAACTATAAAAGTAAAATTTTAATACTTTACGAGACTTCATTGATGTTATGTAAAAGTTATAGTATTGATCTAAAAAGTCAAAATTTGAATTCATAAAATGGTCTTCATTTAATATCTAAGGAAATCACGTGACGAAACCATTTAGTGATTTTCAAGTGTCGTATGATCTTATTAACCTTAAAACGTATGATCTGTCTTTGCGTATAGCATCAAGGAGAGTCAGAGAGCGAGAGAGAGCGAAGGTTCCATTGATCATGTGCGCGCGTCTTTAAACCCGAAGCTCTTTAAGTAGTTAGACGAGTGCTTCAATTCGAACAAAATATTGAAAACAAAAAGACCAAAAAGAAGAAGATAATGTTGTCTCTATTCTCTATTGTTTTGACTTTTCTTGCTCTTATTCTCATCCCTGGTCTCTTCTTATCTCGGCGACTAAGTGTTCCTCTCTCCTTGACAAATTTCCTCCGATTAATCAGAATCACAGCTTCTCAATACGATGATGAGGAAGAGAGGAACGAAAAACGGTAGTTTGCTTTTGCTAATCATAGTTTTTTACGTGTTAATTAACCATGGATTCTACAACTAACCTAATTAAGTATGTCAGGCCATATAATCAGTTGATTTATCCAATGTATTTAGAGTTTTCATCTCATTGTAGTGCGTGAGTCCATATTGCTAGATTCATTTACGTACGCGTTTCTTTTCTGTCTTTAAAATCAAATCAACAATTTACTCTAAGATTAAGCGGCCGAGCATATGGCTCTCGCGTATGCGTGCGGTTTTTAAACTACATAAAAGAAATTTACCTTAGCGTATCCGCATAAATGGCCGCGTATAGGCATTGTATTGTGGTTCACCTCCCAGCTAATGCCTAACGTATTTGAGAACATTCATTAGGACTATTTATTCATTTTTTGGGTTATCGGGCCTTGCTCCATTCATACTTTCTACTAGATATGCATATATTGTTATATGAAAGTTTCAAGCTTTTTTTTGTTCTTACTAATTTGTAGTGGTACGATGGGAGAGAAAGAGAAACGAGGGAGATTAATGCCAAAGCATGTGGCGGTTATATTGGACGGTAACAGACGTTGGGCGGAGAAACGAGGACTCGGGACATCGGACGGTCACGAGGCCGGAGCCAGAAAACTCGTGGAGAATGCTAAGGACTGTTTCGCCATGGGGACAAACACTATCTCACTCTTTGCTTTCTCCACTGAAAATTGGGCAAGACCCGAGGTGATTATAAAAAATTAATGATTAAAGATGATCATTTTCCCAAAACATTTCAGGATTTTTTCTTATATTTCGATCATTTTGATTCGGTTTTCTTTTCTTTGATCAGGATGAAGTTAACTTCTTGATGGCCTTGTTTGAGAAACACCTCAAGTCCGAGATGCCTTACTTCCGAAGGTAACCCAACATGTAGATTTGATCCTTTTCCGAAGCATTAGTTATATGTTAATTTTTCTTTCTAGAGATAAAATCAAGATCTCGGTTATCGGGAATCGGGCAAAAATCCCTGAGTCGCTTCTAGGTTTGATACGAGAGGCAGAAGAAGCTACAAAGAGCTACGAAGGGAAGCTTCTCATTATAGCGATAGACTATAGCGGGAGATTTGATATCTTACAAGCGTGCAAAAGTCTTGCGGAAAAGGCGAAAAACGGGCTGATCCGAGTGGAGGACATTGACGAGAAGGCGATGGAGAATGAGCTGATGACAAAGTGTAGCGAGTTCCCCAACCCTGACCTATTGATCAGAACGAGCGGAGAGCAAAGGATCAGTAACTTCTTCCTGTGGCAATCAGCTTACACTGAGCTCTACTTTTCTAAGGTTCTATGGCCTGACTTCAACGAGGCAGAGTATCTCGAGGCCTTGACTTGGTATCAGCAAAGGCAGAGGCGATTTGGTCGACGAGTTTAGACCTTCTTTCATTTCATGTCTCACGAATAAATTGTTCAAGTAATCCAATAGCACTAAATATGTCTGTTTGTTTTTACGTCTACTATTTAAAAATCCTACATTAATTTTTCTTTAATACTATTAAACAGCATTTAGAAAATTTCAACTTAGCGGATGTAATTTATAAATGTTACTTTATAAATAAAATCGTTGTAATCTCTAAACGTTATTTTATAAATAAAATCGTGTTATCTGTTATTTGTAACTACATTAATTTAAAAGAAATTCCTTAAAATACCACTAAGATAAGTTTTTGTTCCAAACATACCACGTAAAATATTATGTCTTTCTAATTTTTTTTTCTACTTTTTTTTTTGTCTATACAAATCACAAACACACTTTCGGGGTTTGAATTTGAAAGTGTGTTTGTGATTTGAGACATGGCAGCGACATTAATAACAAACAACTATGCTACAAGCCCCATAATTTTATGATTAGTGAAGCTAAAGCATATGTCATAGACCAATAATGTTGCTTGTTTATTTTAAGCAAACAGCTACGGTTACAACAACAAATTAATATTAACGTTGTACAAACGTGTATATACGAATTATGTTGTTCAATCATGCACAATCATCATCATAAACAAACCCGTCTCCTATTATACAAAATAGTTTGAATGGTAGATGACACAATTTATAATCACACTGGCAACTTCATTGATTGAGCATCTTCTACTTAGTTATTTCAAAGAGATAACTAATCTTTTCTAGTTGCTATGTTTCACCTAAAAGGCAAAACAAAAAATAGAGACTACCAATGCTTAACTCGTGTTTGTTTTAGTTGAATAGTAACTAAGTCCAATTTTGGCAAGGTTTCCAAAAATGCGGAAAGAAACAACCAGAGCCAGTCATTAAAACTTACTCTTTAACATATTCACACATTCTATAATCCAAAAACAAACAGAGCTTTTGCAAACACTTAAGCTCTTCACACTCTCTACAATGTTGTCTCTGCTCTGTTTCTTTCTGTCTCTTCTCACTCTTCTTCTACTTCCTTGTCTCCGACCGTGCTTTACTGCTAAACAATCTTTGAAAGATAAAAAGAAGATGTAAAAAATCTTGTTTTTCGGGTTAAACTTGACGAGATTTCCGACTAAAATCTTCATGACTTAGCCTTGTTTTTGTGTAGTGACAAGGGAGCTTATGTGGTCGGAGAGGAGGAGTCACCTACAGGGCTTCGGAAGGAGCTGATGCCGAGACACGTGGCAGTGATAATGGATGGAAACCGGAGATGGGCCAAACAGGCCGGATTGCTGACGTCACAGGGACACGAGGCCGGAGCTAAACGGCTTATAGAGTTCGCTGAGCTCTGCTTCAAAATGGGGATAGATACTGTCTCAGCTTTTGCTTTCTCCACTGAGAATTGGGGAAGAGACAAGGTGTGACAATTTCATACAAATTATTTTAGTTATCCTGAAATTATTTCAATATTATTGTCTTTTAACAACTTGATTACTCAGATCGAAGTCAAATTCTTGATGTCTTTGTTCCAACAATACCTCAAGTCGAAGATCCAATTTTTCCAGAGGTGTCTAAACACGAGTGAGCTTATTTAACATAGTGGAGCTTCTCATCTGCTCGGTTTCTAACCAAGAATCTTGTTTGTTACAGCGAAGAAATCCGAGTTTCCGTTATCGGAAATCTTGCAAAGATCCCGGAATCTCTCCTCGGAACAATCAAAGTGACAGAGAAAGCTACAAAGAGCTACAAGAAGAAGCATCTCATCTTGGCCATAGATTACAGTGGGAGATTCGACATCTTGCGCGCTTGCAAGAGCATTGTGAAGAAATCAGAACAAGGGTTGATCCGAGAGAAAGACGTGGACGAGACACTGTTCGAGAGAGAGCTTCTGACCAAGTGCACCGAGCTCCCAAGTCCTGATCTATTGATTAGGACAAGTGGAGAACAGAGGATCAGTAACTTCTTCTTATGGCAGCTCGCTTATACCGAGCTCTTCTTCTCGCCAGTCCTTTGGCCTGATTTCGATAAGGAGAAGTTTCTCGAAGCCCTGGTTTCGTATCAGCGCAGGGAAAGACGATTTGGCTGCCGGGTTTGATCCACATTTGACCCTATGTTCTGTTTTAATGCTCTCTATTAATCTATGTTCTGTTCTGTTTTAGTTTCAGAAATCAGTGTGATGTCGTAGATCTGGCTTGGCTGGCTCTAAAATTTCGAATGAAAGACCATATTTATGTGTTGGGTTTATATTTCTCTGCGTCCTGTATATATGCATCAGCTGTTAATTAAATTTATATCTTGTGACACAAGAAACTAATCACATTGGTTCCTCAAAAGCTTAGCGAAGCTGGAAAAAGATAAACCCTAAGTTCGAAAAACACTGAAATTTAACAAGATTAAAACCATCTTCAAGTTGACAAATTTGTGTCTCATTTTGAATACCCTTTTTTACTGCTTCTAACGATAATTTATTACTATTACAAGTTTAGTGTAAACTTAAAGATCATTATTGTTCATTTATAAATAGAGTTTTTAATACACCAATTTGTTTGTTTCAAAAAGAAGCTCAAGATTTTCGACCACCAAAGCGTCGCTGTCTCTGCTGAAACGACATCAAGGCTTCGATAAAACCGCTCCTCCCGAAATCAGGCCAAAGTTCTTGAGCAAAGAAAAGCTCTGTATAAGCCAATTGCCACAACAAGAAGTTACTCACTCTTAGCTCACCGCTCGTCCTTATCAGTAAATCCGGGTAAGGAAACTCAGTACAGTTTGTTTCCAGCTCTTGCTCGATCAATCTCTCGTCAATCTCCTCAACTTGGATCTCTCCATCTTTCACTCTCTGCGCAATACCTCTGCAAGCTTGTAGTACATCGTATTTCCCACTGTAACCAACTGCTACGATTAACTGAAGCCTCGTGTTCTTCTTTGTAACTTGTTCAACTTCGTTTATCACTTTTAATAGAGATTCTGGAAGTTTCGATGAATCTCCAATTATCGATATCCGAACATTGTTCCTACGCTCAAAAGATTAGCCTTTGAGACATATTCTCATCATCACAAAACAATTCTTGATTGATTCCTGTTACTTACTTTGCTAATGTCTCAAGCTCTGATTTTAGCGTTCTCTCGAATAAACTCAACAAAAAATCAACCTCGATCTGCAGAGAAAAAGTAGGAATCAAAGAGCTCAAATCGCTTCGTCTCCCCCAAAATCTAGGGTTAGGTTAAAATTAGGTCATACCTTGGGTCTAATCCAATTATCGGTAGAGAAGGCGAAAACAGTGAGGACTTGGATACCCCATTTACCGCAAAGCTCAACGATCTCTCTCAGAGCTTCAACGCCGGCTCTGTGACCGTCCCAAGGTTGAAGACCTCGATTCTTCGCCCATCTTCCGTTTCCGTCCATTATAACCGCCACGTGTTTCGGCATCATCTCCGGTTGGAGTCCCTCCGGCAGAGTTTCTTCCTCCGCCGCGGTAAACGGCGTCGCCATCTCCGATTTGGTACATCTGATTCCGAATCGGACTCCTCTGAGGTGTTCCGAGAAATCCGGCGAGAAAGAGAGCAAGCAATCTCTACTTAGTCGCCATCGCCGCTCTAAACCTCCGGCGTGAAACCGCCGGAAATGGAAGGAGGTAGGAGCAGGAACGCGCAGGGATAGCATCTTAAGAGAATCGATTACTCAATGGCTTGTGGTTGATAGGAAGAAGAAGGATTGTTATAAGAGTGGAGAAGATGGAAACTTTCCTTCCATAGATGGTTCTGGTTAGGGATTGAAAACGACGTCGTGGTTTGTCTGTGTTGAAGGCGATTATGCTGATTTCGAAATTGAGCGCCACAAAAAAAAAAAAAAAAATTTACGAAGCTTCAATTTTGTTTTGTTTTGTTTTATGTGGTGGTTATAGACTTTCCTATTCGTACACGTCTCCCTTCTTCAAAATTATCGAGAAAGACAAAAAAAATGCATTAAAAACTGCCACCAGAAGTCTTAAAAAAAGAGAGAAAACAAATCATATGAGCGAGCAAGCAAACCCCAAATAAATGCTGCAATCGATTTTATTGCAAAGATGGATGAAAGTTTGGGGCCAGAGCCCATTAGTTATCTGGATAAAACGGCCCAACGTTGGAATTACACATGAGCTCACGTGAGTTTTGTTTCCGGGCTGTAATTCGCCACGAGACATTTCATTAAATACCAAGATTACCCTTACACCTCTCCTTTTTGTTTTGATGTAGTTTATATGCTTCTCATTTTTACAAACATAGTATATAACTCTTATATATGATAGTTCTTGATAGTCAAAACAAAATTTACAAACAATTAAAAATTGGAAGTGGTTAATATATAATTTACATTTAAATTTTTTCAAAGCGTTATAAGAATATGTTCAACAAAAATGTGTCATACAAATATGATTTCCGAAATGTGTAAAAAGTAAAATAAAATGACTAATCATAATTTTTTTTTTTGCGTGCATTTGTGGAAAGGCCAAAAAAAAAAAAAAAATTCTGCGTGATTAGAATGAAGAATAAGGTCAATTTTAAGAAAAAGTGGGGTTGTCAAAAAAAAAAAAAAAAAACTTAAGATGAAGTGCGTGATGGGGTATAATGGTCAATTGAAATGAGGGTAACGAAGTGTTCTTTCAGCGTAAATTCAATTGAAGGCCACACCACAATGTCAAAACCCAAAAAGAAACAAAACAGTTTGTGATTCGTATTCTCTTCCTTTTGTCGGTTCGTGAAGATTTTTTTACCGAAATGGGCTCAACGAGGAACAGAAGAAAAACGGACCCAGAAATCGTCATCGCTAGAGATACAGATTCCGAGTTAAGTTCTGAGGAAGAGGAAGAAGAAGATAATAACCCTTTGTCAGAGTCGGAGGAAGAAGACGAAGCAGTCAAAAATGGAGGGAAAACTGAATTGGAGAAGAATAAAGCCAAAGGGAAAGCACCCATTACCGTTAAGCTTAAGAAAGTTTGCAAAGTAAACGCTCTTCGAAAACCCTAGCCTTTCGCATTTTGAGAATTCTTATTTTCGCTTATGATTTCAAGTTTGAAGCTTCTAATTCTGTGTAGGCTTTACGGAATCAAAAGATAATGACTTTGGATTTCAATTTCGATCTCAAACATATTAGAAGTTTGTGGATTAAATAAGTGCTTGAAATCCATGTCATTGTTGCTTAGGGTTCTTCATTTGGATGCAGAGACAAAGGATTTTGGTGTTTTGGCTTTGATTGTTTGATTCTGTTTCTCTTGTTGTTGTTTTCATGGTGGATTTCTAGGTTTGCAAACAGCCTGGTCATGAAGCTGGATTTAAAGGAGCAACGTATATCGATTGTCCTATGAAACCTTGCTTCTTATGCAAAATGCCTGGTAATAAAAAAAACCACAATTTCTTATCGATAATTGCTCAAATGTGAGCTTAGATAATGGTGCATGAACATAATGTTTAATTTACTCGAATGTTTTCGCTTTTTACTGCATCAATTGAAGGCCACACCACAATGTCATGTCCCCATAGAGTAGTTACTGACAACGGAATACTCCCAGCTTCCCATAGGAATACAAAGAACCCTATCGACTTTGTGTTTAAGCGTCAACTCCAACCAAGAATTCCACCCGTAAGTCTCCTTGTATTTTGATGCCTGAGGAGATTTATTGACTGGAGTATATGAAATTCTCTTTCTTTTTTTCTTTGCTATACAGATTAAACCACGATATGTGATCCCGGATCAAGTTCATTGTGCAGTTATTCGATACCACAGCAGACGTGTTACATGTTTGGAGTTCCATCCAACAAGGAACAACATTCTTCTGTCGGGAGACAAGGTTTTTGAACTAATTAATAAGTCATATGTTACGAAATTTCTGCATCTATTTTCTCATTGTTTTTTTTTTTCGTTTCTGTTGGTCGTATGGTTCACACTCTGAAAGAAAGGGCAAATTGGAGTTTGGGATTTTGCTAAAGTGTATGAGAAGAGTGTGTATGGAAACATACACTCTGTACAAGTTAATAATATGCGGTAAGTTCATAAATCTCCCTCTCAATCTCATCGAATCTGTTGTGATTTTACTTCTGCATTCAGGTGTCTATCTGGAAACAAAAACTAATGTCTTTTGTTGAATCAAACTTCTCTGCTTTTTGTCGTTATTGCAGGTTTAGTCCCACAAATGATGACATGGTTTACTCTGCAGCCTCTGATGGAACAATTGGTTATACTGACCTGGAAACTGGAATTTCATCGACTTTGCTGAATCTCAATCCTGATGGATGGCAGGTCACACCATCGCCTCTTTTCTTTGATTTTTCTTCTCTGCACCGTTCTGCTGATACATATCTCCGGTATATAGGGCCGAAGCACTTGGAAAATGCTGTACGGTATGGATATAAACTCAGAGAAAGGTGTAGTGCTAGTTGCTGATAATTTCGGGTTTCTTCACATGTAAGTGATTTCATCCCCTTAAACTGTTTGTAGACGAGCCTCTTTGTTATTGTTCAAATGAGCTTCCTGACTTCTTTTCTCATAATGTACTCTGCTAAAGGGTCGACCATCGTTCCAACAACATAACGGGTGAGCCAATTTTGATACACAAGCAAGGAAGCAAAGTTGTTGGCCTCGACTGCAACCCGGTCCAGCCTGAGCTTCTTCTCAGTTGTGGAAACGATCATTTTGTAAGTCTTATCAAAGAGAACCAAGATCATGCTTTCTGGTCCGATATCGTTTCGACATCTATTTGACCTCGTGTAGATGATTATTTGAATTATGTGGGAACCTGTTCATTAATAGATTTGATTGGTTATGGTTTCAGGCACGAATCTGGGATATGCGTAAACTACAACCTGGAGGTTCTCTTAATGATCTTGCACACAAACGAGTAGTCAACTCTGCTTATTTCTCTCCATCATCAGGCACAAAAATCCTCACGACCTCTCAGGACAACCGTATTCGAATATGGGACTGTATCTTCGGGAACTTGGATTTGCCAAGCCGAGAGATTGTTCATAGTCATGATTTCAATCGGCATTTGACACCATTCAAAGCTGAATGGGATCCTAAGGTTTGATACTTTTGATTCTCTCTCTCTCTATATGAGGTTGCCTTTTTCATCAGTTACCCTTTTATAGCAATTTGTTATATATTGTTCATCCGCAGGATACCTCGGAGTCACTCATTGTGGTTGGTCGTTACATCAGTGAAAACTACAACGGAGCTGCTCTTCACCCGATAGATTTCATTGATTCAAGCAATGGACAATTGGTTGCAGAAGTTATGGATCCAAACATAACAACTATCACTCCAGTCAACAAGTTGCATCCGCGCGATGATGTTTTAGCCTCGGGAAGCTCAAGGTTCGAGAGTTCATTACCCAATAGATGGAAGAGCAATGAAAAGTGAGAATTTTTTATTTTGATGAGTGGTCTCAAAACTGGTTTTGCAGGTCGCTGTTTATTTGGCGGCGACAAGAGAAAACAGAGATCGATGAAGAGAAGGATAGGAAGATTATTATATGTTCTGGTGACAGCAAGAAGAAAGGAAAGAAGCAAAAGCGTGGCAGCGAGGATGACGACGACGACATGTTTAGCTCGAAAGGCAAAAACATTAAAATCAACAAGTCTCAAGCAAAAACAAACAAGTCTACTCGGAAGACAAAAACTTAAAAATGAAGAAAGAAGGTTTTTTTTTTATGTACAACTCACTTCTACTCTGTTTTTTTTTTTTTTGGGTAGGTTTTCTTGTACAGACTCTGTTTTAGTAGCATGCCCTGTTTTGCCAATGGCCGGCGATTTTGCTTTTCTTTTTTCTTGGGGGGCAATGCATGATCGGCTTTTTGTGGCCTTTTTCTTAAACTTCTTTTTGTTGTATATATTGCAGTAAGAATTAGAATAGATCAGCCTCGAATCTTCTCTTTTGTTTTTGCTCTGCCCTGTTTTCTCTTTCTTGTTGATCTCACTTAGTGATGCGTGTAGGGATGAAAAGTCTTTACTCTGCGTCATCTTGACAGCCAAAACTCTTCTGTATTGCTTATGTAGCAAACATAAATAATATGTAATAGCAACTACATCTATAAACAAACTGATTCCACCCAATCATCTTCTTGTTTCAAGTATGGTCTGCCACTACTTCCATCATCTTATTATACGTGTGAATATATATACCTTATGAAGATGTTTACTGCAGAATTTATACATAGACGCGTTTTTGAAAATCTGACTGTAAATTTGGTTAATACACATATTTGATTCTAACTAAGCAGAGCTATTGCATTTCAACAATCTTAATCATGGATTTTGGTTTAATGAATTTAGCTCAAAAGGACTTGTGGAAAACTCATTATTCAAAAACTCACTCATCAGTAAAACTTGTGATTTACATTGCTAAAATAAAACCTAATCTTCCCATTCTCTGAAATTAGGTGTTCACATAGCAACAAACCCTAAGCACATTGTGTTACAAAGGAATGAGTTTTTCATCTCTCATCACATCAATCCAATACAAAATGGAATCTAGGGTTCTATATTTCCTCTTAAACCCAAACCTATCTACTTTCTCTCTGCTCCCAAGAAGCTTAACAGGACATCTAAACAGCACATCCAAAAAAACCCAATTCGCCAAATCCTCAATCTCTGTCCGAACAAGCTTCTCCTTCACCGAAATCTCATCCCACACATGTTTTCTCTCGCCCATCTCTCTATCAAAACAGAAACCCTCATCAAACATCGTCGTTTCGTTAACTTGCACCCCAAGTTTCCTCCCGATTTCTGGCCAAATCTCCTTCCAAGTGAACCCTACGCCATTAATGGCATTAAAGGCTTCACCTTTATCGCGTACTCTCCCGCTAGTCGCAGCGAAAATATGCTGTTCCGCGACTAAATTCGAATCAGACCCATCAATGTAACTCTCTTCCCAACATTCTCTTGTCCCTCCAAACACAAAAGGTAGATTCAAATACTTACATATCGCTCCATAAACACAAAGACTTCCCATGAAATTGTACATAGTTCTTGTTGAGCTTCCCATTAGCAAACCGGGTCTCTGAACCGACCAAACAACCGAATTACCAGAGATCTTCTCCTTCAGCAAATCCTCCAAAACGTAATAGAAATTTTTCCCAGAGCTCTTTCTCGGACACTCCTCGCTGTAATAACACAAACTCGAACCCCGAGACAGAGTCTCTCCCACCAGAGACACGTAGTGCTTCATCCCCGTTTGGAGCGAGAAATGCTTTAACCTTTTTGCGTTTGGGAGAATCGCGTCCAAAGCGTTTGTCAGCATCGTCCTGTTCTGGACACAGCAGTCGTCGCTATCCAATGGATACTCGCCAGACCACGTGACCCAGAACACGTGACTCACGATGTCCTGTAATGGAGACAGTTTCTGTCTGGTCTCAGATGCGTTAAGCAGATCGCAGGAGATGAAACTGTACGTCATCTTCGTCATGGGATTGATCTCCGGATTTCTCGCAACACCGTAGATTCTCCATCTGGGTTTCGACATTAATAGCGTCTTTACAATCTCTCGACCCACGAGTCCGGTGACGCCGAAGATCAACGCTACGTTCTCGTCTTCGTTACTTCTCATCAAGCTGACATTTTCAGACCCCATTGTGACTATTAGAGAGTTTCTGGTCTTTGAATACGATCGAGCTTCGATGAACGTTGTTGTATATATAATAAAAACATTTATTAGAGAGACAAAGTTGAGGGATTGATTCAACGGGTTATCGTAGAGTTTCAAGACTCGATGCCTACCTGTCTTAAAGGCTATATATGTTAGAATATCCAAGCAAGTTGCTTTGGGCACAGCTACGATTTAGCATAACAAAGCACAGTTTTTTTAATATAAATAAATTAAAGTCAACAGTGTTTAGAGTTTCATGTTACAATGTTTTTTTTGACACTCTTATCATGAACATTTGTATATTGTAAAGGCTAGGTTATGCGTGTGAGCTGAGCAATGGTGCAAGAGTATATAGTCATATTGATATGGTTTGAAAAACCTAGCCATACTAGAGAAAACATTTGGAATATAAGGATTATCTATTGACTATTGGCCTAAAGGGTTCGTATGTATAATTTTTTATTAAATCAATTTAATTTGTGGTTGTGTTACAAAAGCCACAGTTCTTATAGTTTTTTTATATGAACCGTCGTGTACAGCATTTTGTCTACTTCTCAATCGGACGGTCAAGATTTGCGAGAGGCAGAATCTGGCCGTGGCCGTTACGTTGAAGGCCTGCTCTTTAAATTACACGCTTCAACTCAAGTGGGTCTCTCATACTTATTTTAGTTAACAGTCTTACCTGTCAAAACGGAATATTAACCGACAACTTATTCAATGGACTTTGTTTTTTTTTTGGTTAGAAATTCGGAGTTTTTGGCATAATCTTTCTTTCTACTCGAAACCAGACGTTGATAGTATCGAACATAAATCACTATTCTCAAACAAAGTCGAACTAGCGATTATAAGTATTCTCACAACCACTAGAGCACCCCAACCGTTTGATTTTACTAATAAACTAGTTACATTTGTGATTGTGATTTTATAATCTGAACTCATGCACCAAAATCCTAACTAATCTGAGATTTAACTGGCCAAACATGTATAGTCATATTGAATTTCATCAAATGAATCAAGTTGATCATACTATTTGGTTTTGATTGGTGATATTGTAGAATAACGGAATCATAAACTTAATTTAATTATGAAATTTAAAAACTGATTAAGTTTTTATTAATAATATTTTAGAATAAGAAGATGTACGGACATAAATCACAATTAAATAAATATTGATAAAATATATAGAATTCCAAAAAAAAAAAAAATTTTGAATGACGAAATCGAAGAACATAAATTACAATTTTCCAAAAAGGAAAATTTGATAATTTTTTTGGAATAATCAAACTGCTTAGTTGTTATGTTTTTCGACAGAGTATTCTAGTCAAAAACTTTCATCATGTATACGTGAATCTTGTTCCATGAAACTTATTTCTATATGAGAAAATTGAATTTAAAAGTGACAAAAATTGTCCGGTCTGCGTTGGAGAGACTGAGAGGGGGAGATGGGTACAGTGTATCTCTGGTCCCAAAGACATCGAAAAGCTAAAAACCACACATTTGGCTCTGTCCAAAGCTTTAAAATGGACCATGTTTTGTGGTAGACCTACACATTACTCTTCTTTCAATTTTTGTCTTCCTCCTTATTTCTATGCATTGAACAAACCCACTTCTCATCTTAAACAAAAGGGAAACACATTTCAACGTTTTTATTTAATTTTAAAGAATAGTAGCTCCGATCTGTGGAGGAATTTTGAAGGAGTTGTTTATGATGTGACTTCATAGTTTTTTTTAACTAATTACACGATTGCATTGTCGTTACAGAATTGTGCAAATTTGAGTTGTAAGTATAAGAAATAAACTAATCATAAAACTTGTGAATAGTGAGATGAAAACATAATAATCTATCGGACCAATTCATTTTATCCGTTATCACCATTCAAAACTTTGATTCTTTTTTTGACAAGCGGACATGCGTTGTTTTTATTTTACACTCTCTTTATCGGTGTTTTTTTTTGCTATGAAAAACAAATGTTTAGTTGATAGTTTTTTTTGGATAAAATTTGGTGCATTATATTTACAAGTGACAAGAGTTTTACAATTATTAGACAAGATTTTAAAATTGAGAAAAACATATATTGAAAGCAAACAAATGAGAAGTTGATAGTTGGGTGAGATGCGGTTGAGCCGAGGCCCATGACACGATGATCACAAGTGTAGAGGAAAATCTTAAGATGTCTTTTTAGGAATATCTAAGATGGAGAGCCGTGGCCTCCACGTCCGCCACGACCTCTATTTTCCGTCCTCCCACCTTGGTTCATTCCATCTTTTGGAGTTTTTGTGTAGGTTTATTATCCTACCTCTTCGAACCTTTTGAGAAAGATCACCCATCTCAAACCCCAAGTCTAAGGCGGCATAATTGTTTTTGAAAACATTCCTTTCAACTTCATTAACTAATGAATCTGAAAAAGTGGAAATAGAGAATGTTACCATAGCAGGAGGAGGAACAAACGTTGGAATATTTTTGGCATTTAATACAGTTGTAGTGTTGAATTCTGTTACAATAGTAATAGGAGTTGTTGGTTCTGCCACTTCACATGAAGAGGTTGGAGTGAGTGTAGTTACAGAAGGTGCGACAACAACGGTGCTTGAAATGTCAGAGGTTATTCTAATGGAAGTATCAGGAGAAGCAAAAGTTAAGGAAGATCCTTGCGAAGCACTAAAGTTGACAGTTGGTGCATTAACAGCTTGTGAAAATGCATGCACTTCTTTCAATAAATCCGTAGCAGCAAAAGAGCAAATCGGATCTATGGGTTTACTAAGGATAGTTTTCAATTTTTAACTCTATCCAACCAACTTATCAACAACAACAAAACCAGTCCAACAATCTTTGAAGATTAAAGTAAAAGGATAATATTTGTTTTTTTTTAAATGTAAAAGGATAAAAGAAAATGTTTGTTAAACTTCTCTAATGATGTCACATTTTAGTTATCTAAATAATTCTCCCAAACTATACATTTTCTAACTGGTTGTTTGGTAACCATTTAAATTATAAAAATTTTAAGATCGAATCAGCCATAGTTCAGTAGCTCATTATATTCCGATTTATAGAATTTATATATTTGATTTTTGTGAGTTTGTTAATGAAACATTATTGTATATTAATATAAATGTAGATATATACACACGCGTATATATTTGAACAGTGGCGGATCTAGAAAAATTTATTATGGGAGGCAAAAAAATTTAATTAAATATCTAAAATATATTTAATATCATAAAATTTATATACATCCTAAAAAATTATTTTTATACTTTAAAATAAAGATATTTTTTAGTGAGAGCACAAGTTAATAAATACTAATATATTGAAATAAAAAATATAAATCATCAAATTAATAAATTTATCCATTTCATGAATAATACTAAATACATATAATTCATCTGTAAAATTATCATATGGGCTAAAATTAATTATTTTTAAGAAACTGAAAGAAATTAATAAACAAAGAGAATTTCACAAAAATTAACAATATAAACAAGGAAAGACTGGAATTTAGGAGAAATTTAGTTATCTGTTAGCACTAAAAAAATAACAAATCAATTAGAAAGGAAATAAATAACAAAAAAATGTTAGTTATAAATAAAATAAAATAAATATTGTGTTTAATAGCAAACGTGAATAATTGGAAAGTATAATTAAATATTGTAAATTAAAGAAACGAAAAAGAAAAAATAGATGGAAAGCGGGGCATCGAACTTAACATTGAAGACTTCAAAAAGGACATATTTGATCAATTGTTCCAAAACACATAATAATTAGTAAACAAAAGGCTGAATTTTTAAAAATTCATAGGGACAAATGCACTTCTCTTATCGACTGTATATCCGCCCCTGCATTTGAATCATATAACGAAGTGTTCATGTTTCCAATTTTGGACGAAAAATAATTTGTTTGGAAGAAATTCGAATAGTACTCCTAACTTATATGTGCTTCTTCACATTTTACCAAAAAAAAGAAAAAAAAACTTGTATGTGCTCGTGAAAGAAAAAGAAAAAAATCCTAAGTACGTGCTGTTTTTTTAAGGATTTGTAGGTTTCGAATATAAAACGGCATGGAGTTTCGACTTCCATGCTACAAATGGAGCGTGCTTGAGAGAAAAGAGTCTAAATGTAAATAATTAAAAGGAAAGCTTTAAACAAAAAAAACAAAAAAATAGCGTAAAATATTTTTAAAAGGGCATTGATACTTTAAACTTTCAAAATATTTAACTAAATACTTTAAATCTTTAATTTGATGTTATTAACACAATAAACCACTAAAATGGCTTCTGAATATACTCTGTCATCAAGTTTAACGGAACTGTTCATATTCTGTTTAAAATTGACGAGGTGGCTTTAAATTATTACTTTTTAATTAAAAAAATTATTTTTTTTTATAAATAAAAAAATCATTTTAATTAACTTCTTCTATTTTTTACATTTTTTATTTTAAGAAAAACAAGAAAAAAAAACAATAAAAATTTAATAAAATTATTCCTCTTTGATTTTCTTCTTCCTCTTCAATTTTCTCATAAAAAATTTACAAAGTGGCACACACTAACCTTTTAAACTTTCAAAGTATTTAACTAACATTTTAAACTTTCAACTTGATATTATTAACACAATAAACCATCAAAATGGCTTCCGAATACATTATGTTGTAAATTTTAACAGAACTGTTCATATTCCGTTTAAAATTGATGAGATGGTTTTAAATTATTAATTTTTTATTAAAAATTAATTTAATTTTTTTTATAAATAAAAAAATCATTTTAATTACTTTTTCTATTTCTTACATTTTTTATTTTAAGAAGAAAAAGACGAAAAAAGAAAAGAAAAACAATAAAAATTTAATAAAATTATTCTTCTTTGATTTTCTTCGTCCTCTTCAATTATCTCCACTATAGCTTCTGATTTCTAGCCAAATCCCCACGAACACGCTTCACCACCATTTCCATTGTTGAAATTATAGAGATTGTTGAGTTTATCCATCATCTGAGCTTTGGTTTATCATCTCCGACGAACCCAGCTCAACGTCCGCGATACACACTGACAATGACTCAGATTTATAACCCATAAATCCGTTTGATGAGAAACACCGTTTCGACGGTGGTTTTGTTAGTCTAGGAACCCTAGATCTGTTGATTAGAGAGAGTTGACTCAGTGAGTTCCTCCGAGTTAATCGATCTGAGAAACCGAAAGCGCGTGATCCTCACTCTCACCTCTGATGGAGAACCGTTCGATTTGGGAGGAAGACCTCGAGACCTAGTCAGAAAAACGGATAGATATGGGATCGTCACATGGCCCGAATAAACCTGATGTTGTGATTTCAGAAGATGGCCACAACCACGCTGGAACGGAGCATTTGGATCTGGTTTCATGTTATTGTTTTTTACAATCGCGATTTGGCTGGTTTAAATTAGCATTTGGATCATGTTTGTTTCATCGGAGAAGAAGGAAGGAGGAATTTTTTTTTTTAATTAATTGTAAAAATAATAAAAGTGTTAGAGTTATCATAAAGATAAATCTAGACGAAAATTTTATGCCCGGTGGGAATAGTGTATGAGAGAGAGAAAAAAATTCCTTTTATTATGATATGAGATTGATTTTTGATGCGTGATTACAATCGAACAAATTCGTTTTTTTTATAGGTAAATAAAGATAAGTTACTGTGCATGCATAGTGGCGATGGGCTCCACACAAAATAATATTTAACACAATTGCAGCCGTTGTTCTTGACATCTTCTAGAATGTCTTTGATGACTTTTGTAACACTCCCCCTTGGAGACCAGTGTCACTATTGCATTACGTCTTTGTTGCCTCGTTAAAAACCGTTTTAGGAAAACCCAGTGGGAGAAACCATAGTAAGGTAAAAAGAGTACAACCACGCAATGCTCCCCCTCGAATAGTCTCGTTGATGACGCATTCCAATGTTATGGACATGTTTCCTGAACATTGTGGTAGGTAATGACTTCGTGAAAAAATCTGCGGCATTGTCACATGATCGGATGTATCTCACTTCAATGTTTTTATTCTTCTCAAGTTCTTGGGTGTATGAGAAGAACTTCGGAGGGATATGTTTGGTTTTATCATTTTTGATATATCCTTCCTTCGTTTGAGTGACAGTTGGCTCTGTATTTACGTGGATCCACTGCTCGATTGGATGTGTTGGCTTATTGATCTCAACCATACACATTCTAACCTTGCTTCATGGAGGGCAATGATTTCAGCATGATTTGAAGAAGTTGCCACGAGTGTCTGCTTCTGAGAACGCCAAGATATAGCAGTGTCTCCGATCGTAAAAACGTATCCAGTTTGTGATCGGGCTTTATGTGGATATGACAAATATCCTGCATATGCAAAACCAATCATTTGACCGTTTGAATTCTTTGAATAAAATAAACCTAAATCAGTAGTCCCCTGAAGGTAGCGAAAGATATGTTTAATCCCATTCCAATGCCTTCGCGTAGAGGATGAACTGAATCTTGCCAAAAGATTAACGGCAAATGATATATCAGGTCTTGTACAATTCGCAAGGTACATAAGGGTTCCAATAGCACTTAGATATGGTACTTCGGGACCAAGTATCTCTTCATTTTCTTCATGCGGTCGAAATGGATCGCTTTCAACATTAAGTGATCTAACGACCATAGGAGTACTAAGAGGAGTTGCCTTATCCATGTTGAATCATTTTAACACTCTTTTGGTATATGTGGATTGGTGCACAAATATACCCTTTTGAGAATGCTCAATTTGTAGGCCAAGACAATACTTTGTCTGTCCGAGATCTTTCATCTCAAATTCTCCTTTTAAATAATCTGAGGCCTTTTGTATTTCTCCTTGGGTTCCTATTATATTTAGATCATCAACATACACCGCAATAATCACGAATCCGGGTGTTGTTTTCTTGATGAAAACACATGGGCATATAGGATCGTTTACATATCCTTCTTTTGTTAAATGCTCACTAAGACGATTGTACCACATACGTCCAGATTGTTTCAATCCATATAATGATCTTTGCAATTTTATTGCACATAACTCTTTGGGTTTGGAACTTAATGCTTCTGGCATCTTAAACCCATCTGGAACTCTCATATAGATATCAGTATCTAATGATCCATATAGATATGCTGTAACAACATCCATGAGACGCATCTCTAAATTTTCATGAGCTGCTAGACTCATTAGAAATCTAAACGTGATTGCATCCATGACGGGAGAATATGTTTCCTCATAATCAATCCCTGGTCTTTGAGAAAATCTTTGAGCCACAAGACGAGCTTTATATCTCATAATCTCATTTTTCTCATTTCGTTTTCGAACAAAAAATCATTTGTGTCCAACCGGTCTTACATCTTCAGGTGTAAGCACAATAGGTCCGTATACATTTTGTTTGTTCAGTGAATCAATTTCAGCTTGGATGGCGTCTTTCCATTTTATTCAGTCATGTCTCTTTTGACATTTATATACAGATTGAGGTTATGGATCTTCGTTTTCCTCACATATTTCTTTTGATACGAGGTATGAGAAAACGTCATCGACTACATTCATTTCCCTTCGATTCCATATCTTTCTATAATGAATGTAGTTTATAGAAATCTCATGATTTCCTTCAGGTTCATGATGTTCTATATCATCATTATTCTCATGATTTGTCTCCTCCAAAATATTTTCTGCTATTTTGGGAGTATTGAGCTTTTCAGCTTCCTTTCATTTTCTATGATTTTTATCCTTAGAACCAACAGGTCTTCCACGCTTCAAGCGTGTTCTAGACTCATGTCTATCATCTGCTCTTCCATGTTCTTCTGGAATTTCAATCCGAGCAGGAACATTTGCAGCTGGAATATGTGATTTGGTTACCGTTTTGGTATCGGCAAAAGCATCAGGTAACAGATTTGCTATACTTTGCAAATGCATAATTCGTCGAACTTCCAGTTCCGACTGTTTTGTAGGAGGGTCAAGGTGTAATAGCGATGGTACACTCCATTCTATACCCTTTCTTACTTGTTTATTTTATCCCCCTAGAACCGGTAATACCTTCTCATTGAAATGACAATTCGGCAAATTGTGCCGTAAATACGTCACCGGTCTGTGGTTCTAGGTATCGTATAATTGATGGGGAATCACAACCAATATATATTCCCAACCTTTTTGTGGTCCCATCTTTGTGCGTTGTGGTGGTGCTACATGCACATATACCGCACAACCAAAAATCCTTAGATGAGAAATATTTGGTTCTCGACCAAAAGCTAATTGTAATGGGGAATACTTATGATATGCACTTGGTCTTATCCGAATGAGTGCTTCTGCATGCAAAATGACATGTCCCCATACAGAGGTTGGAAGTTTTGATCTCATGATCAATGGTCTAGCAATTAATTGCAGACGTTTAATTAATGATTCAGCCAAACAATTTTGTGTATGAACATGAGCTACAAAATGTTCAACTTCAATCCCGATTACCATACAGTAATCATTGAAAGCCTGGGACGTGAATTCACCAACGTTGTCTAGTCTAACTCTCTTAATGGGATAATCAGAAAATTGAGCCCTCAGTTTGATTATCTGAGTTAGAAATCTCGCAAATGTCATATTTCGAGATGATAATAGACAAACATGTGACCATATGCTGGATGCGTCAATTAATACCATGAAATAGTGGAATGGTCCACATGGTGGATGTATTGGTCCACAAATATCTCCTTGGATCCTTTCAAGGAACTTTGGTGATTCTTTATCAATTTTGGTTGGCGATGGCCTTATGATCAATTTTCCAAGAGAACATGCAGCACATGTCATTTTATTTTCCTGATATATCCCCTGGATTTTCAGTGAATGACCATGTGAGTTCTCAATGATTTTTCGCATCATTGTGGTGCCTGGATGACCGAGGCGATCATGCCATAATGAGAAATCTTCTGGATTTCTTTTAATCACTAGATGCGACTCGATTGCACTTATATGAGTATAATGCAATCCTGAAGGGAGTTTTGGAAATTTTTCCAATATAAGACTTTTTCGGATTTATCGGAAGTAATGTACATATACTTTTTTTCATTCTCAGTTGCCGACTGAGTGTTATATCCTTGAATGTATATGTCTTTGAAACTCAACAAATTTCTTTTAGAATTTGGAGAATACAAGGCATTATTTATGGAAAATCTTGTTCCATTGGGCAACATAAAGTTGGCTTTACCGGTTCCTTTAATTACGTCTGCAGGACCTGATATTGTATTAACAATAATGTTTGCCGGTTTTAGATTAGAGAAATAACTCTTTTGCCTCAGAATAGTGTGTGTTGTTCCACTATCCACTATCTGGTGTGCAGATTTCTCTAACATTTTCTTTAGGTATTGTTCCGTTCGTATTGTGATCCATATAAAGATGTGGAGGGGTTCGACATGTACGGGCCCAATGTCCTTTAGACCCATATCTGTAACACACATTCTCACGCTTCTGGGTGGAATGCTCTTGGTGTTCTTTCCCTTTGGAATTTTGCTCAGAACGAACTCATTTGAATGACCCTCTCCCTCGTGGATTGTAAGTTCTTCCACGTCCACGATTAAATCGACCGCCACGGCCACGGCCACGACCATGAGAGGTTTGACTTTTCCTTTCAGGATTTCTCACATCTATTGCATTCACTTCTAGGAATGCTTGGGTTCCCGTGGGACGGGAATTGTGATTTTGAATGAGAAGTTCACTATTCTTCTCCGCCAGTATGAGTGTCACTATCAACTCAGAGAACTTTTTGTATTCTCGACTCCTGTAAAGTTCTTGCAGGAGACGATGCTCTTTATGAAAAGTCATGTACGTCTTTTCGAGCATTTCTGCTTCAGTGACTGGCTTGCCACAATATTTGAGTTGTGACACTATTCTCAAAATAGCGGAGTTATACTCATTCACCTTTTTAAAGTCCTGGAACCTCAGGTTTCTCCACTCTTCAAGAGCATGAGGGAGCGTTATTTCTTTTTGGTTGTCAAACCTTTCTTTCAGAGCTTTCCAAAGATCTGCTGGATCTTTTATGTGCGCATAGTCATGCGTCACATTTTCATCGAGATGTTTCTTCAGGAAAATTATTGCTTTAACCTTATCCTTGGCAAGCGATTCATTTCCGACTTTTATCGTGTCGGATATTTCTTGCATCTCTAGATAGAGCTCAACATCGGTGGTCCATGAAATATAATTTGCTCCAGTTATTTTGAGAGCCGGGAATTTAAGCTTCTCAATATTTGCCATTTGATTTCCAAAAATAAAATCACAAAATATTATTAGAAACATAATATGATATTATTTTAGAATGAACCGTTTACATAAATGATAACAGCGATTACAGTAAACATTAATGCATAAAAAAGTAAACCAATATTTATGATGAATTCTTCGGGAGTAAATTCTCCAACGAAGAGACCATAAATACAAGTAAAAATTACACCGATAATAAATGTTAAAAACAAGTGAAACATTTTTTTTTTCTTACAAGATGAAAACTAAAAAAATGTTTGGGAGAGATTAAATGTTTAAGTGATTTGAAAATGTGAAAGATGAGTGTATTTATAGATTGAAAATACTATTCATAGCCGTTGGAAAAGTATAAAAATTTGAAAAAAAATCTTTGTGACCGTTGTGAGTAACGGTATAAAAGAAAAATTAATCTGAAAATATTTAATAATCAATCAGATAAAATTTACGAAATCAGATAAAATATTTATATACATGTGATTAAACATCCTTGTATAATAAACATAATATAAACAAATATTTAACGGTGATATTATGGTGACGGAGTCATCCACATATGAGTAGTAAATAAACTATGTGGCGGCTAAGCCGTCCATGAACAAAATAAATAATTAAAACAGTAAATAAATTATCTTGCGGCAAGCCGACCGTTAACAGAAATAAATAATTGATGCAGTAAATAAATTATCTGGCGGCAAGCCGACCATTAATAGAAATAAATAATTGAAGCAGTAAATAAATTATCTAGCAGCAAGCCGACCATTAACAGAAATAAATAATTGAAGCAGTAAATAAATTATCTGGCGGCAAGCCGACCATAAAGAGAAATAAATAATTATGGTGCATGAAGCAACCATTGTAAAATAGTATATTATTATAGAGGCGATAATCCATGCACTATGGAGTATTATAAGTATACATATAAAAATTAAAATTTTATAGTGATCGTGCTGATAACGTGTTATAAAAAATGTTTGGGATTTTATCATAAAGATAAATCTAATAAAAGACAAAAAATTTATACCCGGTAAGAATATATGAGAATGAGAGAGAGAGAGAGATTCTTTTTATTATGATATGAGATTGATTTTTGATGCGTGATTACAATCGAACAAATTCGTTTCTTTTATAGGAAAATAAAGATAAGTTACTGTACACGCATAGTAACAGTGGGTTCTACACAAAATAATATTTAACACAATTGCAGCCGTTGTTCTTAACATATTCTAGAATGTCTTTGATGACTTTTGTAACAAAGTGGATATTTTTAGAGTATTAGAAAAATGATTATTATTATTTTATTTTTTTCATATTTTAATTTATTAATTGATATAAATAATAAATTAAATTAATTTTTAATTAAAAATAATAATTTAAAACCATCTTATCAATTTTAAATAGAATATGAATAGTTCCGTTAAAATTTATGATGGAACATAGTCAGAAGCATTTTGGTAGTTTATTGTGTTAATAATATCAAGTTAAAAGTTTAAAGTGTTAGTTAAATATTTTGAAGATTTAAAATATATGTGCCACTTTCAGAGTTTTTTATGCGATTTTCTCCAGAAAAGAATAAAAAAAAAATACATGAAAATCAAGGATAAAATCATAAAGGGGTTAATGCTTCTCTGTTTTTAAGACGAATTAACCTTGCCATTTCGTATATCGCCCGACGGAGATCGATTTCTCCGGAATCGTCGAAGTAAACCCTAGACATGGCGGAGAAGCTTGCGCCAGAGAAGCGACATGATTTCATTCACAATGGTTTCTCTCTTTCTCTCCTCTCCCTCTCTCTGTGTTTCTGTTATTGCAGTCTGATTTTTCATTCACGAGATTTGATCGATTATGTTCTTCGATTTCCGATGTTAAAGGGCAAAAGGTGTTTGAATGGGATCAAACCCTAGAAGAAGTGAACATGTACATAACTTTGCCGCCAAATGTTCATCCGAAGGCTTTCCACTGCAAAATCCAGTCGAAACATATCGAAGTTGGCATCAAAGGCAACCCTCCTTATCTCAATGTCAGTTTCTTTAACTATCTTTCAACGTTTTTGATCCATTTCTCTCCAATTCGATGCGGTATAACTCGACCCTATTGACTAAAATTTGTCAATTTTCAGCACGATCTTAGTGCCCCCGTGAAGACGGATTGCTCGTTCTGGACCCTAGGTACTCCCTTTTTGTTTTTGAGTGTCTCTGTATTGGGCTCTTAGTTTTCCCCATAAAGATTTGATGGCTAGGTTTCTGTTTTTAGATGAAATATATGCTTTAAACCTGTTCCATGGCTAGAGAGGATAATTTTGAACCTGGAATTGTGATCTGAATTTGATATTAATAGTAGATATTTCTTGGGAATGAGAGTATATGATGGATGATGGAATGTTATACAACCAGCTTATTTGGATCTTGGGTATATGAAGTTACTGGTTGCAGCGATCTAAGAGTTCAAATGATCTGATTCTATCCACTCTCCATCCATCTTTTTTCGTTTTCAAAATTCAACGTATGTTTTGGGTTACTATCGATGTTTGTTAAGTAGCTGACATAGCTTTTTATTGTTTAGGTTCATGGTCTGGCACTGGTTGCTAATCTGAACTTTTTTATGCTTGATTTGGCAGAGGATGATATAATGCACATTACCCTGCAGAAGAGGGAGAAAGGGCAGACATGGGCATCGCCGATTCTGGGACAGGGTCAGTTGGATCCTTATGCCACTGATCTAGAACAGAAGCGGCTTATGCTGCAGAGGTTTCAGGAAGAGGTTAGATATGCATAAAAGTCTTCTTGCTTTAATATTGGTTTCCTCTTTTGTAGTTTTTTTCTTGTTGAAGGCTATCTTGGTCCTCTAATTGATCTCTAAAGCAAATCTTGGGTACCATCTACTGGGTAGAATGAACCTATGTCAAAATATGATTACTTTGCCATGAGTTGTCTATTAACATTGATTGTTTTCCTTTAGGCAAGCTTTCTTATTTTGTTTCTTGTGCCTCTGTCAAGTAGTGATTCTCTTATGTTCATGGATAGACAGTTTGCATAGAGCTGGTGATAGTTAACCTATAGTGTAAGCTGTGGTGGCTCTCCTTTACTATGGTGATGAAATTGCTCACTTTTAATCTAACCGGATTCTTAACGGTTTGGAAATGCATTGAGCGAAATTAACATGGCCAGACCGAACACATATAGGTCTGATCCATGTGTGCCTCAACGGCTTTGTCTTATTCTTTTGATTCAACTTGTATCCATGACTTTTATTTACTTTGTATTGAGCTCAACTATGCTTTTTTTTTTCCTCTTCTGATCAATTTTCTTTTTACTTGTTCTGTCTCTGTCGGTTTATGCAGAACCCGGGATTTGACTTTTCGCAAGCTCAGTTCACGGGTAATTGTCCAGATCCGAGGAGCTTCATGGGGGGTATTCGTTCTGACTAAATATAGTCCTACTCTTGTTTCTATAGTGTATCCATTATAAACTCGAAAACCACCTTCTTGACCTAACTTTCTGAGTTAGCAAAATGTCTCATGGCTCAAAAATAAACGGCCTGACTCTAGTCTGTATGATAAATCGTCTTTAAGCTCATAAATATATGGCTTTCGTCTCTGTTTCGTTATTCTTTTCTTCCCGACAACCGAAGAGGAACATCAAATAAGTCCACAGAGCCGTGCATTCATCTCTACTTTGAATATTGTTCTAGTATGTGACAACTTGTTGAAAAAAAAATATTCTTTAATAAGTGGAGGAAAATAAGGAATTTGAAAGAAAAAAAATTGGAGAAAAAATGATAATTCTCTATTTGTCTTCGCAAACTCGGGACTCGAGGGAATAGTATGCATCAAATTAAATCACAAGCTTCTGATCGAGCCGACGTATAGGTTCATTAAAGCCTGGGCCGCTCTTCGAAGCCCTACTTTGGCTCCCAATGGAGATAGCTAGATCCACTCAACAATAACAAAAATCTATATTTACATATGTGTATCTACGTATTTTTCTTATTATTTAGACCATCCAGCACATGTTCTGCCCCGCACCGCACTATCAATCTATCACCATTAGAACAACTCTGTTTCAGTATAAAAATAGTTTTGATATTTTATACCGAAATTCGAAAACAAATACACAATATTTCGTATTGTAAATGTTTAATTTTTTTTGTAATTTTGACTCTTAAAAAGTTAGTTTTTTAAAAAAAAATTTGACTAAAAAAAACTAGGTATTTCATACTTTCTTTTAAAAATAATTATTAAAAAGAAATCAAAACAAAATAGTAAACTACTTTCTCTCCCAAAAGAAAGCCGACGCTTAAATTTCGACGAACAAAACCACCGCTTATGTTTTGATTCTCCGGCCGACGTCACTGTACTTTCTCTCCTTTCCTTAGTTTGTTTGTAATTAGATTTTTTCCCCCAAATAAAACCAGATCAATGATTTTGAAATTTCAATTTTGAGATATGTTTCTCTTTCTCTCACTTCGTTTTCCGACCATAATCCGGCAACGGCCTAGGAGTTTTTGTGTTGGCTTCAATCCACTCAGGATTTCTCCGATTGGTTTCCGTCGTTTCACTTTTGAAACGATTCAATCTCATCACCAAAATGTTTGTGATCCTGATTTGAATTTCTTCAAATTGAGAAGAGGTTTTTAAGGACGAATCTGGGATCCAGGGGTAAACGGTTTGGGTGTTAAAGATTGTTCGTTAATAAAAAAATGGTTATGACCATATCGAAAAAGAGAAGCGAAGATGATTTGTCTCTTTTACTCCCAGCTGATTTCAAAGCAACTGTATTGTTGGTTTTTCCTCTCGGCCATCCGAAATCAACGTGTCCTCCTAGTTAAACACAAAAAGTCTTTATCGGAATCATCAAGTATTATGATTTCAACGAGGAGACAAGGTTCAGTTTCATCATCAACAACATTTAAATTAATCTTATTAGTCAATGTAATACTAAGTGCATTTTGGAGTTTCATCGGAAAGATGATAGCCAATAAAAAGTTTATGAAGGGGGGACATAACAGATTTTATCTATTAGCCTATAAGATTTTCGAAAGAATAGTTTTGTTACTCTCCATTCTTTCATTGAAATTGTTTTAATTTCACGTATTTTTGTTAACGGTTGTACTGAGAATGTTGTATTTTGTAAACTCCTTATGCTATCAGTATATTTGATTTCCCGAAGAAAAAAAGAAAAATTCAAAACGATTGAGCCGGATATAATTTTATTTGTTTTAATTACATTATTATTATTTTTGTTTTAAAGAAAAAATCAAAAAGAGCTTTACGAGGCGCGCGTCATCTTCCTCGCGACACATATCATAAGACAGAGAGAAGAACGAATCTCAAGACGTTACGTATTAGCTTATAGCCATTAATCTTGTCTCTTTCTCGGATCTCCCATAGACCCCTTCTTGTTTTGCTGATCGTCTTCTTCTTCGCCTAACTTTATTCCATGGTACCTTAAACTTCACCTTCTCGATGACCCTCTGCGCCAACCGCAATCATGACGAAGAATCCTCCTCCGTCGCAGCAAACACCTCACTCGCCGCGTCGGATTTCGAACCGTCGAGTTCTCATCGTCGGGAATTATTGCCACGACGTTCTGATCCAAAACGGATCCGTCGTGGCTGAAACCCTCGGCGGCGCCGCCTCTTTCATCTCTAATGTCCTTGATTCTTCGTCTGTCTCCTGCGATTTGGTCTCCAAAGTCGGTCACGACTTCAGATACGAGGTTTCCCATGCCCCGATCGTGGTTACGGAGAAGGAAACCACAGTTTTCGAGGCGTATTTTGATCTGGGAATCGATGGGATCGGTCACGCTGATCGGGTACTGAAACGGGTCTCTGCATGTGATCCGATTCTACCTTCGGATCTCCCCGATTTGAGATTCGATTTCGGGATGGCTGTTGGCGTCGGCGGCGAGATTCTACCGGAGACGCTGGAGAAGATGGTGGAGATCTGCGACGTAGTGGCTGTGGACATTCAAGCTTTGATTAGGGTTTTCGATCCCTTTGACGGAGCTGTGAAGCTCGTGAATCTGAAAGAAAGTGGATTTCATCACATCTTGCATAAAATCGGATTCCTGAAAGCTTCATCAGACGAAGCTCTTTTCATGGATGTTGAACAAATGAAGCAATTGTGCTGTGTGGTGGTGACTAATGGTGAAAAAGGGTGTAGGATTTATCATAAGGATGACGAAACTGCGGTACCTCCGTTCTTGGCTAAGCAGGTGGATCCTACCGGCGCCGGAGACAGCTTCCTCGGAGGTTTGGTGGCCGGACTTGTAGAGGGTTTATCTGTTCCTGATGCTGCATTGTTAGGGAACCTCTTTGGTTCCATCACTGTAGAGCACATTGGTCAGCCCAAGTTCGATTTGATGATGATTCAGGTTTGATTTTCGATTTCGTTTCGGCTTTTTTTCTTAGTTTTATTGAATTGCATGATGTGAGAGATGAATATGCCGATTAGGACTATTATTAGTGATATGTAAATGTGTTAAGCCTGATTTGTTTGTTCTTGTTTATGGAAGTGGCTGTGCTGCTTTAAAAAAGATTGGTAAACTGGAATTAGATTCTTTGTTAGTGGTTTAGTTTCTCTTGGTAGCAGTTACATATGCGGCTTACAATCAATAACCAAACATAGAGCCAGTGCATTAGAAGCACTGTTTTATTTGATGTGATAAGCTTCCAATTTGAAAATCTGGTAAAGTCTCCCCATTTTTTTTTTGTTTTGGGATTCTACAGAGAGTCTAATTATGATTTAGCTCATAGTTAATCTATCAGCAGGTGCATTCAAAAATAGCATGTTCAGAAAAAGTGAAAGTGCTTCTTTTTCGATAATGATTAAGCTAACAATGTGGTTAAGCATTAACTGAAAACCGGCCATGTACTAGAAAATTTGATTGTAGGGATCTCTAGATGTATTTATGGTGTTTATGTGTATCTTTTATTTTCTACCTGTTGAAATTGGGTTGTTTTGCAAATGGCGAGTGCGAGTGAACATTCTGCAATTTAGAATATTTATTGCGTTTGTGTTTGCACGAAGAATCATAGCTTTCGTTGCTTGTATTCACTTTTTCGGTATGTGTTTTCTTTGTGATGCAGAGAGTTAAGGATGAGGTACAGAGAAGGAAGAAACAATGTAATCTCTCAAGCAGCCATAACAGTGACCACGACGAGTTCCATGCGCGTCTAAGTCCAACTCGGTTTCAGGACAAACCAAAGTTATTGGTGAATGGACACTCGTGTGACCGGTGAATGATTGATCAGTGCCTGTGAATACGAATCTTGAATCATCCTTTTTTTACTAACAACGCTCTTCTCAGTTTGTTGTAAGCTTCTTCTACGCGTTGACAAATTTTTGGAAATTTATTTTAGTGTATAAACGCGATGACTCCTCGCTCTTTGTGGTTTCTCAAATTTGAAAATAAAAATGCCAAATTCAAAGATTAATTCTTAGATTTATGTTTAAACAATCCATTCTTAATAATTTTATTTTTGTTATTTTGCATGTGGTCAATTGTTTTAATAAAAAAAAAAAAAAACACTGAACCGAAGTTAAATCAACTTGGGAAAATCCAGCTTTAATTTAATTCACGGTTAGACCGGAAAAAAGAAACCGGTCGGTATTCGCTTGGTGAGCGTGAGAGACGTGGCGATTGCGATTCCCAAACAAATCAGGAGGAACAAAATGCTCCTTTGATATTGGCGTCTTCTTTCTATTACGACCCGATTCTCTGGAATCGTGATTTTCTTCGGTTTAAACTTCCTCTTCCCTTCTCTCCGACGCTTCCCGTCGGAAAATTAGGGCTAAGGTTTGATCTGCAGATCGGAAGAGAGAGATTTCAACGCCGTTGACTTGTTATATCTATCTATACTCGTGCGATAATGAAGCAGAAGAACCAGCAGAAGAGGAAGAAGAAGAGATCCTGCGCCGCGAAACCATCCGGTGATGGAACGGCGTCTGACGGGAACAAAAAAGACTTGGAGGAAGAGAGGAAAGACGGTGAAGGAAACAAGGAGTTAGAAAAAATCGAAAAAAATGTAATCGAGTCGTTAATGGAGGCCTTTTGCTCGGTTTCAATGGAGGAAGCGACGGTTGCTTATAAAGTGGCAGGCGGAGATCTGAACAAAGCCGCCGATATTTTGTCGGATCTGGTGGAAAGCGCCGATGATCCGTCTACGAGTTCGGTCATGAGCGGGTCTTCGGGGTCTACCTCTGAGTACGGGGCTGGGTCAAGCTCTAGCTGCAGCGAAGACCTGACGAGAGAGAGATGGTTTAAGGGAAGCAAGCAGAATAGAGTCATAGCTGCCACAGGGATGGTTTCTTCTGTGATTGGGAAGGATTACATGAAGCCGAACCCTGTCCACAAAGAGTATCCTTTGATGCAAAGGTCTAAAGAGCTCTGTAGGAACGGGAAAAAAGCTGCGGATAGAGAGAAAGCTGAACAGTTCCTAAATTCAATGCTTGGAGATGATTGCGATCTTAGCATGGCCGTTGTTAGAGATGTCCTGTGTGAGTATTCCTCTTTCTTTATCAGTTTGTTTCTCCCTGGGATTTGATGTTAAGAGAACGGTATGATACTCAATAGTTAGAGGATTACGTATTACTTCCCAGTAGCTTCATACTTTATCTTTGTCAAAGGGTTATATCATACCGAAAGTGCCACGATATTCGCTATTTTGATATGGAAATAGCTGTCAAATTGTTATGAGGAGAGACTTGATTGTTCGAAAAATTGACATGGAAGTCTCTCTTTTTGTAGGTCAATGTGGCTACGATGTCGACATGGTAAGCTGATTGTCTTCAAACTTACGTGGGGGAAGTATTGGTATATTGACAGGAAAGGCCCCTGAAATATGCTGATACTTGCCCGGCCATTTATTTCTAAGCTTAATATTCTTTTCTTCTTAGGCCTTGAATGTCTTGCTTGACATGTCTTCTTCATCAACTGATGATTCCTTAAGTGTTAGATGTTCCGTCATAGGAGGCAGCGATAGTGTAAGTGATTGCGTTTTTTTGTTTTCTTCACGGATATATCTGTTTTTTTTGTATTCCTATTTCCTACACGATAGAATAAAGTGCAATCTCCTGACATTATTTAGCAGCTGGCAGAGACATCATTTGATACTGATACTTCTGAAAGTGAACTATTCTGGGGTGTAGGCTATAGTCAAAGGTACTGCCATTTTATAAGTCTTAGGCTTTCTTCTGGTTATTGCAATTCACTAGTTTCGGAATTTTTGGACTTGATTTTCACATTAGTTGCAGGATAATTAGCTTTCTGCTACTTGTCCGCATTTCATCCTTTAATCAGTCCTTTTCATCCTTTAATCAGTCCTTTTCATCTTCTATGAAAGAACAACACAAACGAACTATTTCACTGTGGAGGATTCAGTGTATGAACTCATGATGTTTATGTCACTCCTGAGAAAGCCAAAACTTGCAATAAATTGCTTTAATTCAACATCGTGGAAGAGGTCAAAACTAAATATTTGGCCTGTCTTTTTTTTTTCATGGTAGGGATTACTCAAAAGCTCTCATGAGTTCTGAAGATCCTTTTTCAACTAGCCAAGGAAGTTATGAAAATGGTCTTCCACAAAAAGTGTTGGAGTCTCTGTTCAACATTCCCCAGAGTACCAAACATGAACCAAAGACAATGAGTTGGAGGAATGTGGCAAAGAAAATGCAGTCACTTGGTATTGATGCTTCTTCATCTAGTGGGGAAGAGTCTCGGCCTGATGCTTTTGGTATTTTGCTATGGTTTCTTGATTTTAGTTTTTGCGTATATGGCTGCAAATAGCAGGCTCATTTTGCCATGAGTATGCAGGCTCCGAGCTTCTGATGTATGTTGTTTTACCCGATGAAACACTTGGCAATTTTTGCTATGGTTTGTCATTGGCAAAAACATCTGAGGTCTTGACTGCTTGTTTGTGTTGCAACTCTTGAATCAATCTTTCTCCCTCGTGAATCGCATTACTAATCAATCAATACATGTGTTGTAGTAAAGGATGACGGATATCACGAACTTAGAAAAGCTGCAAATGACCAGTGGAATGTTACGAAGTCATACTATCAAAAAGTAAGTTTTACTTGCTTCCATATCTCTGGCTCTAGTGGACTCCTCAATTAATGCATTTACCACTTGGTCAAAGGCTGCAGAAGCATATTCGAAAGGAGGGAGGGCTCATGCGGCTTACCTTTCTGACAAGGTACGCCTTAGGGTCTATAATTTATGCTATTAGTGCCACTTTTTTTGGATGTGAGACATAAACTTGTGTCCTTATTCTTTTAGGGGAGAACGGCATCTAAATTAGCTCAACGGGCAGATGAGAGGGCAAGCCAGGATATATTTGTTGCGAGGTTAGCTGTTAGAAGTGTGCTGATAAGCTTTCACCTTTTATTTTGTTGTGGACTAAACCATTGTTGCATCTATGACTTTGCAGAAACAAGGGTATAGAGAATGTGATAACCATTGATCTGCATGGTCAGCATGTTAAACAAGCAATGAAGCTACTGAAGCTACATCTCTTATTCGGATCATATGTCCCTTGTAAGTGCACTCCCCAAACTCAATTACAAGTCTTTTCTTCTTTAAGAGATCATCATCGCCTCGTCTTGTCTTCATAAAACCCGAGATATTCCTTTCCTTCTAACATCTGTGATATGATATCCAGCCATTCAGACTCTACGAGTGATCACAGGATGTGGGTCTCATGGGTTTGGGAAGTCTAAGGTGAAACAATCGGTAAGTATCTTAAACACCCTTTCACATTGAGAAACCGAATGTGAATCAAACTCTAGAACCAGTATTTGTAAATGATATCAAACCCGATTGATTGTGTGCACAAAAACAAGAATTGAAGATTGCAGTTATTTGTGGATGATGTAGGTGATTAAGCTGCTAGAAAGAGAAGGAGTTAGGTACTGTGAAGAGAACAGAGGGACATTGCTGATCAAGGTCGAGGGATGTAGTAGAGAGTTCAGTTTCTTAGACACAGAGAGTGACACTGAGTAAGTTAAAACTAAAAACTAAACTCATGTTTTAGCTTTAGATCTTAAAAATTGTGCCTTTTTGTCTATATCTGATTCTAGCTCTGTGTGTTAACTAATAAGTAAATGTTGAGCAAAACTTCGCTTCCTTAATTCTCCTTTTTTCTATCTAAAGAGTTATGAAAACACTTTGGCTGACACAGATAGAAGAGAGAATGTATGTTTTGCTTAAAACCTTCATTTGGGTTTATTTATCTCTACAATTTTCAAACAATTTGCTTTGAGTATCAAAAGAGGAATGGGATTCACAAGTCACTGTGTCACCATTTGGATTTAAACATGCATATACTATTTCTACATATATTTTGTTTCTTTCATCTACTTGGTATTTCCCTCCTAATTATTTACTAACTGAACAAAATCTGCAAAAATACTTAACAGCCTAAAGGCAAAGACCCTTTGTAAAGCAATAAGCGGCCAGTAGACTACAATTGGTAGTGTCCAAGGAAATTATCCCTTTGATTCTATTTTTAATGTAGTTTTGAGTTAAAAGCAGTCGGAAGAAATAAAAACCAGAACGGTAGAATCTTTCACAAGTGACTAAGAGAGTCGTTTAAACACAAAAGTCATACCAAAGCTCATATCAATGGAGAATCAAACCAAGAAAACTCCATGAGCGTTGAGTTACAGAGGAAGCTCCCCACTGTCCACAATCACCACTTTACTCTTAGGAGTTCCACTCTGATTTCCTTCAGCTTCGATCTTGTACACCACATCCATTCCCGTTACCACCTTCCCGAATACTACATGCCGCCCGTCCAACCTGTATAGAGTCCCGAGCTTTCTAATCAAAAGACGGAAACAACATATCGAGAACTCGATATCGAAATTGAAATCCCAAGCCTTGAAAGTAAAAGAAATGAAAGATATTAGAAGGTGAGTTTATGTGTTTGAAATCTGTACTCACCAGCTTGTTGTTACTGTTGTGATGAAAAACTGTGATCCGTTGGTGTCTTCACCGGAGTTTGCCATTGATAGAAACCCTGTGAAAAGGGAAAACAATTGAACCTCACATGGGTAAAGAGCCCGATGACGTTGTAAATACAGACTACTGAAGAAAACCCTCACCTGGACCAGTATGCTTGAGTTTGAAGTTCTCATCAGCAAACGTCTCACCATAGATAGATTCTCCTCCCATTCCATTTCCATGTGTAAAATCGCCTCCTTGAAGCATGAAGCTTGGTATGATCCTGTGGAACGAACTCCCCTTGTAATGGAGAGCCTTCCCTTTCTTACCTATTCCCTTTTCCCCTGTGAATAAATGAGTACTTGTAAGCTTTCAATTCAAGGTAGATACACTGCTGTGCTAAGATGAGATGGTGGAAAAAGGCTATAAAATATTCGATTGACATAGGATGAAAATGATCAATATTTTGTTTGCTTACCTGTGCACAAAGCTCGGAAGTTCTCTGCAGAAACAAAAATATTCAGGAAGTAAGTCCTCTTTCGAATATCTCGCTTATACCTGAGCTTGCAATCAAGAATCAACGATACAAGAAACATGTCAAGGGTTAAGGGTACCTGCAGTTTTGGGGACTGTCTTCCCAAATAGACCCATGACAATACGACCTGGACAAAGAACATCAATCGGTATGAACACATTTTCAGAGGAAAGCAATGGACAAGACAAGAACGAAAAAGAAGAAATCACAAAGCATTTCATGTAGTCTTAGCATTTAGCACAAGAGAACTAAGTGCGCCAAGATGCATCATAAAAGAATAAACTCAGGAACAAGGTCATACCGGCTTCTTTTCCATCAATTTCGACATCGAAATAAACCTTGTGTGTGATCTCCTTTAAGTTTTCCTTAGACTTTTTGGCCTGAAACATGAAACCAAACATCCAGAAATCAATATAAACACTACTAGCAAAAGCAAACAGTTTCATAATATTTTACTTCATTCCAATACATTTGGACACATATTACGCACACTTCCCTGCTGCAGTATCTAGCTCTCTGCAAATATACCAATCCAATGATATTGAATCTAATCTCACATCTTAATGAACAAATTCATAATTTCCAAACAAACATATGGTTGTTCCACTTCCTTAACCCCTCACGTCCCAAAACCAACCATCAGAATAATCCGAATCACATCTCAAACGCACTATAACTCGCGACCAAAGCATAAGGGGCTGTCCGAGATAGAGATGATGGCAACATTACATCAAACACCCAATCAAAATGAAAACCTAAGACCAAATCTACCATAACCAATCGCACTCAATTCCGTAAAAACATATTTGCAGCAATCGATCGAATAGTGAGAAGAAAAAGGCGCAAACAACAACAATAAATAAACCTGGATTGCGCTTAGGGTTCCGAGAAGAAGAAGAATACTCCATAGAAGCAGCGTCACTGAGCTCGCCATCTCCGTGCAAAAGTGTTTTCTCCACAGTCCCTATTTTTCGTCGATTCTCTATTTCCACCTGCAAATAACAAAGACCACGTCGAATATCCAATCAGATTCCGCGACCTGGCTTGTCGGTATACAAAATTGTACCTGGTGCTTTATAGCATAATTTGGGCCCCAGATCCTTAATGGGCTATTTAATTGTTTGTTACGGCTCATTAAAATTATTAACGTTAAAAACTTAATGCTCTCCCCGTCTTATTTTTTTTTCTTCTATCTTTCAACATTTTTGTTTTATGCTGCCAAGGAGTTCTATGATTCTTCATATCTTATTATATAAAGTTTAATGTGTCAGACTTCGTAATTAACATAATCATGACACGTATTGACTGGTCAATCAGATTTTGATACAAATTTTTCCAATTAGATTTTGACATGTATCATACAAATTTTATTTCTTTTTAAACTTATATATTTATATTTATCAAGTAGATTATAAAAATCTACATATATCAAAAAATTAATTAGTTTTTAATAAATCATTTATTAAAATAATTAGTTGATAAGCATAGTCTATTTCTTTAAATATTGACCTTATTATATGTCTCGATTTTGTTTTTTCGTACAACCATTCTTTTTCCTCATCTTTTCCTTTACGTTTATTAAGATAAATTAGGTTTCAAAATTTTCTCATTAGAATATTAATTAATACACGTGTAAATATGTTTTGAGTTCAGATAGATTTAGGTTTACATACCCAAATCTTCAAAGATTATAATATTTTACCTTTATATAACAAGCTTTTGTGCTCTCTCAATATTCTCACCAAGAAATTTCAAATTTCAATAATCTATTCTACTAATTTTATTTCAGCTTTTTTATTAGAAAAAACCATCGATTACTCTCTTATTCGATAAAAACAACATATCTCAATATTTTTCAATTAACTTATTTTAGTAATTCATAAAAAGAGTAAATAAGCTACATGTATACATGCTTACATATATTTTAATTTTAAATAGAGATAGATTTGACAAAAAAAATCAAACACGTTTTCTCATTAAAATATTAAATACACGTGTAAATTTTTTTTGAACAGAATTAGGTTTATATACCCAAATCTTTAAGAATTATAATATTTCACATTTATTTAAACAATTTTGTACTCTCTTAATCTTTCCACCAAGCAATTTAAATTTTCAATAACCTCTCCTAAAATTTTTGTTTCCAATTAGATTTAGCCAAATGTCAAAATAAATTTTTCCATTTAAAAAAAAATCTAATATCATTATATTTTGAAATCAGACTAAAACATGTACATTGTATTGTGGTTTTTTAAATACTTACCACTACGTAGACATCCTAAATATTGTAAAATTGATGTATGAGAAGAAAATTATTTTGAAAATTTCTCATGTTGTGAAAATTATAAAAAGTAAGAAACCAAGTGATGAAACACATATAATTCGTTTTTTATTGGAAGAAAGATAATACTTAATTCATAAGTGAAAAAGAAAAATTCAAATATAATTAAAAAATATGAGTAAGTCTAATTCAAATAAAAATACGTAAATCAATTTGTCAAGAATTAAAAAAAAGATATATGAGTAGTTACATAATAAAAAGTAAACATAATTTAAATAGAAATAGGAAAAACTAATAATTTAGATTTATGTAAAAATTAATTGAAAATTCAGTTAATATAAAAAAAAGTAGGAGAATCGAAATCAATAAAGAATTTGTAGGTTTTTTTATGAGCTGTTTCACATCGACGTTTTCAATCTTATTTAATTCATTTTTACGGACGATGTGATTTTGTTTTCCATTTTTGTGTGGTTTATAAAATATTAAAAGAGTCAACATAATTCAACTAAAACCGGAGAATAAATTCAGCAAGATTTAAAAAATGGATTAAAAAGTAATATTAATTCAAATAGAATAGAAAAACTAATAATTTGAAAATATGTGATAAAATTTAATTGAAAATTAAATAATAAAATAATCAAAGTACATAAATAAATGTTAGGCTTCTGAATTAGTGGTTTTGCATCCACGTTCTCAAATTTATTTATTTATTTTTTATGGGTGATTTTTTTACGGATGATTTAATTTTTATTTCTACTTTTAATTGATTAACTTTTTTTTACAGTTTATAAAATATTAGATTACAAACCCGCGTATATGCGAGTCCTTTATCTAGTATATAAATAAACTTCCAACTTTATTTTAATTTTTGTTGATGAATAAATGATTACATTTAAAAGAAAAGAAAAATAATTGAACGAAATTCCGAGTTGGAATCCTAATGGAAGAGATGGCCGGGTCAGATAAAAATGTATTTTTAATTACACAAAAGTCTTGACTCAAACCAAACCAAACCAAACCATAAGATGTCACATTACTCATGTCCAGCTAGCAGAGTTCTGGTTTTAAGTGGTTTTAATAAACATTAATGTCACTGTCCTTTAAAATAAGCACGTTTCCATTCACATTAAAAATTCGATTATAGTACTATATGTTTAAATATTGTTAACTTTTTCTGGCTCAATCTTTCCGGTATATATTTTCTTTACGTAGATTTTATTTTACTATTATTAACAAAACGAGATAATTCCTTCTATTTTTCGTGTGTGCCTAAAAGTGGATTTAGAAAGACAAAACAGAACAAAACAAACTCACTTTAGATCTGTACACCAATATACTCTTTTTTTTTTTGGTTGCCTTGTTATTACAAAATATCTGAAATCTGTTTGTAAAAAAAAAATATCTCTTTTACCTGTTCACATCTCAAAGAATTATCTGTTTTTCCTTTTTCTTCTTCTTCTTCTTCTTTTTGTTTATGGGGAAAAACAGTTAACACCTGCCGATATGTCTCCGTAATATTACTTTTTTTTTACATGGGTTTAGAATTAACGAGAATCATTAAATTATTACAGAAAAAACAAGATTCACTAATCAAGTTTTTTTGTTTTTTTGTGTTCAGGTGTGAGCGTGTAGAGGTCTGACGAGGAAATACTCTGAAATGTTTTCGTAATTAAAAAAAACAATAAATTCAGAAATGATTCGAGTATATAATATGTAGAACGTATCACCTTTTCACATTCTTGGATCTAAACAGGACGATACATACACATATACATACATATTATACAGAGAAAGAGAGAGAGAGATGGGTAGTTACAGAATGTGTCTGATCTTCACGAGGAAGTTCAGGGTGACGGAACCAGGTCCGGTTGATGACGTCAGAGATGTTTTTGAGAAATACACCGACGGTGAGGCTCACATGTCGCCGGAGCAACTGCAGAAGTTCACGGCGGAGGAAGGAGGAGGAACAGGATCGAGTATCGAGGAGGCGGAGAGGATCGTCGACGAGGTGCTTCGCCGGAAACACCACATTGCAAAGTTCACGAGACGAAACCTCACTCTTGAGGATTTCAACTATTTTCTGTTTTCCACTGATCTCAATCCTCCGATCGGCGATCAGGTTTAACTTTTTTTCTGGAGTCAACTGTGTTTATAATTTTCCTGGGAAAATGCGAGAAAAAATGGGCAAAAAAAGTATCGAATTTTGGGAATCTGGGGTTGATAGTGTTTGTTTCTTGACCAGATTAACAAGGAAAGATTACGACTTTTAGAAATTTTTCTCTGTTGATTTTACCGGAAAAATGTCTGAATTTTCTTTTTGGGTCTCTCTCATCGTTATTTGACTTTTTTGGGGTGTACTAATTTCTGGATTTTCCGACATAATTTGGTTGATAGATTTTTTATTCTTGTGATTAATCAAACTCAATAATTTTCACATGAGTCAGGTTGGTCTGTTTGAATGAGAGAAGTGGGTAAAATTTCTCAATTATATATGTTCTTAATTTACTCTGCTTCTGAATTTCTGGAATCTGAATGTTTTAATTCACCATTTCTAAATTCAGAAAAACTCCATTTTGGATACTTTCTATTCTAGGAGTTGGAGATGTTCAAGAATCTGCAATAGATTCTCAATTCTTCAGTGATATTTGATATTGTGGTTTAACAATAATCACTGTTGTGTATTTTTTCAGGTCCATCATAAAATGGATGCTCCTCTGTCGCATTACTTTATATTCACAGGCCACAATTCCTACTTAACTGGAAATCAGCTAAGTAGCAACTGCAGTGACCTTCCAATTGCAGATGCATTGAGACGAGGTGTGAGGGTCGTTGAGTTGGATCTCTGGCCACGTGGTAACGGTGATGTCTGCGTTAAGCATGGAGGGTATATTCAGTTTAGCTCTTTCTTACTCCAATATGGATGGGTTGGTTCCATGGTTTCTCACCTTGGAATCAAATTACAGGACCTTGACGAAGGCCGTAAAACTGGGGAAATGTTTGGAATCAATTAAAGTTCATGCCTTTACTACTTCAAAGTATCCTGTTATTATTACTCTTGAAGACCATCTCAACCCTAAACTTCAATCTAAAGTTGCCAAGGTTTTCCTTCTTTTCACTCTATATAGTGTTAGTCCTAAAAAGTTTATGATTTATCTGTGTATATGAAAACATGCGATTGTTTGCTGTTCCGCAGATGATAACTCAGACATTTGGTGATATGTTGTATTACCATGATTCTGAAAGTTCCCAAGAGTTTCCTTCACCAGAAGAGTTGAAGGAAAAGATTCTAATATCAACAAAACCTCCAAAGGAGTACTTAGAAGCTGACAATGCAAAGGAGAAAGATAATGGAGAGAAAGGGAAAGATGAAGATGAAGATGTATGGGGCAAGGAGCCAGAAGACCTTATTTCTACGCAATCCGATCTCGAAAAGGTTTGGTAATTTCTCTTAAGTTTCATAGACGTTACTACCAAATGCCAAGTGAAGCAACTACTCTTAGCATAAACGGCTTTGATTTGACTCTGCATGTTCATTTTCTCCAATTCATACCGCTGTTGATTGATTTCAGGTCTCAAATAGCATGACTTATCTCAATCAAGATGATGAAGAGAGGGGTTCTTTTCGGGATTTTGATACGTTATGCCAATTACAAGCACCAGAATACAAGTGCCTTATTGCCATCCATGCCGGGAAGCCAAAGGGGGGCTTACGAATGGCTTTAAAGGTTGATCCAAATAAAATCAGGCGACTTAGTCTGAGTGAGCAATTACTTGAGAAAGCTGTAGCATCATATGGTGCAGATGTTATAAGGTATATAACTATCACATTCTAAATTAGCACCATATAGCTAGTGTTTGCTTCTAGTATTTCAAGTTAATCTCTTCTTAAATCCTCACAATTTATCAGATTCACCCAGAAGAACTTTCTGAGAATATATCCCAAAGGCACAAGATTTAACTCTTCAAACTATAAACCTCAGATCGGTTGGATGAGCGGAGCTCAAATGATTGCATTCAACATGCAGGTTTGTCTCAAATTTTCATTTCTTCCTATCGTCATCCGGGTTTTTACCGTTATGAAGCTAAATAATACTTTTGGAAACATAAATGCAGGGATATGGAAGAGCATTGTGGCTGATGCAAGGAATGTTTCGAGCAAATGGAGGGTGCGGTTATGTCAAGAAGCCAGAGTTTCTTATGAATGTAGGTTCTAATGGACAAGTTTTTGATCCCAACGAAAATTCCTCTCCAAAGAAAACTTTAAAGGTTGGTTACTTATGCTATAGAGTTGAACATCCGTTGGTTACTTCTCCTATGCCTCCATACTTTCTTGCTTAACATCTAACAATGGCAGGTGAAAGTCTGTATGGGAGATGGATGGCACCTGGACTTCAACAAAACTCACTTTGATCTCTATTCTCCTCCAGACTTCTTCGTTAGAGTATGCGTACTCCAATCTTGGTTTTTCCTTCTTCTTTTTTGTCTTATCTTGATCTCGAATGGAATTTTAACTTTGGTCAATACAGGTGGGTATTGCTGGAGCACCTGTAGACGAGGAGATGAAGAAAACAGACGTTAAGTATGATACGTGGACACCCATTTGGAATGAGGAGTTCACATTCCAGTTAACTGTTCCTGAACTTGCTCTGCTCCGTGTTGAAGTCCACGAGTATGACAAAAATGAAAAAGACGATTTTGGAGGTCAAACTTGTTTACCAGTGTCCGAGTTAAGGCAAGGCATACGCGCTGTGCCACTCTTCAATCGAAAGGGAGAGAAATACTGCTTCACACGGCTTCTTATGCGCTTCGAGTTTGTCTGAGACGCCATTTTTTTGGTGCGTGTATCCCTCTAGATTTATATCTTCTCTTATTTATTTGACATGTTGTGTTTTATGTGTCTTATGCTTCTTCATCGAGGAATAAAAAAAAATCGAGTTTTACCTGAGAAAGATATAGATCTTTTGCATTCCTTTTCTTTATGGTTTTTCGTTTATATATGTTACCAGTTTCTTGCGATGAAGTTTTGTTCAATAAGAACCAAAAAGACACTCAGCATTTCTAATGAAGTTATAATTACATTGATAAGCATCTCTCATCTTAGCATAAAAACATAATCTCTTTATTCTTTTTCTGGATCATTTAGTATTGGATAGCTTAAAATAGTTATTTATACGCATGAGGACTTATAGATCAAGAAGCCTCATATCTTTAGCTACATAAATAGTTATTTAAGCCTTTGTCTCTCTGTTTGCTGCACTAAACACGTGAAATTTTTGAAAGTAGAGTATATATTCTGGAATCTTTTGTTGCTAACTATCAATTTTTTTTAGCGTTTCTGTACATTTAACAATCTAAAGGTATTTATTCTTAATCCGTAGACAGAGACCACACCACGCATATATGCTTATTAGTGAAGAAAGACAGATTCTTGATTCTATTTTATCTCTGGTAACTTAGAGATGTTTTGAGATTCTTCAAAGACTTTAGGAGCATTTTAACAGTGACTTGAGAGGTTTTGGGTACCGTGAAATGTTGAAGGGAAAGAAAGAAAATGAAAAGTGTGAGAAACTCAATCGTTGAATCCATGAAGCTTCCTTGAGCTACATCTTATGCTTCTGGAATTAGATACCATAATAGTTGTATAAGCTGGTTTTTGGAAAGCGAGGTTTTTTCAATATGTGTCTCTGGGATGGGAATATATGGAAAAAGAAGAGGAAAGCTAACAGCACTGAGCAAAAAGAGGCATACCACTATAATTATTATAAAGTATGGAAGAAAAAAAGAACGATTTATATTTGATTTGATGAGTATGAAGATCATGCCATATATGCAGGAGTTGTTTATTAACCAAATTGCAGGAACATTTTGAAGAGAATCCAGGAGATGAAAAATATAAATAGAGATTGATTGGTGTGATTGTGAAGTAACTTGTTACTTTTTTCTCGAGCTGAGATCTTCGATTTGGGGAAAACAAAGACCTGAGATGAAGAGAGAAATGGGGAGGTACAAAATGGGTTTGTGTTTCAGTGACAAGTTGAGGATGAACAGAGGAGCTCCACCTCCTGATGTGGTGGCTGCTTTTGTGGATTATACCGAGGGCGGGAACCACATGACGGCAGAGCAGCTATGTCGGTTCTTGGTTGAGGCGCAGGATGAGACTGAGGTGTTGGTTTCAGATGCAGAGAATATCATAGAAAGAATCACATGTGCAAGACATCATATTACTAAGTTCTTGAGGCATACGCTTAACCTCGATGATTTCTTTAGTTTCTTGTTCTCAGATGATCTGAATCATCCAATTGTTAGCAAGGTATTCTCTCTCTTAAACGTCTTTCTTTTTCTTGCAAACATTGAAAGTTTCAATCTTTTGACCTTTTGTTGTTTCAGGTGCATCAAGACATGGCCTCTCCCTTGTCCCATTATTTCATTTATACGAGCCATAATTCGTATCTGACTGGGAATCAGATCAGTAGCGAATGCAGCGATGTACCTCTCATCAAGGCATTGAAGAGAGGTGTTCGAGCTCTTGAACTTGACCTGTGGCCTAACTCTACTAAGGACGACATACTTGTCCTCCATGGATGGTATGTCTTTTTATTATGATGTATATATTCTAAGATCTATAGGTCGAAAGTTTTGTCGAGAAAAAGAGAGTATGTTTAATGCTTATAGGGCATGGACACCTCCAGTGGAACTAATCAAATGCTTGAGATCTATTAAAGATCATGCCTTTTCTGCATCTGCATACCCTGTGATCTTAACTTTGGAAGATCATTTGACTCCAGATCTTCAAGCCAAAGCAGCCGAGGTGCTTTCTTGATCTCGCTAAGAAATCATTGCCGTGTTAGTTTCAGAAGTTCTGGAAAAATATTGAAAAAAATCTTCTTCTTTTTTTCCATTTATTTATTGCTGCAGATGATGAAAGAGACATTCATGGATATGGTGTATTTTCCTGAGTCTGATGGTTTAAAAGAGTTCCCTTCACCAGAAGATCTCAAGTACAGAGTTGTAATATCCACAAAGCCACCCAAAGTGAACTTGGAAAAGGAAAAAGATTCCGAGTCAGATGTATCGGGAAAGGCGTCACCAGATGTTTCGGCCGACCAGGTAGGCGATGAGAAGGTACTTGCAGTCCATATTTAGGAGCTGTAATTTCTCAATGTCATCTTAAATTTCTCTCTTTGCTTGCAATGACATATATTAGACTGAGGAAGAAACAAATGAGACAAAAAATGAAGAGGATGGATTTGATCAAGAATCCAGCAGCTTGGATCTCCTCACCTACAGTCGCCTGATATTAATTCCTTCTGGAAATGCTAAAAATGGATTGAAGGAAGCACTTACGATCGATAATGGTAGAGTTAGACGGCTGAGTTTGAGGGAACAGCAGTTCAAGAAAGCCACTGAAATATATGGAACCGAAGTCATGAAGTAAGTATCACATGCTGATTCAAGAAAGCTAGTTTTTTTTTTTTGTTTCTTGCTCTAAGCTCACTACGATCTTAACGTATTATCCGAAATCTAGATTCACACAGAAGAATCTGTTGAGGATCTATCCCAAGGCCACTCGAGTAACCTCTTCCAACTACAAGCCCTTCAGCCGTTGGATGTACGGAGCTCAAATGGTTGCTTTCAACATGCAGGTTTGCAGTTTTTTTTTCGTCTCAAGACTTTTCAACATATAGCGAAATCTCGACACATAGATGCATCTTGAGTCTCTGATTTTCAGGGTTACGGAAGAGCTCTCTGGATGATGCATGGGATGTTCAAGGCGAATGGTGGATGCGGGTACGTGAAAAAACCGGACTTTATGATGAACAAAGGTCCCGATGGAGAAGTGTTCGACCCGAAAGCGAAATTACCCATAAAGACAACTTTAAAAGTGAAGGTGTACATGGGAAAAGGATGGGACTCTTGTTTCCAGCGAACATGTTTCAACACATGGTCTTCTCCTAACTTCTACACAAGGGTAAACAGCTTTGCCCGTTTTGAAAAGACTTATATATACGCGAAAGACTTGAAATTGTTCGATTTAGATGTCTACTTTGGGACTCTGGCTCTGTTTTGTCTCTGTTTCATGTGGATTGCACTGTTGTGTGAAACCAGGTGGGGATAACAGGAGTAAGAGGTGATAAGGTAATGAAGAAAACGAAGAAAGAAGACAACACTTGGGAGCCTTTTTGGGACGAGGAGTTTGAGTTTCAGCTTAGAGTACCCGAGCTTGCGTTGCTTCGAGTTGAAGTTCATGACTATAACATGCCAGAGAAGGACGATTTCTCGGGCCAGACATGTTTGCCTGTGTCAGAGCTGAGACAGGGCATACGTTCTGTTCCGTTATATGATCGCAAAGGCGAGAGACTAGTTGCAGTTACACTTCTCATGCGGTTCCAGTTTGTTTAGAAACAGAGTTTCTTTCTTCTTATTATTATCCTCCAAAGAGTTTGTAGTAGAGGCTTTTACGGCAGATAAAAATCAATGATCACAAGGTACAATACCCAAGTTAATACAAAGTGATGAAACAACCGAATATCGGTACATATCAAGAATCGAATAAGTATGTTTCAATCTTTATATTATTTTATTTTTGTTACAAATAGCTTTCGAGATATAAAGCTCCTACGTTGCTCACAATATGTGATGTTGAGCTTTTGCTTAATTGATATGTTTTGACCGCTTAATGGAGATTTATATATATATATATCAGTTTTTACTTCAAGTCTTAACATTTTACCCAACAAAAGAGAAAAAGAAACTTCAAGTTATTAAGATTCGATGTACTATTATTTCGAGCCACCTACCACAATGGCCCAATACTCTGCTCTTTCCTTCAACTCTGGCCGTCTCCTCTCGGTAGCTTCGTATGTGTAATATATAGACCAAAAACATTAATTAAGAGAAATTTTTTAAAATACCGTTAAAATAAGTTTTTTTTCAAATATATTTTAGTTTTTTTTTTAAAGTACCATTAAAAATTTTATTTTTATTTTAAATACCACAAATTAATTTTTACATTTGGGTTTAGTATAGTGCATTGACCATCCCATCTACTATACGTGCATTAACTACTACTATATATGTGCGCATATGATCATAGCCAATGATTCAAAGTGACAAAACAAGTAACCATGAACGTGTGAGCGTGACCACCTACATTGCAGTGCATTAACCATCCCATCCACAAGTCCTTGGAGAATTAAAGCTAATATTGCCAGCCTGATCATAAATGTTATTGCAATAATTAAGCGAAGCTCAAGTTTTTTTTTCAAGATTTAGCACTTGATATCTGGGTTTGGCAGAAACGCCTGACTAATCCGGGTGAAGCTGAAGTTATAAATAATTTAGTTGCTAAATTATGTGGGAAGAGTAAAATCCTAAGCGATGCAAGAAATGAAAACTATAGCTATTATGCTAATTAAAATGTGTAAATAAACTTTTTAACGAAACGGTCAAACTTGTTAGAATAAACACATGTTGGTTGACTTAGTCTTTTTCGACAACGGGTTTTTCATTTGATTATTATTTAGAAGATTTGACTTTCTATATTTGATCATCGTATTGGTGGGATTTATTTGATTCTCTCTCTCTCTCTCTAAACAAATATTCCTCCACTGTTAAACCTAATCACACGCTTTTGATGCTTATTATGAGTACGAACAAACCTGTGCCCCAAGCATATTCGATCTCATGGAGATGGACAATCTCGCCGGTTTCACCTACACGGACAATTCCTCTGCTGCTTTCAGCGATTGTAACAGCGACAGATCCGGCGAGTTTTCAACGTCTTCTTCCTCCGATAGCCGACGACGACGGCTCTTCCTCTCCTGTGCCGCCGCTACTGAAAATTCCGACGATATGATCAGATATCTTGTATCGCATCTCGATGAGTCTTCCTGTTCGATCGATGACCTGAAGCTAGCTGCCATGGAGATCAGGCTTTTATCGAAGAACAGACCAGAGAATCGTATCAAAATCGCTAAAGCCGGCGCGATTAAACCTTTGATTTCTCTGATCTCGTCTTCGGATCCTCAGCTTCAGGAGTACGGAGTCACCGCCGTCTTGAATCTCTCACTCTGCGATGAGAACAAAGATCTGATTGCTTCTTCCGGTGCGATTAAACCGCTCGTTACGGCGTTGAAATCGGGAACACCGACGGCTAAAGAGAACGCCGCTTGCGCTTTGCTCCGGCTATCGCAGATCGATGACAACAAAATCGCGATCGGAAGATCCGGTGCGATCCCTCTCCTCGTGAACCTCTTAGAAACCGGCGGATTTAGGGCGAAGAAGGACGCATCGACGGCTCTGTACTCGTTGTGCTCGGCGAATGAGAACAAGACCAGAGCCGTACAATCGGGGATTATGAAGCCGCTGGTGGAGTTGATGGCGGATTTCGAATCGGATATGGTGGATAAATCGGCTTTCGTTATGAATCTGTTAATGTCGGTGCCGGAATCGAAACCGGCGGTGGTGGAGGAAGGAGGTGTTCCGGTGCTTGTGGAGATCGTTGAGGTGGGAACACAGAGACAGAAAGAGATGGCTGTGTCGATATTGTTGCAGCTTTGTGAGGAGAGTGTGGTTTATCGAACCATGGTGGCTCGTGAAGGAGCGGTTCCTCCGCTCGTGGCTCTATCGCAGGCGAACACGACGAGTCGAGCCAAGCTAAAGGCCGAAGCGTTGATAGAGCTTCTAAGGCAACCAAGACAACAACAACAAATATGAGAGAGTTATGTGACTGAATGTTTGTATTTTAAAAAAGGTCTCAGAGAATTGTAAAATTGTGACGCCTTCCAGTGATATGGGCTTTTTGTATTAATGGGCCTTTGTAAAACACATCTCACATACCTTGTTAGTTAATGGACTGCCTAAGTTGAGTAACATACCAAAAAAACAAACTTTTATCTTTTACACTTTAGGGTTTGGTTTATGGGAAAAAATCAAGAGTATTTTTTTCTTACTAGTTTTAACCGGTGAGAAAATTTCTGCTAGAAAAAACATTTGATAACAAAGAATCAGAAATTTTATTCTGATCAATTCTTGTTCGGTGCCGGAAAATGTCGTTTTGTTGTCCATCACAAGGGAAATAACAATGATCTGTGTTTCGAAGTGGCCGATTACGGATCATTGCCTTTTGAAAGGGAAAAAAAACAAAATTTTACTTTACTATAGTAAAGCAAGGTTCGAAAAAACTCTCCAAGCTGCGAGAGTCACCACACTGGTGGATTGGTGATGATCATGATCAGAATCCCAAGTTGGGTTCTCAATCCATATATCTCCTTGGCAAATTTAGGGCCAAAAATGGCCGGTTCCTCGTGAATGGAGAAGTCAATTTTGTTGCCGTGTTTGGTGCTCTTCAAGTTACTAGTAAATTACATGTATCAGAAGAGTCTGAAGAGACAACCAATCCTGTGAAAAATATAAAGCTAAATGAAAACGGCACGGTGTCTAGTGATTTGCACAAGGAAACCATGGATGTCAATGCGGTTCAACTTCTTCCTTCAAAGGTGGGATTTGTGAGTCGTTTATTTGAAAAACATCCAGACATTGCATTAGAGTTTTGTTCGAAGAACCCTCATTTGAGGACAGGGTACATTAATGTTCTCCTCAGCTTAACCCAGAAGCTAGGCCAATCGCCCGAGGAACTTTCCAACGAAGATCTGTCAGACGCAGGCGTTGCACTAACATACATTACATATGCAGGGTTTAAGATGGATTGGTTGGAGAAGACATTGGAGGAAGTAAAAGAAAAGAAGAAGAAAGAGGAGGCTTGTTTGGCTAGGCTGCACGAAACGGAGGAAGAGCTTAAGCCATTGAAGCAGAAGTGCTTAGAGCTGGAAGCTCAGGTGGATAAGGAGAAGGCAGAGATGTTGGAAGCAAGAGCTCCTCTCTCGTCTTAGGCTGAGTCGTTGGACTTTTGGTTATGCTTGGTGTTGTGGTTTGTTCGTTTGTGTTTTGGTTCCAAAGTGAGAGACTGATAGTCGTCCTCTTAAAACTTTTCGGAAGTTTCCAATTTTTTGTAAATTTAAGTGTTTTGTAGTTCAAGACTCTCTAGGTGCCTTTAAAGAAACTGGTTTCTTGATGGAAAAGTAATGTTCTTGGTGATGAAAAAAAAACAAAGAAAATTACATTTTCATGGTGGCCACAGAGAATTTGTTTTCCTCCCACTTAACACTTATAATTCCATATCAACATTCCCAGACCCTTGATACTTTGAATTATGTTCGTCCTCGCGTAAGATTTTTCTTTGTGGAAAACTTCTTACTTATTATTGTTCAAAGTAATTCAAAATTTTAATGATTAGTAACCAAACTGTTCTTGCTACGGTATACGTTCCACTCGGCGTTGCATCACCTTTGGAGAGAATGGAATAGGCGTCGCCATGGAGAGTCTCCACTCACGCCTCCTCTGCGTGTTAAGATAATCGACAAAAACATGAGAAATCGATTGAGCTCTATTCATAACCGGAGACTCCACTTACGACAAAGGGATAATCAAATGGTTTGCATCTCAACCTCACGATCTTACTACGTTGGTTGATTAGTTTAGAACTAATTTCAAGCTTTTCGATTAAAGTAATATTTATTGTAAAACAGTTTTTGACCGAATGATATTTTTACATTCATTAAAAAAGGGTTAATTTGGTGCATGGCAAAAAAATATATATATTAAAAACCTAACCAAAAATCCTAAATTCAATGGCTAGGATTAAGCCATGAATTTTTTTTGTTAGATTTTAAGTTATAATTTTTTAATGGATTATGCACCCAATTTTTCCAAAAAAAAATAACAAGAGAAATATCTTAAGATATAACCAATGTTTCAAAATTCGCTAGACGTTAATTAAAAAATCGAAGTAACTTTAGCGTTTACGAAAATATTATGATTTAGTCGGGAAATTAAATGAGAATTTATTTGAAGGTTTAATTCACATGCATTTATATAATACTTTAACGCACTTGAAATGTTGATTTAGTGTAGCTAAATTGGTATACACAAGCTCACGCTTACCAAATGCAAATTTTGATTTGATTTTTTTTTTCAAATTATAAACTGTGGAAGTTTTGGGTATTTAATCCATAATATTCCCTAGTATTTTGGGCTAGCCATTGATAATATCTCGTTTAAAGCATATTATTGGAAGTAACTTGGGGAGTAAGATGTGTATTTTGCAGACCATCTATTTTGGACCATCAAAGCTTGTCGGATCGACGATCTATTTTCCTCCAATAACTTTCATATAGCGTCAGTCCCACACAGACTTTCATCCTCTGTCTATTTTTCCACGGAATGAAAGTTAAATACACAGATCCCCACGGAATAAAAGTTCAAACATTAAATCCACACAGTGGTCGGTTATGTCGGTTTATGTGTCAAACCCGATACCAAACCACCTAAAACCGAAAATGAACTGAATTAGATAACCGAATCCATAGAAACTGACCCGTGAATTGACCCGTAACTCAGACCCGTGAATTGACCCGTAATTCGAAATATAGCTGTTAACGACAAAACAAAAAATCCCCAATTTATAAAAGCAAGAACCCTAGAAACTGATTTCTCCAAATCGACTATCAATTCTTTAATTTTTCGAAATCGAGTAAATTTATTATTAGGGTTTAAGATTTCGGAGTGTAGATTTCGATTTCACAGGCTTCTTATATGTTTGTCTGATATCGATTTCATGGTGATGTTTCTCGATTTCGTAGGTTAAACTGCAGCTGGAGATTTCGTAGGTTAAACTGCAGCTGGAGATTCGATTCAAGAACATGAGCACTGGATATGGGTCTTCTACTGGAACAACAAATGTCAGACGAAGAGGAAGAATCATGGGTGTTCCAAAGAGATGTAGTTGTGGGGAACAAATCGTGGAATTGATTTCCAAATCTGATGCTAATCCTTACCGTAGGTACTATCGTTTTGTTTTTGCTGCATCACAGAAGCTTATGAATGACAACCACACATTCAAGTGGGTCGATGAGGCTTACCTCAATGAGATTGAATCATTGAGGTTTCAAATTTCAAGTCTTGAACAAACTGTCAAAGAGATTACGGCGAAGAAGATGGAGGATGGGAAATCCGTGTTTGAGAAGATGCAACTGAAGCTGGAAAAAGAGATATATGAGAGGGTTGAAGAGGAATTGCTCAAAGTCAAATCCAGTATGAAGAAAATGTTGATTTTTGGAGTGTTTGGGTGTATGATCTTGTTTGGTCTGATGAACTAGTAGGTTGAGTTATGTGTCATTTATGTATCGTCAGTTTGGTTGTAAAAGATAGCGAGCGAACCGGGAAGAGTCCAGCTTGAAAATCGAACGTCTTTGGCGTTCGAATTGTAAAAGAAAGTCAATGGAAGCATAAGGTAGTTGATAAAAGGTTTGAAATAAAAGACATGTCTTGGACATAATATACATAGACACATGTTCATGACCCAAAAAGATACATACGATAAAACCCAAATATACTACTACTTCAAACATAGGTTCATGACAAAAAAAAACATCAAATCTTCAGTTTAAACTCAATCCATCTTGAGAAACTTGACCTTCTGTACCATCTTGAGAAGCTTGACCTTGATTCCCTGTTGTAAGAACCAAAATAAACACAGACATAACCAAAGTCAGAGAACACACAAAGACAAACAGAAACACAAGCACAAAAACACATACCTTGTTTTTTTTTCCCTTATGAAATCGAGAGTTATGACCTGCTAAGCCACATACTCCACAATGCATAATCCGTTTCAACATCTTTGGTTGCTTCTTCAATGGAGACTCATTCTTACCCTTTTTCCTTTTCTCTTTCTTACTTTTCTTTCTCTTTCCAGGCTGTGGTGGCTCAGGAGGTTCATGTACCAAAGGTTCTGATCCAGTTGGCCAGAACCCTGCACTTCTCATTGGAATAATTCTATTTGTATATGTTCTCCTCCACATAGCTGTCCTAAACCAATGACTAACATAGTCATCAGCCTGCAGTTTCCTATCAAGAATAACCTCATACGCATGCTCACAAGGTATTCCTGTTATTTCCCACCTCCTACAAGTGCAAGTCCTATTTTCTAAACTCACACGATAAGAACTTCCTCTAAGCTCCACTAGAAACATCCTATTCGTGCTACTATAGACCTTGCACTCCGAAGCCAGTTCATGTTCTAGTTCAAGATATTTAGCTACATATGGTGTACATAGGCCTTGGTGCTGATGAGATTTAACATCTCTCTTAGCTATACGTACCATTGCAAGTCTTGTAATCATCTGCAGCATAGGCACGAATGGCTTCTCCCTTGCCTTAACAATCGTGTTGTTGAATGACTCAGTAGAGTTGTTCTCGACATCTTCACAGTGGTTGCCAAGCTTGTAGAATGCCCTACACCAGGTCTTGGGGTTTGTCTTCAAGACATCTTGAAATACTTCTGTGTCGTACTTAAACAACCTGTCCAAGTGCTTCTTATACTGTGCATCATTGTAACTTCATGCTATATTCCAAATGAAGGGCTTCATTTCTGATTCTTTCCATGCTTAGCCTTCAAGTTCCCATAGATGTGTCTAACACACATTCTATGCTCAATGTTTGTCAACTCCACCTCAACTGCTTTGATCAGTCCCTAACAACAGCAGAACAAAAGCATTCAGAATAAAGAACTAACATTTTCAAACGAAAACATAACATAACAATATAGAATAAAGAACTAACCTTTTGACGATCAGAAATAAGGATATATCCTTCACCATCTTCTAATTGTAAATCAGCCTTTATCTTCTTTACAAACCACAACCAATTAGGAAAAAATTTCACTTGCACTACAGCCTATGCTATTGGATAAATAGCATTGTCTGCATCTCTACCTAAAGCAACAAGCAACTGTCCTTTCATTTTTGATCTCAAGAAGCAACCACCTACTCCTATAATTGGCCTACATCTTTCTTTCCAAGAACTTCTAAGAGCAGCAAAGCAGACATAGAACCTGTTAAACACATCTTCTCCTTCTTCAGTTGTGATCGTGTCAATTTTAATAGAAGAACCTTCATTAGATGCTACTATCTCAGCCCCATAATCTCTTAGACGTGAAAACTACTCATCATATTCAGCTTCAATCATTTTCAAAGCTTTGAGCCTACCAGCTTGACATTGTGGCCTACTAACACTGATCTTCCATCTTGCCTTAATCAATTCTTCAATCTTCATGGGCATAAAATATTCTGGCTCATCTCTAATGTTATGAATAAACAACCTAGCTATCACAGGACCCTAAACATCTCACAGTCCCCATTTGGAACACATGAATGGACATCCTTGAACACCTTAACTTGCCACCTACCCGTCTTTTTACTTACAGAACAGTAAATACGCCATGAACAATTGTCACCTAAACAACAATACCCAAGTTTTGTCTTGTTATACCTGTACTGTCGGAGATTTCAACTTGTCTTTAGAGCATAGTCGAGGACAGCCTCCTTAAATGCTATTCCATTGAAGAAAACTTTTCTATCATACAAGTTTCCGTCGCCTCTTCTGTTCTGGTTACTTTCTCTCTCTTGCAGGAACATCGTCGTCTTCTTCACTCTCACTTTCTAGATATACATTGTGTTGAATTGGAGGCTCATCATTGAAGTCCGCAATCGCTTCCTCGATGCTGTAGTCGTTTCGTTCCTGAGGATCTTCATGGTCGGAATCATCACCTCCTCCAACAACGCCGTTAAACACGATGATTTCAGCCATCAATACCATGATTCTTCAACAGAGAACTTCGATTTGGGGGTTTCAGAGCAAAATCAATTTTCGGGTTTCTGATTTGGAGATTTTTTGATTTGGGGATTTTATGTTTCGATTTCGGTTTATGTTGTAATCAGGTTAAACTCGGGTTTAATCATGTCCAGTCTCGGTTTATTTGAGATAAAAATGGTTAATAATGGATTGGTAAACAGTAAACCGAAACAACTTGGGTTGTGTGTGTAAATTGGATCCGAACTTTCATTCCGTGTGGATTTAATGTTCGAACTTTTATTCCGTGGGGATCTGTGTATTTAACTTTCATTCCGTGGGGAAATAGACAGAGGCTGAAAGTCTGCGTGGAACTGACGCTATATGAAAGTTATTGGGGAAAATAGATGGTCGATCCAAGCTCGTCTATAAAGTGAAGCCCACAAAGCTTAAATGGAAGAATTCTCTAGATCTCTCTATATTATTAGCATATTTCCTTTATGTGTTAGATTAGGATTATGAAAGTTTATATTATGTTGATGTTAGCATTATGTTAATATTACCACTATATATATGTACCTTATGATCTCATATCAAAGACAATTCAATACAATATTATATTCTATAATACTTGTCATGGTATCAGAGCCATCCTTCACTAAATCCGAAATAGTCTCCTTGAAATCTTTGTCGGAGGTAATTAGCAATATAACCGCAGGGGCTTACAGTTTTCTATAGTGTGAATCATCATTTTTCTTACAAGTTTCACATCGGCTATCTCCTTGACTCTTGTGAATGCATCTACTGGACTTCCATCAGATTTCTGAATTACGTAATCACATCCCTTGAGCTTGCATCAAAGCTCTCTTTTTGGAACTGACAGGTAGTCGTGGGTACAGGTAAGGTGCGTTCTTTTCTTCGCATTAAAATGCTCATCATGTCCACAAATAATCAACCTCTTCAGATAGCAATGTCTATTGAAATGCTTCAACGCAGAAGTAATGCTAGGTTCTTTTTTTTTTATAAAAAGAAAACCATAGTTCTGTGCGCATATTCTTCAAATCCCATAACATCTCAACTGGGATTAGATTTTAATAATCGGTGGCAACGGCGGCCATTGTGTAGAGTCTCGAGAACCATGTTCTTCGTCTTCGTCTGAGAGAAACCTTAGAAGACGTTGTTGGACCACCTCGTGGATTATGAAAATGGGAAGGGACTTGAAATAATATATAAGAGACATGGACATCTCCCCATTGCCAATTGGTTTTGAGTTGGAATCTCATGTAACTTAACATAGTATCAAAGCCACCTGATTCTTGGGCCACCCCGTGGATAATGTTCTCACAAAGGTTCACGTGAGGGGAGAGAGGGTGTTAGTTAAAGTCTCACATCGGAATTTTGAGAATTTGTGAAGTAATATATAAAGAACATTGGCCAATGCACTCATCACTATAGATTACTCATTCTAAATAGAATTGAACTAGTGATTTTGAGTATTCACTTTCGAAGCACTATGCCACCATCCACTTGGTATTTTGGTTTTTCTTTGTAAAATGAAAACTCTTAAACGTGTTATAAATTTTATAGCATGCTCTCGTTATAAAATATAAGTCTTTAGAGAAATTTAAAATTTGGAAACTTCGACATTTAAAATGGGCAGAAATAACAAACATAGATAACGGTTTGTCGATATGTTTTGCACCAAAGTTGCATAGAATTTTATACAATATTCGCATCAAAAGCAGTAGAGTCTTTTTAGGCGATAATCCATGAATGCTTTAGAGAACAAGATTCCTATAACTAACAAGACAACACCATAAAAAGCAATGGGTTCTTCTACATATACAATAATGGCGAACAACACAGAAACAAAGGTAAGACAAAAAGAAGATAGAAGGTAAATTGGTTAGACATGGATATTACGTGTACCCTCCTCACTCATTCTTAGATAATCTTTTGAACAAAGTTGAGTTTGAAGGCATTACAATTTTTTTTGAAGCATGTGCTATGTTTTTAGGGACCCTTGTTTTTGTCAAAGTCATGTAATTATTCGAAGAAAAACAATGAAAAATCGTTAAACCACATGTTGAAACTCAAGTTTGTAGACTTTTCCACCGTTAAATGAGCAGTGAACTACAATCACATCATCACAGATCAGTGCTGATAATAATTCAATACCATTGACAATAAAGTATCTGTTTTTATATGATAATAAATCCAATACTGTTGACAATACATGATCTGTACTATTTGATAGTAAATTCTATATTTTTAATAAATGATATATAAACTTTAGATATTTTTATATTGCGACGACTGACGAGCTTACCACCAGTTTCTCACCTATTGGCTATACACTTTACCACGTTTTTTTTTAACTTTTGGTCAATGGTTCTGGTTTTGGTCAACGGCTCTGTTTGGTTTTAAATTATAACTTCAATTCGGACAGCCGACAGATCATCTCTCTCCTTAAGATTTTTTAATTTTATTTTTATACTGAGAACTATTTCTCAGATCATTATAATTGTGGTTCCTTGAGATAAATACAAGATAACACATTCTCACTTTATTTGAAGAATACATGTCTTTCACAAACACATAAAATCTCTCTGTTTCTTTTCACCATCTCTCTCTCTCTCGCTTGACTTTAGAAGAAAAAAAATGAAGGAATCATTCAAAGTGTGTTTCTGTTGTGTAAGAAGCTTCAAGGTGAAATCAAGTGAGCCACCTGAAGAAATCAAAACACTCTTCCAAGATTACTCCCAAAACGGCAGGATGTCTGCAGACGAAATGCTCAGGTTTGTGATCCAATTTCAAGGAGAAAAACAAGCAGATTTAAACTACGTGAAGGATATATTCCACAGGCTCAAACATCACGGCGTTTTCCACCCTCGTGGACTTCATCTTGAAGGTTTCTACCGTTATCTCCTCAGCGATTTCAACTCTCCGTTGCCTCTGACCCGCGAGGTAAAGTTTTTAAGATAAGATCTGTTTACTTTTGAGAGAGAGTTTAAGATGTGGTTTTGGTTTTTTTTTGTCAGGTTTGGCAAGATATGAATCAGCCTTTATCTCATTACTTCTTGTACACGGGACATAACTCTTACTTGACTGGGAATCAGCTGAACAGTAGAAGCAGCATCGAACCGATTGTGAAAGCTTTGAGAAAAGGAGTTCGTGTAATTGAGCTTGATTTGTGGCCTAACTCTTCCGGAAACGAAGCTGAAGTCCGTCATGGCGGGTCTGATTCTTACCTTTAAAACCCTTCTTGAATGATTTAGGTCTTAGAGAAGTATATATACAATTTCTTGATTTGTTTTGCTGATGCTGTCAGGACGTTAACAAGTACCGAAGATCTTCAGAAATGTCTTAACGCGGTTAAGGAGAACGCGTTTCAGGTGTCTGATTATCCTGTTGTGCTTACTTTAGAAGACCATTTGCCTCCAAGTCTTCAGAAGAAAGTCGCTAAGGTAAGCTTCTGATGAAAAAATCATGGAATCTTGTTTAGAACACTGAGTTTGATCGATGGTGAAAATGTTTGTAGATGGTGAGTAAGACTTTTCGAGAAACATTGTTTCAATGTACGGACGAAAAAACAGAGTGTTTTCCTTCACCAGAAGCACTCAAGAATAAGATTTTGATCTCAACAAAGCCACCAAAAGAGTATCTTCAGACCCAAATCTCTCAAGGTTCAACAACAGACGAATCAGCAAAAGCTAAAGTAAGAATAACAAAAAACAGAGCTTTAGTAACCAATCAGTGTTTCTTAATGTTGTCTGAGAGTTTTTTGATGTGACAGAAAGTTGCAGATGCAGAAGAACAGATTCAAGATGAAGATGAGGAGACTGTAGCGATCGAATACAGAGACTTGATCTCGATTCACGCTGGAAACCGCAAAGGAGGAATGAAGAACTGTTTGAATGGAGATCCTAACCGAGCCATACGGTTAAGCATGAGCGAGCAGTGGCTTGAAACTTTGGCTAAAACCCGTGGACCCGATTTAGTAAAGTTCACGCAGCGGAATCTTCTGAGGATATTTCCCAAGACTACACGTTTCGACTCATCAAACTATGATCCTCTCGTTGGATGGATTCATGGAGCACAAATGGTTGCCTTCAATATGCAAGTAAGAGATTTTCATACTCTCTCCTCTCTCTACTATAAACGTAGAGTTTCAATAGAAGACAAGATTTAGTATACACCAATTATACTTGTTTTGGGTAAATGCAGAGCCGTGGGAAATATTTGTGGATGATGCAAGGAATGTTTAAAGCCAATGGTGGATGTGGATATGTGAAAAAGCCTGATATTTTGCTCTCCAATGGCCCTGGAGGTGAAACCTTTGACCCTAGCAGTCAAAATCTCCAGATCAAGACAACTCTTAAGGTTTTATCATTGTCTCTGTTTCTGCTGTGTCTCCATTTCATCCGTTTCTTGAAGTGCAAGAAAACATCTTAGTTTTGTGTCGGTGGTGTATGTGATTAGGTGAAGATCTACACTGGAGAAGGATGGAATCTGGATTTTCCTCAAGATCACTTTGATCGATACTCACCTCCCGATTTCTATGCAAAGGCAAGTGTTCACTCATACAAAGCAGCTAATAACTAATCCTAATTAGGTCTCTTGCTGATCAGGTCAACCGACATGATCTACATGACTTACTTATAGTTGTTTTCTCTTACAGATCGGAATCGCAGGGGTACCTTTGGACACAACAAGTTACAGAACAGAAACCGATACGGACGAATGGTTTCCGGTTTGGGACAAAGAGTTCGAGTTCCAGTTGCGTGTTCCTGAGCTAGCGCTTCTGTATATCACAGTCAAAGACTACGACAGTAACACTCAGAACGATTTCGCCGGCCAGACATGTCTTCCTCTGTCGGAGCTCAGGCCGGGCATTCGTGCCGTCCGGCTCCATGATCGTGCCGGAGAGGTCTTTAAGCACGTGAGATTGCTCGTGCGGTTTGTATTAGAGCCTCATTAGTTGCTTCGTGGATGATAATGTTCATTCATCACTCGTGTCAATAAAATTAAGTGTCGGTACACATAAGTTAGTGGTACGTACTACGCCGCGTGATAATAAGAGATGACAAAGAAAAAAATTGATTAAGATCAGCAAAATTATAAGATTTGTGATGTTTAGTATCAACAATTTGTTCAAACTTTAAACATGTTGATTAAAGAAATTTTGTTTAAGAAGTTGATGTGGTCCACTAACCACTAATACAAATTGCTTTTGCTTTCATTATGGCAAATTCACACTAAAGCAAAATCACTTCATTATGGCAAATATCACTAACGCAATTGTTTCCTTATGGCAATTATCACTAAAGCAATTGCTTCATTACGCCATAAAACAATTTTAAAATATTGTTTGTTTAAAATATCACTATCACAATAGAAAAATAGTAGATGGATCGTCATTTTAGTGTTTAAAATTTATCACCTAGCTCTCTCTTTGAACGTAAATTGTAAAGTGACACAAAGAATTATCAACTTCTCTAATCACTAAAATCATTTACAAGAGAATTGAATTGAAGAGCTGAATTAAGAACGATAACTCGTAGTCGTAGAGCTATTCATTTTGTTCACTCTGCTTTCAGTTTGTAAGGGCCATATTAATTTACAAGTGTGCCACTCTGTCTCTTTTCTTTGACTTAAGGCCTTGAGCTCAAATATCGCAAAGCCCAGCCTAGACTTTTATTTATTTTTCTATATAGGTTCTGACAAGCCCAAACTCTTGTGCAATGATAATAAATCTAATGAAAACAAGAACCAAAATCGATTTTAAAGTGAAAATCAATTTCAGAAAATAAAGTTATAAACATTAGAAAAGCAAGAGTTATGAAAGTCTCCAAAATCGTTGAAGGAAAGAGAAGTTTCTAGAAAATAATTGTGATAATAACTAGATAATAAATAGTCACCCACCCGACGAGGCACGAGTTATTCTATGCGCCGGCTTCAAAATTCTACATCATCATCTAACAACGAAATTATAACTTGAGCAATCTAATATCCCACGAAATGTACGAATATTGCTTAAAACTACATGGCTATAGGTGCTGTCAAACACATATCATATAGAACAAAAGAGCCATACATGATAGTGAAAAATATCATTGTCATTAAGCAAAATAATATAGTAAATATAAAGACTTGCGTTTCTATATCAAACCCAATTACGATATAGAGTCTTGAGAACCAAAAAAAAAAAAAAATCTAATTGGAAAACAAGTAGCAAAACTTGCGTTAACTGAGAGTTGAAACAAATAGCCTTAACTCTCTTACTTGCTTTGTGGAGGGTGGAAATAAGCATAGGATGTGAAGAAGGTCTGGATTATTGTAAGCACGATAAGCGTGAAAGCAGCAGAAGATGATAAACAAGTCCAAGGAGAATCAAAGTGGGTGTACCTGAAACCTGCCCATTGTACATGATAACCCTTTGAAGTATACTTGTTAACACCCTCGAACACATTCGCTAGATAACTCTCATTCGGGTTGAATACGATCCCCTTACAGATGCCTTTGAAGAATTGAGAGACTTCGTTACCTGTTCCGAAATAGTTTTCTATGATCCCTTTCTCGCCTAGGAACATTGCATCTGCTTCATCGTTCATAAGGCAACCCATAAAAGCTACATAGCTAGTCATGTGGTTTGAACAAGAAGAATATAGCTGTTCAAATGCAACACAATTCAAGAAGACCAAACTTATAAAGTCATCCAAGACCACCGTCGGCATAAAAAGCCTACCGTTCTCCAATCTTATGGCCAAGAATGTCTCTGCCTTATTGTGCGACTCAAATTTTATTCCTTGAAGACGGAGTTTCTTGGCAGAGAGGATCAATCCAATAGAAGGACTAGCACCAGATGATCTTGCTGCTCCAGAATTTTCTCTGCAACATGTAGTAATTGGGAGGCAACTTACTTTGGGCATTTCGTGAGACCAAGTGGGAATGAAAGTCTTACGAATAAGATCAACAAGATGTTTTGCCTTGACATGGGAATGAATTGCCCAAACTCTTTTTGGTCTTTGTATAGAATAGCCAAAAAACTCGAAAGCCATTTTGTTTATACCAATATGAAAACGTGTTTTTGATGTCGCAAACAGAGCCTCGAGAAGAAAAAAGGGGACCTGGTTCTCCAGAAGCAGGAGATCACTCCGGATAGCCGGGAGAATCCAAGGTATCTTGAAAATTGGATCGTCAGAATCAGGGCGGTCGACTTTGTTAGAAACTACAAGGAGAACCACAAGGATGAAGCAACTATCGAGAAGGACCATATCCATCAGATCCTGCGAACCAAAATGATCAAGATTCTCGGAATACGAAGCTCTTATAGCTTCCTCCATTTCTGACACAACGTGGACCAATTCTTGGAGGGTCGTACCTGATTTCTCTAGGAAAAACTCTAGAAACCGACATTTGTGCTCTTGAATCATCTCCAGATTTTGTTTGCCGTGATGGTAAGGACCTATGGAGACAATCTTGGGTTCGTAGGCTTTGCAATTGATCTGTGCAGGGGTCCAAGGGATTCTGAAGATGCAGCAAGTTTCTGTGCCGGCTGATCTCTTGAGAAGCTTCGGCGACACACGTTTTGAAAGTAATTGACTATTCCGACTTCTCTGCGCAGCTGCGGTGGCACTGCAATGCTCCCAGTTTTCCTCGTTTAGATGATCCATAGCCTCACTACTTTAATTTGATTGCTGTTTCTTCTCCCACAAACTCCTCCTGGGCTGCATCGATCAGTCGGATTCTCTTGTTCAACGAATCAATTCCATCGTCAAGAATCGCATCTCCTCTTTCCGCACCGCCAGTGAGATTTTGCAACTTTCGCTCTCTCTCAACTCAACCATCGTTCCTCAGGGTTCTTTTGGGGAAGTCGGCTTGTAAATTGAATTATTGCAGTAAATATTGGAATACAAAGTATTTTTATCATTTTTTTCTCTCCTAGTTCATTTATATACTTCACATGCTATATACTCGTCCGTTTTTATATTAAATGATGTATTAGCCCAACAAACAAATTGCTTTTTTTTTTTTTTGTTAATTAGATGAATATTACTTTTGAGAGATAATTGGAAAAGTAGCCATTTTATTTTTAAAATTAGGTAAATAGAAGAGAAAAATAAAACTGGATGAAATTACCCATGTATAGGTAACTATATCATATTATTTGTAACTATCTAAAATATAGTTAAGTATTTTCATCGAAACTACCTATTCAATTGATCTCAGAACATAGTTAACTACATCACATTATTTGTAACTATTTAAACACATAGTTAACTATTTTCAAAAAATAATTACCAATTTAAAACATAGTAACTATTTTCAGAACATAGTTATCTAATTTCATGACATAATTGACTACTTGAAAATATTGTTGTAATAGTTATTTATTTAAACAAACATAGTTAACTACGTTCAGAACGTAGTTACCTATTATAGTTTGCATAATGGAAAAATAATATATATAGTTAACTATTATCAGAAACATAGTTACCTATTAATTTTCGAACATAGTTAACTATATCGATTTCCGAACATAATTAACTACATTTATGAGTCTCTGTTGTTTTTCATTAAGGGTAAAATCAGAATTTTAGGTGTGCTAAATGCTAGTTACTCTATTTTATACGATGTTAGATAATTAATTATAGGTGTAAAGACTAATATAAAGTGCAATTTCTTTCTTTTAAATGATGTTGATTTATCATTGGTTAATTTGTTGTTTTTTAGAAAAAAAAATAAATGATTTTTAAAAAAAATTAAATTATAAAAAATAAAGTTTAAATAATTTTTTAATTTCTGTGTAAAAATTTAAATGAAAGAGATGAAGTATCTAATATTACTTTACTAATTCACCCTAAAAAACCAACAAGCTATCAACACGTGAAAAACAAAGCAAATAACAGATCGGCTTAGTGGTGACGCTGAGACTTTTCTTTTGGTCAAGAAGCCGAAGATGATCTTCACCAGGCGGTTCAAGGAGACTGAGAAGCAGCAAACGAGGGAGAAGGATCCGAATCTGGACGATGTGAGTGATGCGTTCGAGACTTACACGGACAAGAAGATGCAGTTTATGGAGCCGGAGGAGCTGCAATGGTTCTTGGCTGAGGTACAGGGACAGGCGAGCTACGATGCAGCTTCTCAGGCGGATACGAAAAGGATCGTAGCAGAGGTGCTTCGCCGGAGACATTCCGTTGGTACCAGTCTCAGAAGGCAAGCTCTCACCTTCGACGACTTCGCCTATTATCTGTTTTCCTCCGACCTCAATCCGCCGCTCACTGGTCAGGTGATTCATTTTCAATTTCTGTCTGAATTTGACCATTTAGTGCACTTGTTCGCTATTCAACTAAGAGTTGCTTTCTTCTGGAGATGTTTTAGCTCTCTAGCTATTATAAATCTACGTTAGCATAACTGTGATACTTGATCTTTCGATTAGCCAATTAAACTGTATTTTTTTTTTCAGGTCCATCATAAAATGGATGCTCCTCTGTCGCATTACTTTATATTCACAGGCCACAATTCCTACTTAACTGGAAATCAGCTCAGTAGCGACTGCAGTGACCTTGCCATTGCAGATGCATTGAGACGAGGCGTGAGGGTCGTTGAGTTGGATCTCTGGCCACGTGGCAACGATGATGTCTGTGTTAAGCATGGAAGGTATATTCAGTTTTGGCTCTTTCTTACTCCAATATGGATGGGTTGGTTCCATGGTTTCTCACCTTGGAATCAAATTACAGGACCTTGACGAAGGCCGTGAAACTGGGGAAATGTTTGGAATCAATTAAAGCTCATGCCTTTACGACTTCAAAGTATCCTGTTATTATTACTCTTGAAGACCATCTCACCTCTAAACTTCAATCTAAAGTTGCCAAGGTTTTCCTTCTTCTCATCCCTATATTTTTGCCCTAGTCAGTTCGTGATTCCATCTGTGAATATTTGAATACTGCAATTTTTTTGTTTGTTTGTTAAAATACTGCAATTGTTTGCTGTTCCGCAGATGATAACTCAGACATTTGGTGATATGTTGTATTACCATGATTCTGAAAGTTCCCAAGAATTTCCTTCTCCAGAAGAGTTGAAGGAAAAGATTCTAATATCAACAAAACCTCCAAAAGAGTATTTAGAAGCTAATGATGTGAAGGAGAAAGATAATGGAGAGAAAGGTAAAGATGAAGATGAAGATGTATCCGCAAAGGAGCCAGCAGATCTTATTTCTACGCAATCTGATCTCGACAAGGTTTGGTAATTTCTCTAAGTTTAATAGACGTTACTAGCAAATGCCAAGTGAAGCAACTACTTTTAGCATCAAGGACTTTGATTTGATCATTTTCTCCAATTCTTTCCACTTATGATTGATTTCAGGTCTCAAATAGTATAAATTATCTAAATGAAAATGATGAAGAAAGGGGTTCTCGTGATTTTGATACGCCATGCCAATTACAAGCACCAGAATACAAGCGCCTTATTGCCATTCATGCCGGGAAGCCAAAGGGTGGGTTACAGATGGCTTTAAAGGTTGATCCAATTAAAATCAGGCACCTTAGTCTGAGTGAGCAATTACTTGAGAAAGCTGTAGCATCATATGGTGCAGATGTTATAAGATTCACCCAAAAGAACTTTCTAAGGATATATCCCAAAGGCACAAGGTTTAACTCTTCAAACTATAAACCTCAGATTGGTTGGATGAGTGGAGCTCAAATGATTGCATTCAACATGCAGGTTTGTCTCAAATCTTCATTTCTTGTATCATCATCCGGATTTTACAGCTCTGAAGCTAAATAATACTTTTGAAAACATAAATGCAGGGGTATGGCAGAGCATTATGGCTGATGCAGGGATTGTTTCGAGCAAATGGAGGGTGCGGTTTTGTCAAGAAGCCAGATTTTCTTATGGAAGTAGGTCCTAATGGAAAAGTTTTTGATCCCAAAGAAAATTGGCCTCTAAAGAAAACTCTAAAGGTTGGTTATGTTAACAACCGTTGGTTCCTTCTCCTATGCCTCGCAGTTTCTTGCTTAACATATAACAATGGCAGGTGAAAGTCTGCAAGGGAGACGGGTGGATTTTGGACTTCAGTAAAACCCACTTTGATTTGTATTCCCCTCCAGACTTCTACGTTAGAGTGCGTTAATCCAATCTTTGATATTATACACCTGCGGTAATTTCTTACCGTTTTGATTTTATTGGAATTTGACTTTTGTCAATTCATTGACGCACAGGTGGGTATTGCCGGAGCCCCTGCTGATGAGGTGATGCGGAAAACAAATGTAAAGGAAGACACATGGAATCCCGTTTGGAACGAAGAGTTCACCTTCCCGTTAACTATTCCCGAACTTGCTCTGCTCCGTGTTGAAGTGCATGACTACGACGCTGACGACGATTTTGGGGGTCAAACTTGTTTACCAGTGTCTGAGCTAAGGCAGGGCTTACGCGCTGTTCCACTCTTTGATCGAAAGGGAGAGAAATATAACTCTACACGGCTTCTCATGCGCTTCGACTTTGTCTGAGATCAATTTGCTCTTAAATCTAAGAAACATTTCGCATAATCTTCCTTTTATGGCTTGATTCCTTCTCTAGAACATGTCTTCGTTTGTTTTTGGTGCCCAAGTGTGCGTCCAATAAGAAAACAACATGATGATTGGTGTGTGGCTTTTGTCCAAACTCCTTTTTTTTTTTTTTTTTACTTTGGTTTTTAATTAGGTGCTACATCTTAACCAATACCGGTTTATATTTTAGAATGGTATTGACCCGGTACATACTTCCATATCCATACCAAAGTGAGTTGCGACGTTATTGAATTCGATACCAACCAACACCGACGATTCCGAGGCCGGAATTGGAGAACTCGGAGAGAAGATTGACGGAGGTGCTTACGATTACACAGCGACTCTTCCACCCGTTCATCCTCAAATACCATGCAAGCATCGATTCAAAGCTCAAATACCGTGACTCCTCACCATCAAAACCGAATCAGACACATAATTAACATTGCACCACATGATCAGAAGGGGAGACAAAATTAAAACTTTTGCGACTTTAGTATCTACGGTTTGTTCAACCAATAGATATTAAAATTCAGGCACGATTAGAGAAAGAGTGGAGATTTTGGGGTGAATCTAGGAAGGCCAATCTTGGTTCCATGGGACTGAACATCGGCTTGAACTTGAGCTTCAAACTCTGAGTAAGTGAATGGCTTATAGTTTGATGACTTTATCACACATTCTCTCTTTGGAAACACAAAATAACACACTGAGTGTCTCTCTGTCTTCCTGTTCTTCTTCGTCTTCACTCTATGCTTCACACTCTTGTACTCATCGTCGCTTATCACCTACATTCATTTCGTATTACATATCAATCAAATGATAAAACTATTGACCAAACTCATGATTCATGAATCTAGTTTACCTGCATCATATCTCCGAGATTGACGACGAGAGTATTAGCAACTGGTTTTACGCGGAACCATTCTTCATCTTTCATGATCTCAAGCCCTCCAATGTCATCTTCTTTTAAAATCGAGATCACTGAGCTGTCTGTGTGGACTTCCATTCCTAGAGCTTCTCCGGCTACTTTGCCGGAGCTCCGGGGATACCGATAAACCCTTATGAGTCCTGTTGACTCCAATAAGTATTCTGATCTCCGGTCACCGGATAATTCTAGGTTCAGTGTTTGTGCTATAGCTTCAAACAAGGACACAGCAATTCTAGTTATGTGCTTTCCATATTCCTCCATCAACACTCTGCACACTCACTCACAAGTTGTGAGTCACAACACACACAAAATAAGTTAGAAGAATACCAATGAATTTGAAATAATGGAGGATCCGTAGTGGATTTTAGACAAGTAAATCCTCATTCTTAAACTTTTACAACTATTGAAATAAAAATTTATTTGTGGATAGGACACTAGGGTTTGAAGATTTTAATTGTCAATTTTTTTGTTTGATTTCTAATTTGAGAAGATATACGGATCAAAATTCCAAAACTGCGTAGTATAAAAAATAAAAGCTTTCTAGAAAATGACAAGGTGCATCAAATAATGTTATTGGATTTTATCATATCTAGTTAATAATTAAAGCGATTAGTAATCCGCTATTTTTAACCATTCTTATAGATGCTGCCAAAATCTTGGAAACCAATATTTGAGTTAAGTGGAACAAGGTAGAATATAGTGGCAACAAACTTTGGTCAAGTGGATGAATTTCAGAAAAACCTCTCATAAAATCAGCACTAACCCGGATTTAAATTGATTTTCTTAAGTAAAAATGCATAATATCCTAAGAAAAGCAAACATCTTGTCACTACGCTACACTGTTCGTCGTCAACTCTACAGTCTACACCCACATACTGATATTTACCTGTACAAATTTTTCAGTAAGCTAGAGCGATATCCAGTTATAATAAAAAATAGTTGTAAGAAAAAGTGACATAAAAAAAAAAAAAAAAAAAAAGCTGAATATAACATTTTTGATTTAAAAAATCGGTACCGTTTGTGATCGGTAACTACTTGGTAATACATCATTTCCACTGGTTTTCAATGACTTATGGTTTAGGAGCATCTCCACATGCACATCTCGAGATTTGATAAGACATAATTAAATAACCACGTCTCATCGAAGATTCTCATATCAGAAAAATAAGTCCATATAGTTTTTTGTCTTATAGTATAGTCCATATATATACACACTAGGTAGCTATAAATCCTATATTTTAATTATTGAGGACGATTAAATTAATGACGAAAAGCATTAAGAATTTATTAAGGAAACCAAAACGACGCCATATGTTACCTGAAAGACTCGAGTTTTGCCTCTTGATCACCATCATTATCACAAGTAGAAGCTGGAAGCTTCGAGAGAGAAGAGATAGGAACATTGAAACCTTCGACCATGTTTACGTTCGAAGCTTGAGCTCCTCTCTTCAGTGCATCTCCCGAAGGGTTTAGAGCAGGTGTTCCCCAAAAATACGATAACGGAGAGTTAACGGCGGCGAACAATTCCCGTTTGTTCTCAAACGGCAGACTCAACAGCGACTCCGAGATCTCCTGAAGCCGTGACGTCAACGCTAACGGTACTCCGTGATTCTCCAGACGGAATATTCCCAACTCTCTGCATGCATATCTCAGTATCTCCTTGTCCAAGCGCTCCAAATCGATAACCGGGATTTCGATATCCTTGTCCTGGATAAGAACCGGTTCGACCTCCGCCGTCGCTAGAGGATCTCCGTCGTTGATTAGACGCCGGAAAGCCGGTGGATATGACTCACTGATGCTCATATCTCCGCCGATCAAAAATTTATGCTCTCTCTCGGTCTCTTAACTTAGATCTCTATCTAATTTTTTTATATGTAGATTTTTTTATGAAATCACCTAGAAAAATCGAAGTGCTTATAATATTATAAAATTGGGGTCACTTAAATATATTATTATAAAATTATTTCCTATATATAAAATTTCCTTATAATATAATATTTCTTAATGAATTGAAGACATTGTCACTTGTCACGGATTATATTTGTAGCACAAATAAGGCAAAGATTCTGTATAAACAAAGAGACCAAAATGAATGCGAGATGGGTACGTGTACCACATACAATACTTGTTGGTCCATCACTCATAAAGTTATCTAAATTAATCAAAACATTTTTAAGTTTTAAATGAATATTAGAAGAACTTGTTACACCAATATAACGAAATTATATGTTAAATAGCCGTAAGGAAAAATATATACATGTGTATATAATTTTTTTTGTATTAACTTCATACTCATATTTATATATAATACTATAGAAATATTGTAAATAATTCTTTTTTTTAATCTTTTTAACTCAGAGATTCCGAACCAATCTTGTACATCTATTCAGACCATTAACCAAAAAATGTAATATGAATATATGATTCCCTTTAAAACGCAGCTTAGATTCTCGACTTAACTCTTTCATCTTCTATCTTATATATTTTCGTTCATCTAACCACAAAAAATGATATGTTTATTTTTACATAAGAAGCATGATTCTTCATAAGATGGTCAAAAGACGTTTGCGAATGCATATGAATGGCTCGGCATGATATCACATAGCCAGTGGCGTATTAGGGTTGGGTATTGGATAATCAATTTGGTTCGGATCGGATATTTTGGATTTCGGGTTTTGGATATTTCGGTTCTAGTGATTTAGGTATCGATCGAGTAATTTTAAATTTCGGTTCGGTATCGTCTCGGTTCGGATATTTGTTTGAAGAACCGAAAATTTTCTGGTTACGGTTCGGATCCATTATTTTATATGCAAAATATATGAAATATCCGAAAAAATAATAAAGAAAAACTTAAAAAAATTCAAATAATATACCCAAATGATTATTTTTACCCAGACATATCCACAAATACCTGAACTAACCAAAAAATAAAAAAAAACTATAAAATTTACTCAAACTACCTGAATATTAGGGGTGTCAATGCGGGTTAACCCGTTCCGTTTAACCCGTCCCGCTGCGGATCAAGTTTTTTTGCGGGTTGAGGCGGGCCAGCCCGCATAAACCTGCGGTCCTAAATATGATAACCCTAACCCGCCCCAATTTATAACCGCGGGTTTTGCGGTATGTCCGCGAATCTTTTACTATGCATATAAAATTATAATTTTTCATATTTTTAAATACTAACAGTTCGATCATATATATGTTTTATTAAATAAAACAAATCATATTAAACATATTATATTGATAAAATATCATTGCCATAAAAATGAATAGTTTTTGAATAAATTTTAAAAAAATAACTTTCTAAAACCATAAAATCTATCATCACGAGAAACATTCTTAATCATTTTAAAAAAAAGTTAATATAAGTGTTCTATTAATTTTATAATAGTCGACTTCTTTAGTTATTATATTTTAATAGGATTTAATTTTGTTATTTTAACGTACCGCGATCAAAGCCCGCTGACCGCGCGGTCATACCCACAATGATCCGCTGTCCGTGATGGGCTAACCCGCAACGCCCACTTTTTTTTTTTGCATAAAAATATATAGCCCTAACCCGCCCAATAGCGGAGCGGATTAAGCCCAGCCGGCGGGTTTCATGCCCGCATTGACACCCCTACTGAATATACCCGACCTAGAACTTAAATATTTTTAGGTTGATTTATGTTTTGGATATTTCGAATACCCGTTCGGTTCTCGGTTCGATACCGGATTCGGTTCGGATTTTTTGGTACTAGGTATTAAGATTCCATTCGGATATTTAAAAAAAAATGATTCGGGTTGGTTCGGATAATTTTAGATCGATTTCAATTCGTTTTTTCGATTTTGGATTTTTTGTCCAGCCTTTGCCGTGCCTATATAATTTCAGAGGCTTATGTCTAAGTTTAAAAATGTCACCCCTTTTTAATTATTAAAAAAATAACTCAATAAACGAAATATAATCTAAAATTTTGGTAAACATTAATAAAAGGAAAAACTATTTTTCTTCAAAAAAAGGGTAAAAACACTGTGTAAAACTATTTTTCTTCAAGAAAAGGGTAAAATACTGTATAAAACTATTTTTCTTCAAGAAAATGGTAAAAACACTGTATAATCTTTTGGGCGAAGTATTAAAAAAAAAACAAAAAAAAAAAAAAAAAAAACATCATAAACAAAAATCTAAAAGCAAAAACCCAAAAGTTAGATGTATTAAAGCCACCATACCCAACTGGCCAAGTTAAAATAATAGAAAAATGATAGTGATGATGAAGATCGAACTTGTAGCAGAAAGTAGAAACGTCTAGACATACGAATTAAACAACGGAGCTATGAAAACATATATGAAGGCTGTAACCGGTAACAAATTAATTGAGGAATTGTTGTGGAAAAAACTAAAATTATACCAGTTGGTTTGGATGAATGGTAGCTGAATAGAATCGGCCGAAAAAGTAAATTATGCTGCAATTCTTTATTTATTTATTTATATTCATACCTAGTTTTAAGTTATTTTATAATTATTCATCAATTAGTCATATGATTTTTTAACGATGGAAATAATTCACAGTTTGATTTCGGTTTTTGGTTTGCAGTTTTGTCGATTTTTAAAAAATATTAATTTCAAAATTCTCAAATATTATGTTAAATATTCATTTAAAAATATTTACATGTTAATATTCAAATCAAAAATAATCTAATTTTTAATTATTAAATATATCAAATGTAAAAGTTAATATTTTCATTAGTTTATTTAACTAATCTTGTTACAACAAAATTGTTTAACTAATTTGTATAGATTTATTTAATAATTATTTTTTCAAAAATTCAGCCAGATTCAGCAAAATTCAGCTGATACCATTTATATTTTAAATTATTCCGCCAGATTCCACAAAAAATCATCAAAAATTCAACCAGATTCAGTAATTCAATCAGATTCCGCTGTTACCATTTAAACCCGAAATATGACCTCAGAAATTAGTATATAGGATGTGGCCTGAGGAGGTTGCTTATTTTTTTTAAGAGGCAAGCACGGCTCTGCACATAACTAACCGTATGTCGAACCATGAATGTTAAATCCTCAAAAAGTTTGGAATTCACCACAAGTTGATATGTTAAATGCAAATATGAGCTTTCAACAAATAATATATACATATATATATATATATATATAATTGATATGAGATGTATAATTCGTGATGAACATGGTATCTACTTGTTGTTAGCCGGCAGCTCCAAACTACAACTAGGAAAATATGCGTTTGAAACGAAGGGTATGAACCTCACAATTTGGGCGAGGGATTATAGATGGATAATAATGGTGGGTGATTTGTCACAAAATTTACAAATAAAAGGGTGAATATATATGGAGATATATAGACAAATCTGATGGGACACAATATTCTACGGGCAAACAGACTTTGGAGGTACAACTTTCAAATGTTAGCCCAAAAAAGAACCAAGTTGCTGGTGAAAATGGGCGACCATCAAAGAAAGATACATCGATTTCATATTTGTATCATCCTTTTTGTATGAACTCTGGCTATTCAATGATTTTGTAAAATTTTATCAAAATTAACGAAGTAACAAAATGTTTGGAAAAAAAAAACAAAAAATTAACCAGCAATCAATGACAAAAGAGGAAGATGATATAACATTCAAAATCCATAACTTATGAGCCATAACTATAACTTATAATCTATAAGAATCACCGCGCCGCTGTTTTTTTGGCCGACGCTCGACAACTTCTTCAGCTCCGGTGCCAGTCGGTTGGTTTGGTTTTATGTTTTTTTTAGTCTTCTTGTCTTCCTCGGTTTGGATTCACGTAGATTTCACGGCTGGAGAAAGTGATTTTGGGTGAGGGTTTCTCCATTTACCTGCTGATTCGTCTGCCTAGACCACCGTTGTTGGGTGGTGTGATGTTAATCGTTTTGTGATAATCAAATAATCCTAATCCATACCCAAAACACACTAATTAGTCGATGTAGTATATTATAAGGTCGAACCACAAGGAAGATTTGGAATCAACACACTAAGCTATGAAGGATTCTAACTAAGCTAAGGAATAAGATTTTTGTTTGGTTTTTGATTTCTTAAACTACTAAATGCGTAATTGAAATAAGCAAAAGCATAAACTAAGCAAGAGAATAGAAACTAACAAGAACAATCAAAAGATAAAGCAATAAAAGATCAACAAGAGAAATTGATTAACTTTCAAATGGGAAAACAATGTGTCTTGAGTCTAGCAATGGATTTAGAGGAGTATGATGACTAATCAATGATAAAAGACACTAATTAAGACCAATCCTAGAACATGTATTACATTAATTTGACTAATCCACTTTCATTGCACTAATCACTTCAATAATTACCCAATTTAGCTAAACTTTCATTTGCAAATTTGGTAATCAATAAGCATTAACAAACAAGTCCAATTGGTTTACTAATCACACTAACATCAATTTTCATTGGTTAAGGAAGAAAAGCCAAGTTAATTTTGGTTCAAGCATTTCATCAAACACCTTTCGGGCGATAATCTACTTAGGCTCTAGATTTGATTGAATCATGTCAAATACTAACATTAAGTACAAACTAACTTGAGAAAACATATAATCTAAGCCTAATCATCATTAATCATCCAATAAACTCCCCTAATCTACTAGATCCAAGCCTCAAAGATGAACTACTCACACATGGCTAAAGAAACATCAAAAAGAGAATATAAGACAAGCATTATGTAAATAAAAGATTATGAAAAAGATTAAGATAAAAGTTTGCAAATCATAAAGAAATATTCTCAAATCCAAGTACCATAAACATAGAAATATGTTTTTGATCTAAAAGAGGCAAAGAGGCAAAAAGAATATTGAAACTTAGGTTTTCACAAGGTCTAAAAAGTATTTATAGGTGTCTTGGATCGGACCGGGTCGACCCGGTTCAGAAAAGGATCGGATCAAAAGTTCTTGAAAACGAACAATCATGTCGAGCCTAATATGCTTGGTATTTAAGCTTGGTATTTTCACTGATTTTTTTTTTTCCATTTTGTGACTCTCGTATCGAGCTTAATATGCCTGGTAATTAAGCCTGGTATATGCTATTTCCAAAATTTCTTTCCTTTGCCTTTAGATTCTCTTTAGAAACTCAACGTCTCTCATCTTGCTACCATATTTTTGAATCCAATTGAGCTCCAATCCTTTTTTATAATCTAATCCTATCAAAGCTTCCAAAGATACTTAAAAGACACAAGAAAATATGCAAAATACAACAAAATGTAACCTAGATCCTAAGATGATCCTAAAGCAAAAATGAGACTCAAAGTGAATAAAAAGATACAAGTATGAGACAAAAAGGAGACAAAAGACTATGAATGCAAAGCCTAAGAATGCGCAAAAACACCAAATATCATGGTGCCGGTATCTCTTGATCAACGGAGCGGCCTCCGATAACATCTTCGTCGATTGGTCGGCCTCCCTTAATCTTCAAGGTCAGATCTAGTTTCTTCTGGGTTTGTGACATCGGTTTAGTTCGTCAGAGAGGTGGGGTTTCCCTAGGTGGGCTCTGGTGGTGTTTCGACTTTGAGGCTCGTTCTCCGATCTGCTTGCTCTTGGTGGCATTTCTGGAGATTTGTTCATGCTGTCTCCGCTCAGTTCGTCCCTGTTTATCATCTTTTTTGCTCTCACAGCTTGCGATGGAGTCATGCCCTGTTCCAGATTATGGCTATGGTCAGGCCGAAGTTCAGGTCTCCTTCGATGTTCTGTCATTTGTTTTCTCTGCCTCGTTTTGGAGTTCTCTTAAGTGTCTCTCCAGTTTCGGTCGAGTGGCTATTTCGGTTTGCCGAGCTTGGTCTCTCCCGGGTTTGACCAAAATCGCTCCCTGTCTCTATGTTACAGATTTGTCTGAAATCTGAGTTTCTCAATAGAATAGGTTTCTATCGAGGCATCCTTTGGTCTTTAGTTGACTTCGTCGCATCTGAAAGAAAGCTTCGGCTAAAATTAGGGGAGTATCCTTGTCGGGTTATGAAGCTTAAGATGACTAATTTGAGAGATAGTTCTAATTCGCTATGAAAGGTTTCGTTTATCGTTGGTGTGCCCTCTTCAAAGTCTCCACAATATTTTCTATCAAAAATTCTCTTCGAGCTTAGGTTCTTTAGTGGTGTGTTGTGTTGATCTTTTTCGGTTCTAATCGGATTTGTTTTGACTTTGATTGGGTTTGTATCCATTCAGGTTTTTCTTTTGTTGTAATATTATCGTAGTTTGCTTCCCTTTGTAGTGCTTTGGCTCTGAAAAATGTATTTTTTTGTCGGCTTAGTCTTTGGAAACGTTTAATAGTCCGCTGGCTTTGTATTCCAATAAACGGTTTTAGTAAAAACACGACCAAAAAAAATCTACAAAGAATAAAATGAGCAAGAAAGTCAACAAAAAGGTTTGGGGTGGGAGAAGGGTAAAATCGTGAATTTCGTAATACGCGTTGACGAACCACACAAAGACAGTAACAGTCCCTATCTTATGTATCCACACTTCCACTTGCTAGGCGCTGATGTGACATACGTGGCACCACTCTTTGCACACGTCATCTTCCACTCCCGCCTCATCTCTCGACACGTGTCACCATCTACTTGGTTATCTCTGACCTTTTTTCATCTCCCCATACTTTTTTTTCTTTCCCTTGTATATATTGCTTGAGATTTGAGAAGTAAATCAGTTTGGATAAACACAACAAACACATATAGTTGTCGTTTCTTTATAAATATATACGACGGACACGATTCTGTATCAGACGATTTTTAAGATTACTTCCAAAACTAAAAAAAGAAGCTTTTTATTTAATTTTATCAGACAGAGAGAGAGAGAGAGATGAGTTTTGTAGTTCGTTTTGTCGTGTGTCTCTTATTGACGCTTGCAATTACATCTTCAGCCCGTAATTCTGTATCCGTTTCAGGTTCGTTCGAATCTCTTCTGTTTTGTTTCGTTTTTTTCGATTCGATTTCGGATTTCTGATTGGTTACATTTGGTTTTAGGGTTTGGGAAGGTTGGAATCGAAAGGAGGTCGTTGATGGTGAACGCTGAGGATTACAGTGACCCATCTGCAAACCCAAAACACAATCCCGGCGTCCCTCCGGCAAACACCGGCCAACGTATCGCCAGCAGAGGCTGACATAAAGTTAGTTAACCCAGCAGTGGAGGAACTTCGTCTTGTTTACAATTTTCGTTTGTGTTCTGACTAGTGAGATGAAAATCCTCTGTTTCTACAACTTTTCTCTCATCTGTATATTGGAATACGTATTTCTTGTCATTTCCAAACAATTTCTTCATTTTTGTCTTGAAGATTGGCTACTATTAGATAAACCAAAATTTCCAGTACTTGCTTGTCTATGCAAAATGATTGAATCAAAGAGTAAAAAATCTTAGATAAACCAAGTGAACAAGGTATGTTACATCAACAGGCAAAACCGGGAATGTTCTTAAAACATGATGTTGATTAAAACATAAAGACGCTTTTGGCACATGAGATCGAAACACCATCATGTTTAAAATACTTGTGGAACTTCACGCAAGGTTCCACCTTTTCTACACCTTTCATGTCGAAAGCTTCTTTCTTCTTGATACTAACTTCAGAAGCTACTTCCGATGATGCTCGGTTTTGTTAAAGTTTTACTGATGAGATCTCTCAGCTCGATCTCTCCCGGGAATCTACCTTCTTTCAATTTAGAGAACACCTGTAATAGAAGCACCAGATCGTACAAGTTACCGAGACTGATCTTAACATATCTAACAATCATGTTGAAAAATTAATAGTGAGACTAACCAGTTCCCCGTTGCAGTGAACTTCAAACGCGCCTGAGCTTTGGAGGTAAGACTGCAGAAAGTTTCCGATAAGCCAAGTGGAAGCCATGGATCCAAATCTATTGGCCCTCAAGGAGTGGAACCAAGCAGGTGGCTGCGTGATTCCAATCATGGGAAAGATACGATCACCTGCAACTATCATACCAATAACTCCCATCTGAGCAACCGGTACAACCTTAGCTAGAAGGCGCTTTGGTGCTGGTGGTGGGTAATTTGCGAGTATCACATCTAAACCGGGAAATGCCAACTCTAACATCTTCTTCATGGTGACTGCAGTTCCCCTGCAAATTGAAAGAGAGAGAGAGAGAAAAAACTTTTAGAATGTGCAGAGATAAAACAGCTTTTAGCATACATAAAGAGAAAATAAGAATCTGATATTTCAAGAAATTAAAAAGCTAATAAGAATCTCAAAGGGTATTCAAGGAAATGATGTGGTTTAGCATTTAACATATAGGAAACACTTATCATTAATCCATGGGAAATCGAAAAACTATAGATATGCAGACACATTGCAGCTTGAATAAGTCTTGAAAAAATCATAATCAGTGTAACCAACAGTTATATAGAAGCATATGTTGAAAGTACCAACAAGACTCACACAACTGCCTAGACCAGATCAATAGAGATTAGCCTCAGGTGTTTTCAAGTATTGTGTTGGTGTCTGAGACAGTTTACTTAGTTGCAAACCCTCTTAATGGAACTAAATCTCAAGACTGTCTAAAGGCAATGACTTACTTCTTGATGACACTCAGACTTTATCAAAAGATTAGTTAGAACGTTCTCTTAAAAGCTGCGTTAAAGGTTCTATGACTACACTAGAAAACTATAAACACGTAGATAGATTACAAGAAGGAACATTGAAACAATGAAACCATAAGGAAGCAAAAGGTGATCCAAATCTAATAACTCAACCCGACTCCAACGCAAAATCAAATCCGGGAAATTCTAAAGTAAAGAAATTCGAATTACTTGTAAGAACAGGAGACGCAGAAGTTGATCTCTACGGTGTTTCCATATCCAATTGATCCTAACCCATTTGGCTTCTGCAAAATAGAGGAACGTACAAGGGAGATAAGCGAGAGGAAGCAAGGAAGGAATAGAAAGTGAAATACACGAAGAAAAATTTACCTGCGAAGGGAAATCTAGGGTTTCGGGGATGACCATAGCCGGACGGTGCTGGTGAGGGATATGCGGTGGCTGATGGGGACGGTGATGCTGAGGTTTCGGAGGCGGAGGAGTGAAAAGGTTGAAGAGATCGGAACAAAACAAGAATATCGGTAGACCCAACAAGATCAACTGTGCCCTATCCATGGGGGATTTTGATCTCCGATTAACAGAGTCAAAGAGAGAGAGACGAGGGAAGTTGTGCAAGGCAAATCGAAGAAGAACGAGAGAATATATATAAGCCTTGTTTGGATGCTGGGATATCAGTATCCTACGCATTGTTGACGCCTTACATTTTAAAAGAATTGTTTAACTACCCCAATATTTATATTTCAGCACATTTACACCCCCCACTTAAATCAACAGAAGTAACTTAAAAGCCCACTCCTAAAAATGTCAAAGTAATCCATTCCTTTTAATTCGTTTCATAACTTTTTTTATTCCTTATCTCTAAAATCCTATTTTGATTGCGGATATTGATGGACCGATGACCGATCTATTAAAAAACCATAGATTATGAACCTAATCCTAATTTATCATGTTTTATGATTTGGGTTTTACGGGTTGGTTGTCCCGTAAGATCTTAAAATTTTAAACATTCTTGTTTATTTTTGTTCTACAAGTAGAAAATATTTTTCAGTTCTAAGTTCTAACTATATACATACTAAAATATAAATAAAAAACTATCGTTAATTTAAAAAAAAAAAAAATCAATATCATTTAATAATACATATTTTAAACTAAAGTATCATATCCGTGGATCGGTCCTCTGCTTGCGCGAATTTAACTTGTTTGCAACCCTGTCGAATGTTCATAGTAGCTTTCGATCTTAGGGAACCCCACATTCAAGTATTTTGTACGGAAATTTGTTTTTCATTTTTTATGAATTAAGGTCCATACATATTTAAACTGACAATTCAATACTCAATTGTACTTTTTTTTTTAATCTTTGATTCCAAAACTCGATTCGGCCGTAAAATAAAAAGAAAAAGTGACAGAGGTTGTTGCAAAAAAGCGGCACCGGACGCACGAAGTTTCTCCGGGAAATTGACTTGTCAAAGCGCGTGCAGTGCACAGCATCTCCACTGTTGTCTGTTGCTCTCTATCAATCACAAAAAAGTTATAAAAAAAAAAAAAAAAAGTATTTTGACTGAGATAATTAGTTTGAAATCCAAGATCCCGCTCTGTTTTGTTCACACTTTTTTGTTGCTCTCCATCACTTTATAACCGAAAAAGATAAGTGAAGAGAAAAGTTACTATTTTCTTTCTGCGTTACTTCTCTCCGTTAGTTTCGAGACAACTGACACTATAGGCAATTAGAACATGAAGATGAAGTCATGGTCTTCTTCTTCTTCTTCGCTCTCACTCGGCTCAAAGACTCAGACTTTCGGCTGTATCTCTCTGCTTCTTCAAAGATTTCTCTGTTCCGGTACCTCTTCTACGTACCCATCTGATCAAATCACTGAACCGGGTTTCAAGTCTCCTGATTTCGGCTCCGGACCACTCAGAGCCAGAGGAGATGAGCCAGGAGCTGTGGCGAGGCTCATGGATTTGGACTCAATTCCCATGACTGATAAAACCAGAGTCGTCTCAAGGAGCCGTTCAGTGAATTCTTGTGTCAGTGATGAGCTGATTAAGGGAAAGCATAGAAGAGTTAAGTGCAGTCTTGATTCGTACCAGTTTCCGGAGTGTGTTGAGCTTGAAGACGATCGTTTCTTCATTCTCAGCTTCGAGAAGGATAGAAATGAGAAGGGTTTTGGAGAATTGAAGCAGATGGGAACAAGAAAATGTAAGAAGAGACGAGAAACAAGAGAGAATCGGAGCAAAACAGAGAATCAAACACGTATAGAAGGTAAAGAGAACAACATCGACGCCACGAACGTTTCACCAGGACGCGAGAGGCTTGAGATCGGAGAATTGAAGCAGCGTAGAAAGGAGAAACGTAAGAACAGAAGAAAAACAAGAGAAATTAAGTTGAGACAGAACATCGAGAAGGAGAATTTGATCAAGAACTATCGTCGTTGGTCAAGAGATGAAGATTTAGCCAATTGTGAAGTGAGATCAACCAAGGAAGAAGAAGAAGAGAGTGGAAGCTGCGATGATTCGAGCCCTGTCTCGGTTCTTGACTACGATCGGTTCGCTGGTGTTCGAGTTACTCCAGAACCAGGTTGGTAATTCTTCAAATTCAAAATTGAAAAATCCTTTCGCTTTTGGTTTATTTTCTTTGTGTTAAAGCATCTTTTGTTTCTTTGTAACAGAGAACACTTCAAGAAGACGGTTATCTTCGGAACTGGAATCTAGTAAGCGTAATGAAACAGTCCAAGAAGATCACATCTCAAGAGAGTCCGAAGTCCGACTTCATGGCTACCAAGAAATGTGGCTCATGATTTGCAGACTCGCTGTATCTGAGATTAAAGGGTCGAATTGGGTTAACGGAAAAGCTTCAAAGCTCGAAGATTTAGAAGGAATCATAAGCGAAGATTTAGTCTCAAACATCTTAGATCAACTCTTAGAAGAAACAATTACAACACTTTCTCTAACTTCACAAGTGTAAAGACATTTCTGTCTTCCAATTATATCATATTACTAAACATATTTTGAGGTCTTTGGATTCCTTTGCTTAGCTCAATACCTAATTTGCAGGGATTTGTTAAACCAAAATCAAATTCGGTTTAAGTTTGGTTCGGTTAGGGATACTAAGAACAACAGAAAAACATGGATTCATCAAAAACAGCTCAATAACATAACAGAATGATTGTTACCAAGAAAAGAAAAAAATCGATTACTCATTTTGAATAGTAAAGAATCAAGGAAGTGAGGTGATTTAAGGTTTCTTGTGGTGATTTAAGGTTTCTTTTGGTTTTTGAAACCTTTTCACCTCTGTTTTTTTCTATGGAGACGAGAGAGACGAACAAACTCTCTTTTAGCCCCCAAGAAATTTTCTTTTTATTCTAAAGGAAAAATAACAAACATTAAACAAATAAAATGTAATAGATTAGCAACGCCCTCTCGGAATCTTTCCGACCCTTTTCTCTGCCTTTTGTTGAACGGTTAATGAGAGTTCAAAACTTTGATTCAAGCCACGGTCTGTTCTGTCTCCATGAATGATTGCTCCATCCAAACCGGAGCTAGTCTTGTCTCCGGTGGCTCTTTCACCAGCGGCTCCACCCAAGAAACGTCTGGTTCCTCGAGCCCGGTCCCTTCCATGGGCAGTCTTGATTCCCTGCCACCAGCTCTGAGACGGAAAGAAGTGGATTTCCTGAGATTCTGTAGCTCGTCTCCTTGGACGCTCCAGTCAAGTTTTCCGTCCAATGAGCCCCAATCGTTTAGACAAGTTGTAGTCATGGAAGAGATTGCGGGATGGTGATTCAGTCCGTTGCTGCGTTCTATGAAGCTCTGGCTTCGCTGTTTAGCAAATGCAGCCGCTCTTGACGCCAAGGCTGTGGAAGAATCCATTGGAAACGCAGAATTGGCTCCCACAGGTGATGAAGAAAGACTGTTGGAATGCAGCTGTGGGTTAATAACGCTGCGCCGGATCTGCAAACCCGAAGTACTATCATCCGTTCCAAACATATCGCTGAGGCTATTGACCGGGCTCATTCCTCCTCCCGCAAGCCTGTTCATGCCCTTTCCAGAGAACGGAGATGGAGCAGCTGACACAGGCGTGTTGTTATTCCATCTAGTTGGAGAAGAAAGACTTTGAATCTCTTCGGAGAAATCGATTTCTCTTGCGTTCAACGCGGATTTCAATCTGCTCCCTGGAAGCTGCAATGCAGGAGGAGTAATGTTAGGCCAGTTCATCCACGTTTTTCCGCCACCAATAGGAGAGGACATGCCGTTAGGACTCATAGGAGGTGTGGTTGATGCACCGAGAGGAAGTGGGCTGATTGGTCCCATGTCGAAAGCAGATGAGGAATTGCAAGATGAGAAGGAAGACCGTGGGGAAGGAACACCCGATCCAGTTGAAGGGTACAACGGACGCAGCTCTTCGGGTTTGTGGGCAAAGAAACAAACTCTTCTCGAGCAATTCGTCTCGTCCTTGCAGAGACGGGTTCGGTATTGAGCAGGGTGAAGCCAGCACTCAAAGATACCATGAGCATACTCACAACTATCACCTCTGGAGCAAGACCCTTTCCGGAATTCAGGACACGGGACACAGCTGTAATGGTACTTCCTCGGATCACGCCTCCTCGCGTTCTCACCCGGATGAACAAATGGGCATTCCGTCCAGTCGTGCGAGTATGCTCTAGAGCACGGCTTGATCTTGAAGGCGTACATCCGGAACTCATCTGTCCCATAGATACCATTCTTGATATCGGGAAGCGTGGGATCAACCGGATACTCCTTCCTCTCAGAACCCCGAGGAGGCGAAACCGAAACCGAAACCTCTCTCTCTTCTTCATCTTCTTCTTTTTCTTGCCCTTGCACTTCATTCAAATCATTACTTCCTCTCAACAAACGCTCCAAAACCTTCTTCCTCGCGCTAAAAACCGGACTCAAACACGGGAAAATCATATCTACAGGCTTTTTACCATAAGCATCACAAGAATCCGGATCCGCAGACCCGTTCAGCAGAAGAGTAACGACCTCAAGGCTATTCACAGACAAGCCAGAGACCGCGCAGTGAAGCGCTGTGGCACCATCAGAGCCACAAGAGCGATTCACGTCTACAAGACCAGTACTAATGATGTAACCAACGATCTCTTTGCTTCCAAACAACGCAGCGATCATAAGAGGTGTCCTCTCTTCAAAACCCATCTTCTTTGACCCAATTCTCCTCCCATACCACAAACCAGACCGATCAATGCTCTCGGGACCTTCTTCTTCAACAAGAGACTTGAGACCAGAGAGATCATTGCAGGCTGATGATTCGAGCAGAAGAGAGAATTTGAGGTGAGACAGGTCGTCGTCTCCCATGGCAAAAAGCAAAAATCTTTCCCGCTCGATTGATTTCACTGCAAAAATTGAAGAAATATACTGAAAATCCAGAGCCAAAAAAAAACCCACGATGAATCTTTCCTTCTGATTAAAGGTAATATACATATAAACATATTACATGAAAACAGAATTTTGAAACTGCAGAAACTTGAAACAAGGGAGAGAAAGGAAGAGTTTGTTAGTTGGGATACAAAGTTTCCAACTTTAAACAAACAAAACCAAAAATAAACACTAACAGATCCATAATTAACCATTTTTGCAACATCGAAAAAAAAAAAAAAAACTAATCATGGGAGCAAAAACATTAACTCATTTTCCAATCAGCAAAATCAATTAAAAAAAAAAAACAACTTGAGAAACCCAAATAAGTAAGAACTTTCATATACGGACAACTAACTATGCAAGCGAAACTAATATATCCAGTGACTAATCAAATCCATTAATGGAACACATAAATCTCAAAGTTCATCGATTTTTTCTCGGATTTTCTTAGTAATCAAAGAAACAAAGAGAAAAAGATTTCTACCTCTGATCGCAGAGAAACAGCTCTCTTTTCTCGACCACCACCACCAAAACCGCCCTTTCACTTCCTTTTAACTACCCAATTTATTGAAAAAACAAATCCGATTTTTTTTCCTCCAATTAAGTTTTTTTTTTTTTCTTCTTCTTGTCACTTTCTTCTTAAGGTCAAAATAATAGAAAAAAAAATAAAAAAGAAGCTTAGACTAAAATAATAATAAGAAACCCACCACCATCTCCATCTTTCTTCTTCTCCTCCTTCTCTCTTCGTCTTTTTCCCGTTTTATTTCATATTTTTATTTATTTATTTCACCTCTGAATATATTTTAAAAGTCCACATTCAATTTGAATATGTAAAGTTTTTATTTTATGTAAATGTAAAAAATATCTAAAGTCTGAAGGTGTACGTGAGACCTCACACAGAGGATTGTAGCTCCTCTCGGTTTTTGTCACGCTTCACGCGTTTTTCCGGTTTTTGGTGGGATGACGTGGAAACCATGCATCGTCAGCATGTTTTTAAAATGAGCTACTTACTTTTTTTTCCCATTCAAGAGGTAATGATAAAACGACTGCCTGTGAGATAGAGTTATACGACAACAGCTTTTTAATTGGCTTGTCACCGTCGATAATTAAAACCAACATACACGAAACACAGAATCGGAACCGTCTCGAATGGGTTTGATAGCAACTTTTTTGTTGTCATAGCATTCGAGTTATTCATGACAATTATCATAAAGTTTAGATAATTGAGACAATTAAATTTATTTTTGTTATTTTTTAGTTCGATAAAGTCGAGAAATTGAGCTTTATGTTCAGTTATTATCGGTCGACAATTCCAACAAAAAGACGATTAGGTGATACAAATATTCTAAAAGATTAAATTATTGGATATTTAATTTCGGTAATGGCTAGAATTCGAACAAACCTGACCAAACTTTGTATATTCTGTCCCTATGCTTGTATTATATTAATAATGTTTTTTTTGGGGTCTGATTATTGTGGTACGTGATCCATGACAATGTTGTACTATATATTAAAAAATAATATATTGCGAATATATAAAATATATATTTAGAATGACTACTGTTTTGCAACCAGACCAAATGCTAATGCATGGAACCAAACCCATCAATGCTTTTACAGTGGCATTAACGAAGCTGCTCCACTAGATCTCTTACACAACCATTTAATATTTTTAATAAACAAATTGTGTATAAACAACATTTAATTGTTTTATTTCTTTTCTAATTCATAGTATAAAAGTGATAGTCACTCCGTTTTACAAAAAGCGTAATTCTAAACAGTGACAGATCTAAAAAATATTTTTACTGGGACATAATATAATTTAAAATATGTATAATTTTAATGCAACAAAAAAAGTTACATAATATGAAAAATAAATTTTAAATATGTATAATTTTAATGCAACAAAAATTCATTCTTTAAAGAATAACAAATAAGAAGTTACAATTTTTTTTTAAAAAAATTTGTTTGAAAAGCGAAAACCTTAAAGAAAAATGAATGTAATTAATATAGTACAATAAAATAGGAAATGGAATTAAAATTAATTTTGGGAAACCAAAGTCTAAATTAGAAAAAAATAAACAAAAAAGCTAAAATTAAGGGAAGAAAATAAGCAAAATAGGGGGAACAGGGGAAAATAAGGGAGAAGGGGGCAACTTGGGATTCAAACCTAAAGTTAGTGGGGTAAGTAGCTTATTTTTACCATTTTAACTACAAAATCTATGGTATAAGTAATGAAAACTTAAAATTTTAATAATTGACTGGGCAGCTGCCTCTAGGGGTGGAATTATTATCCGGGATCCGAGATCCGATCCGAGATCCGATCCGAGATCCGTTCCTATCCGCTCCGTAAATTAGGATATCCGGGGCGTCCGGATCCGGATCCGGATAGTAAAATCTCGAATCCGTGAAAAGAGGATCCGAATCCGGATAGTAAAATTTCAAGGTCCGGATATCCGGATCCGGATCCGGACTCATTAAATTTATTAAAAACATTTTTTTTTTACATATATTAAGTTATTTTTATATAAAAAAAATAATATATATATTGATTTTAGTTTTTTTTCTAAAATATCATATTTTTTGAAAAATATTATTCTAATTTATATATATATATTTTTTTTAATTAATTTTTAATATTTTATTTAATTATTTAATTATTATTTTCGAATCCGGATCCGGATCCGGATATCCGCGGATATCCTGAGTTTTGGCCGGATACTCGAAGTCCGGATATCCGGAAGCCACGGATCCGGATCCGGATAGTTTTGTCACGGATCCGACGGATCAGGATCTGGATCCGGATACCCTGAAATTCCAGGATATCCGGATCCGTCCCACTCCTAGCTGCCCCTATACCCACTATCTAGATCCGCCACTGATTCTAAGGTATTATTTTTTGTTTTATAAAAAGTGTCGTTTTATATTTTCAATGCAAAATTTTGAATAAAAATACAGTTTTAACCCTGCTATATTAATGTATTAATTAGAGAGAATATTTTATTTAATGTATTAATTAGGGGTATAATATAATTTTTAATAAATTTTTAATATATATGTAAAATTATAGAATAACATTTTTTGTGAAACGGAGGAAATATTGCTAAACCCCGTATAGATCTTAATTTTTACTATTATTTTTGGAGATTTTATATCACAAAATCTTAATTTTTTAAACGAACATATCTGTTTTTATTTAATAACAAATCAAATTAATTCATCATTACATTGTTTTTTTTTCTTATAAGTCAGTCACTCAAACGGGAGTATGAAAAATGCAAAAAGGTTTAACAAAAAAAATTGCAAAAAGATTAAAATCTACGGTCAGGATTAGGCCTAAGATTTATAACCGAACTGAACCGAACCGAGATTTTCGGTTTTTGGTTCTGGTTCGGTTAGCTCAGCTGAACCGATCGACACAATATTAAAATTGATTCGGTTTTCGGTTCGGTTCGGCCAAACCGATCGGTTTTCCGATTTTTTAAACATGATTTATACTAAAATTTAAACAAAAATTCAAATATATTTTTAAAATTCTTAACCAAACCGAATCGAATTATCCGAAATTAATCGAAATTATCCGATTTTAACCAAATTTAACCAAAATTTTAAAAATTTCGATTAATTTTGGTATAAAAAAAAATATTCGAATTAATCAATAACCGAACCGAACCGAAAATTTTCGGTAAAATTTTTAATAACCAAACTAATCGAATTAATCGATAGGTTCGATTCGATTTAACCAAAATCCGAGGTCTAGTTAAAATTCCGTATACAAAAATGAGATGTTTTTAATATAAAGCGGAAAATAAATAGAGTGTAGTGGACCCACCAGAATCCATAATCCGACTAGATTGAATGGAATAAGAACCATATGGGACCTACTGAAAGCGACTAACCATTGCCATTTTATCAGTCGACATCGCTGGCGACAAAACGGAGGCCTACACAAATGGCAGAACCTTAGTGGACAGACCATCTTGACTTTTATGGTCCTCGAAGCAGTGAATTATCTCTCTCCCACTAGCCGCCAAGCACTTCGGGGCCAGAAGAGCAGATAAACGACACGAATGCGGTTATACGAGGATAAGGACCTGTCTATGGGCCCATAAATAAAGACCTTGATTTGGCCCATTAGCCCGTCTTCCTGATTTATCAGAACGTTGACGTTTTATTCCCAGACCTAAATACATATTCAAAATTCGATTTGATAGCCGAAGGCATAGACCGGCTGACCGGGTGATGCATATAATTAGGATAATTCTTCAATATCTGTATTTTTTATTATTTTATATTTTGATTTATCATATTTTAGTAATTATCTTTTACGGAGATTTATGAATTTTAATGTTCTCTGATTTTTTATTTATAAATAGTCTAAGATTTAAATATTCTTACAAATATTCTAACACCTAAAATTTTATACAGTTGCTGATTTTGAGATTTAACAAAAGAAAAATTTCTTCTATTTTTTTATTTTCGGTGAATTTATCAAAATCTCAACGAATTCAAAAAACAAATCATGATCGATTTTTTTGAAATCGTTTTTCCGCTCCATCAAACCTCGTTTTCATAGATGTCTTAAATCATAAATCATAATAAATTTTCATGTAATCTTCTTCTCTTTTAAAAAAACAAGAATTTTGTCTGCAAAACCATATATTTATTTAGGAAAAAATAAAAAGAAGACGACGATAACAGAGATATATGTAGTAATCTTATCTACGTTATCTACGAAGACGATGTATTGATTATTGATCATAGATTTTGTGTTCATGTAAATTAAATAAATTATATATACTTCTAGCGAACTAAACCAAAGAGTTCAGCTAGATGAAAATAGTCTTGTTGGCGAATTGAGACTATGCGATTGCATCTCGCTTTGTCGATATGGCGAGGGAGCTGAGCGGTAGAAAGATAAGCATGCCGATTCTTTTTTTTTTATGTTCTTTCCATACGTGGTAGATGCTCACTTGGAATGCCAGTTGGATCAATATAAATGATACGAATAATATATGACTAGTCTGATGTCAAGCGCGAGTTGAGAAGCCTTCTATTTATATCATACCAAACTATCTCTGGCATAAAAATTGAGAACCGAAATCGACCCGAAAAACCGGTTCAGATTCGGTTTCGGCATAGGTCATTTTACCCAATGGATACAAATCTATTACCCGTGGATATCGGTTCGGTTCCGAGTATTACCCGATACCCGATCGGAGACCCGATTAAACCGAAAACAAAACTTAGTCTTATAGACTCTATAGTACCAAATACGATTCATAATTTCATTAGGGTTTCGGTTTCATTTGTCAATTGAGTTCTCATCCGAACAAAGATCAAATATAAGAACAAAAAATTGGAAAACCCCAAATAGAAAACTGGAAATCCGGAGCAAAGATCGACGATTCCATAACGTCACCACCCTCAGCTTCATCGAGAATCTTATCGGAGGTATGTGACTGTCTCATCTCATCTCTTTCACCCTTGAGTATTGGAATTCAAATATGTTTATTGTTCTTCAATTTTAATCGAATTTAATTCGAATTTAAGCCTCTTTCTATCATCTCTTCTTCGATGCTTTGGAGTATGGATGTAGCTGGAACCCTAAATATAGTTAGTTCTTCCTCTGAACCTCTAATTGTAATCCGATTAGATGGTTTAGATTTTTTCTACCTCGATTTTCTTTGATTGCGATGCCTAAGTTAAAGATTCCTAAGCTTTTTTGTGGTTCCATCTTTAGGGTGTGGATTTCTCTTTTAAGATGCTCATCGTTTTCTTATTCATCTGCATTTTAGTGATGACTTGAGCTTGAGCTACATATGTTCATCACAATCAAAAGGAAACATTTTATTTTCAGGTTTTGATTGAATATGAAGCTTCATTTGTTTAAGTTGTTTGACAGTTTGAGTATGTCTTGTCCAACCTCGTCTGGCACATCTAATCTTTAGAAACACTTAAAAGGGTGCAAGGCATTCGAGGCATGGGAATCTGCTAACAAAAAGAAGAGTCAAATACTGATAACTCCTAATGATGGTGGGAATCTGCGTTTAGGTAAGGTCTCTGAACTTATCTTTAGAGAAGCTTCAAATGAGATGTTAGTTTTAGCAGAATTACCATTAGTTTTCATAGAGAGTTTAGCTTGGAGACACTTTTGCTCGAAAGGTCAACTGTATAGGCCTCATTCTCGTAGAACAGCCATCAGAGAAATTGTCAAGATGTATGTTAAAAAGAAAGCTGATATGAAGAGGATTCTTAGTTCAAACAAACAGAGGCTGTCATTGACAACAGATATATGGATTGTTCCACATACTGGAGTTAATTATATGGTAATAACAACTCACTTTATTGATGCTAATTGGTAGTTTAGAAAGCTGATCATAAGGGTGCAACTATTTCAAAGGTTTTGCTTGATTGTTTAGAAGAGTGGGAAATCAAGAAAATCTTATGCATCACTGTGGATAATGCCACAACAAACAGTTCAGTAATGAAGAAGTTCAAAGAAGGATTCAAGGAATTTGGAGATGATTCATTGGTTTTCAAAGGAGACTTTATGCATTTAAGGTGTGCTACTTACATACTTAACTTAGTTGTAAAGGAAGGTTTGCAGGAGATTGATAACAATGTGTCTGCTATTCGGAATGGAATCTATTATGTGAGGTCTTCAACAAATAGAGTCAAGTCATTTGAGTTTCGTGTAGAAAATTAGAAGATGACAAGAGGAAGCCTACCTTTAGATGTCAAAACCATATGGAATTCGATTTATTTGATGCTACAACAAGCTCTGAAGTTCAGATTGGCGTTTGAGAAGCTTTATGGTAAAGATAGCCATGAGGCTACTCATCTGTCTGCTTCAGTTTTGGATATCTTAGAACGTTTGTTTGATGAGTATACTGGTTTTAGTTTATTAGACAAAACTGTTAGTGGTGGTTCACAAGGAACATCTTCACAGTCGCAAGGAACATCTTCACAGTCACAAGGAGCATATTCTCAGTCCCAAGAGCAAGTTAGAGGTGAAGTGTTTGAGAGAATGGTCCTGGGTAATGGTATTGGTTATGAAAGAATGGATAACCTCTATGAAGAGCTTGTACAAGAAAGATGTATTCAAGATTCTGCTAATGAGTTGGATTTATACTTGAAAGAGAATGTAGAGAATCCAAAACTTATGCCAGGTACAAAGTACGATGTCTTATCATGGTCGAGGAGAAACAACCCAAAGTTCCATGTTCTATCATTAGTAGCTAGGGATATATTTGCAATGCAAGTGACTTCAGTAGCTTCAGAATCTGCATTTAACACTGGTGGAAGAATTTTAGACCCTTATAGGAGCTGTTTGACACACTACATGGTTGAAGTATTGATGTGTAACAAGCAATGGTTAAAATATGAGATTCATATCAATGAAAAAGGAGTGTCTAAAATTGAAGAAATGCTTGCGGATATACAGTTGTAAGATGATGTTATGAGAAGTAATTCTTTAATTTGAATTCTCGTTTAATTTTGCTTTATAAATTTTCAGTTTTAACCTTATGTTCTTTTATTTTTTTTGTAGAGTTTGAATCTGAATTCCAAGTGCATGGAACCTGAGATTATGGATTAGTAATTAAAATCTATTCTCTGTCATAAGTATAAGGTATTTGATGATATATCCAATGTTCTTGATTCACCAATCAATCACCATCATGTTTGCAGTTTGCTTGTTTATGGATTGGTATTTGGTAATTCTGTTTGTTTCTCTGTTTGGATTGAAAGTTATTCAGTATCACTTATGTTGTCTTTAATAAATTGTAGAAAGGTATTAGGCAGTCTACTTAAAGTTATGAGAGAAGAGATCCAAGACTCAAGTCAAAACCAAAGGTCCAAAGCCATCAAACTTGTGTTTCACTTTGTATTTTTGTCTACCGACTCTACTCTCTAGTAGCCTCTTTTATCTTTTTTTAAATTTCAATTTTAAACATTTCAAAAACATGTATGTTGCCATGTTTAAACTTTAAAAACATGTATCAGGTTTCAGGTATTTTATTTCTATTTCGGATATTTTAATATATTTCAGGTATAATATTTGAATTTCGGTTACAATTTACCAAAAATAGATATTACCCGAAATTTTTTGGGGTTTTACCGATTCTGAAATTGGAGACGCGAACCGATCCGAACCCGATTGGACCGAACCGATACCGAACCGAAAATATTTCGGTACCTATATGGGTACAAAATCCATATACCCGAAAGACCCAGAACCGATCCGAATACCCGAATGTCCAAGAATAGACCAAACTGTAAAGAGTAGTGGTAAGCAGAAATATGTGATTTGATTCACTACAGAGTAAGCAGTGTTGGGTGGAACTCCTTATAGATGAGCATACCATCTTTCATCGACAACTTGTCCCTAACAACCCACTAATAAATGAAAGCATAAAAGAACATCTTCTGAAATAATCTATAATACCTTAGGTTTTTGGAGTTTTATGTGTTCTCTATGTGGATGAAGGTATGAAATCACAAGATGTTACAGAAAAATCCATTAAATTATACATTGCCACGGTTAGTTTCCTTTTTCTGGTTTATGTTTTGGTTTACTTCAATTACCCGGTTTATTAATCTAGTTTTGCAATTTCGGTTTGTGTTCAGTGTCGTGAACTATATGTAAAGCTTTATCCCCTTCTCTGCGAGAAATCAATCAACATAAACAATTATCTCCTTTAACTCTTTCTCTCTATCATCGTTTATCATCTTCACTCCACCATCGAATCATTGTTCTTTGGGATGATTCTTCTTCCTCCGTAATTGTCCTCCAGTCTTTGATTTACCAATTTTCGGGTTTATAAGAGAACCTCTAGATTGGATCTATCATATCTTATGTTTTACCGTAACAATGGTATCAAAGCTACACATTAGACTGTGGGAATCGACACCCAATCAAACCCCATGGTGACTATTATTGAAGAACCGTATGATGCTCCTCGTGAGATGCTCAAATGAAATTAGGCAAAATTTGGAGAGCTGGCGTGAAGCTCGAATCAAACATGTTGTGAACCCAGATCCACTCCAATCGGTGATTCTGATTACTTCTACAGCACCGATCAAGCCTCCCAAACCTCCAGACTGCAGCGGACCAAGACATAATTTGGTGATTAAGGATGCATCTCGAACTCCAGATTCTAAGCCAAAGAGGTAGTCTTGCGAGGAAATATATGAGAGGATGAACAGTGGGCTATGTTGGTATTTTGAAGAGCCTGATCTTCATGATCATCATTTAAAACACAAGAAATTGCAGGTTTTCATGGTAGAATGCGAAGATGATCAACCTTCTGATGATCACGAGTTGGCATAAGCTGTTGTTGAGACATATTCATCATCGGTTCATCCATTCATAAAACCACTGGAGTGTGTCTTTTTGCAGGATTCTACTGATTTGGATCAAGAAGAAGATCGGGTCAAAGCTATAGCAGAAGAAAAGATGAACCTACCTCTTGGGAAAAACATCGAACACGTGGTGGGCGTAGAAAATCAGAATGCTCTTACTGATCCAAGGACTCCCATGATGGCATCAGGATTTCAACCACCACACTCACGACCGCCTGATCCTCATGATCTCAACCCATCGAATTTGATTTCCAAAATTAAGGCTGCACCCGAATGGATTGAAACAGATTCATCTCAAGAGACATAATCAAGTGTTGTCAAAGATTTGATATCGATAGAAATGATCCAAGACGGTGAACTAAAACCAGAGAATTAATCAAGGCCATAAGTGTTGTATCAGCTTGAAACGTTTCTTGTCAATGCATCGTTTCAGAAAATTCTTGCGACACAAATTCAAGACATCAACGCGTCTCAACAGAAAAACTTGTCCCTTTTTATAGGTTTGCTGCCCTGTGACACGTGGGATTCACGACGCGGAAACAATTCTGAAGATTGATTTGCTCCAAGAACATGAACCGCTTGAGCTTATAGATTCAACCTTGGAGGTTGATTGTGTTCATCCACAAGAACTGCTTTCACAACTTCAGGTACTCTCTTCCTTGGAATCTAGCCGTAGAAGTCACAATGAATCATTGGATGTTAGTGACAATTATCCATCTGCAATTGTGAAGACACATAAATCACAATCACAGTCGGATATTGAATGTGTTATTGGTAAAGTTGATGTGTGTATTGGTGATCTTGAGCTTGATCAAGTTAATTATATTTTTAAAGAAGAGCTTGGGACAGAAATGAATATGTATAACAAGGACTTGTTATGGGAAAAGACATAGAAAGTGCTAGAAAGATAAGGATGGGTCCAGTTTTGGTAACTCATTGTGAGAGGTATGTTCTGGAGTTAATGCAAATGTTCCATAAGATAGGTTTACATGGTTTCATGAAATGGGATTTACACAAGTTTAAAGATCAAGAGCTAGAGGCTATTTTTGAGACATCTCATGATTTACTTTGCTTTTGTGGCATACATATATGGCTGATAGATTCATGGACCAATAAATTATGCCAGGATTGGTGGTATAAATTAAAAGAAAGCACCGGGAATCGAGTTTTGTTTGCTAAAAGAATGTTTCAGTTTGCAGTCCAATTAATTGATGAAGATGTGATAATGCGGAGACATGGGTTAATATCCTACTTCTGTAAGTTTAAGGATCCGAAAGATGCATCTGATTTTGAGAACAAGGTTCATGAACCTTCGGATCATAACAAGAAGCTACTAATGATAACTTCCTCCAAAGGAAAAGGCTTCATGATCTTGGCAGAGGATTTTCTGTTGCAGGTTATGAACCACATTGATGTTGACGGGTTCACGGTGTATAAGAGGTTATCGAAGCCTAGTGAAACCATGCAACACTTAGTAGAAGCCGATGATACCTTGGCAGACTTTAAGAGAGTGAAAAGGCTTATGACTGATTTGAGATTCAAGATTGTTTCTTCTAAAAAAACTTTGGTATTTTTCAGGGAGCAAATGGAAGAAAATAAGAGGCTCCAAAGAGGATATGTTGGTGATGCAGAAAATAAGGGTCTAAGGGTCATTGAAGGTGTTATCAACAAGCTTGTTGTGATGTGGAAAGTTAGTCACCTTTATAACAATGATTCTGAATTAGGTGTAGCTGAATTTAAAAGGGGAAAAAATGTATTAAAGAAGCAACAACACATCATGTGGGGACATATAATCAGGTGTGATACCTCTCTTTATTATGGCATGATGGAGATGGTCCTCAAGGGAGATGTTGCTGTTCAACAAATTCTCACAGAGAGTTTGGCTCTGTCCAAATATTGCAATGCTACAAGACCTGGAAGAATCTCTTACAAGAAAATGATCCAAGCCACAATATTGTTGTCATCAAAATTCTTGTCCAGTGGAAAGAGCATCCTCCAGACCAAGCTCATGGGATTCTATTGAAGATTTCATCACCAATTATCAAATTTCTCATCCTTGAGCACAAGGATGTTCTGAAGAGGGAAGTATTGTTACTGGAAAATCCATCAAATTATACATTGCCACAGTTTATTTCCCTTTTTCTGGTTTATGTTTTGGTTTGCTTCGATTATCCGGTTTAATAATCTAGTTTTGCAATTCTGGTTTGTGTTTAGTGTCGTGAACTATATGCAAAGTTTTATCATCTTTTCTGGGAGAAATCAATCAACATAAATAATGATCTCATTTATCTCTTTCTCTCTATCATCATTTATCATTTTCACTCCACCATCGAATCATTGTTCTTGGGATAATTCTTCTTCCTCCGTAATCGTCCTCTAGTATTTGATTTACCAATTTTTGGGTTCATCAGAGAACCTCTAGATTGGATATATACCTATCGTACATTTTACCGTAACACAAGAAGCAAAACGCCATATGAAAAAATATCGTCATGAAAGTTGGGATGCAGTAGCAGGCGGAACGGGAGAGAAGATGTTAGAAGTGTCACGGAAAACTAATGATGGGAGAATCAGAGGAGACGACGATGGAAAACACTAAAAACTAGAGTGAATGATCAAACTTGAATAGAGACCAAGGAGAAAAAGGGTAATTTGGAATTTTAAGTTAAGAAATAGAAATAGAAATAGAAATGACTAATATCGTAATTTTAGCAAATTTCCATTCTTCTCCTCGTGTTGACACATAATGCAATTTGTCAACAAATAAAATAACTGGAAAAAATCATTACCTAATCCTTATTTAACTAATTAGATGTTTAATTTTGGAATTAGACTATAGGTGTAGGGAACAGCGTTACTTGGGGAGAAAGCTGCTACTCACACACAAGGAGCTGCTACTGTTCTTCGTCTCTTACTCAGATATTCTCCTCAATTTTCTCGGCTTCTGAGGAAGATTATCAGAAGATACCGTTTTCTTTTTCCAATTTTTCCACTCGAATTATGTGAAATCTCAATGCTGGCGCATGGGGAAGAGCCGATATTCGGCCGGAACATCAACGGTGGACGAAATCTCCGCCGGAGAAAGCTTCTCGTCGGAGAAAAAATAGAGGTATAACCCCATTGCTTTTCCTGACTATTCCGTTTCAAACATGGGTCTTTAATTTGATTGAAGGGTTTATAGGGTTTTTGAGCTATCTAATTTCGGTGATTTTGCACTGTTTCGTTTTGAGATTTTTGATGAATTTCGGCTGTTTCTTGAAGGTTATTGCAGTATCCTTTCACCTTTTGGGTTTGATCGTGGAGCCTAGTTGTTGGATTCGACTTTCCTGAAAGCTGCATTGTCTCTTTCTCGATTTTAATTCCGTTTTTTGGTGTTGATTTTACTTTTCGTCTCTACATAGCTTTTTTGTTTGTTTAGCTTTTTCACTAGTTAACTTCAAATTTTCTCTAGTTTCTGTTCTTAGTGCAAACATATATCTTGCTTTTTGGGAGTTTTAAAGCATCTGTTTGGTGTAGTTAATGTTGCTTCGGCTTCTAATCGTGGAAACTAAAATTGTGTGGCTTGTTATAGGTAAGGAGTGTTGAGGAAGGGTCTTTGGGTTCTTGGTATTTAGGAACTGTAATTGCGTCTAATAAGCGACTTCGGCGTAGTATCAGATATGATGACATTCTCTCTGATGATGGTACTGATTATCTTGTGGAAACTGTTGATGTTTCGGAGGTTGTTGAAGGGTTGAGCCCTGATTGTACTGTCGTTTCTGATACTTTCCGTGGACGTTTAAGACCTGTGCCGCCAAAACTGGAAGTTGATCGATTGAACCTTGCCTATGGACTCTGCGTCGATGTATTTTTCAGTGAAGCTTGGTGGGAAGGTGTGATTTTCGACCACGAAAATGGTTCTGAGGAAAGGAGAGTGTTTTTCCCTGATTTGGGTGATGAAATGAATGCTGATCTTCAATCTTTACGTATTACTCAGGATTGGAATGAGGGTGCAGAGACGTGGGAGTGTCGTGGGAGATGGCTGTTTCTTGATTTGATTGAGAAATATAGGGAAGATAACTATCTCCTGGTTTCGGTAAAGCAACTTTGGTATGACTTACGGGACAGGATTGGTTTTGCGAGGATCCGGGAATGGACTTGCTCAACTAGGCATTTATGGGAAGATTTGATGCTGGAGGTGATTGATGATAATCTTAGACTCACCGTAAATCAGTTTCTTCATGATTATGACGCTGAAAGATACCCACGCCAAGAGTTCAAGCTCTTAAAAGAAGCTTCTCAAGCGTTTAATGAGACCAATCTTTGTTCCAGTGGTGTGCTAGCGATTGCTCCACAAGAACAACAATTTTCCTGCATTGACAAAGATCACAAACTGGAAAGCCAGAGATGCCTGTCCTTGTCTGTCTTGACTTCTGTTTCTGGCATAAGGTCAGGGGAGAATTACATCGATAGGGTAACAGAATTTTCCAGCGAGAAATCTACTGCTGCTCATAAAAAGATGATACTACCCAAGAAACCTGGAAACTGGCAACCTTTTGATTGTGTTGCTAAATCATGCCCACAAGCTGTGTCGAGCTATATTAGGACAACGTCACAGAAAGTGGCCATACATGTCAGGAAGCATCTTAAGTATATGGGATGGACCATAGAACAAATGGTAGATGAAGCTGGAAGGCAAAGGTTTCGCTACCACTCACCAGATGGAAGGCTAACGGAGCAATCCCTTCGTCAAGTATGTTTCATATTGAAACAACGTGATGAATCCCTAACTCCTCCGGGGATGGCTAAGCCTCTTTATCTGCCTTGTGAAAACCGGACGTATAACACCCAGGAAATGAGGACGTGCATTGTTTTGGCTTTGCCTGCTTTTAATAGAAGTGTCGCTCTTGGTGATGGAAGGAAGCCGTCTGCTGAAATCTTGCTCGAGTGTGATACGCAAGGAAAAGAGGAGGTCTTCAAGAGAGAAAGCCACAATTTCTATCCCAGAAATGTCTCCCCGGCTCATAAAAAGACACTCTGTGTTAGGTTTGAGCCAAAAACAAAACCTCAAGGCTTCATAAGGTTGATAAGTAAGCGTAAACAGAAACCTAACCTTAGATATACCTCCAAGAAGGATGAAGTGATTGTAGGTTTGCGAAATGTCAATCTGAGCATGAGAAGGGGGCAAACTTCAAGAATGTTAATGGATATCAAGAATCGAGTAATTGGTCGAGGTAAAACCCGTGTGTCACGATCAAGCAAAAGAGTGCAGCGGGTAATAACTCCCATCTCCAGACATCACAGTCCACGTAGTATTCTTTCCTGGCTCATTGACAACAATGTGGTTCTACCAAGGGAAAATATACGATGCCGTAACCAAAAGGATCACACTGTGAGAAAAGAGGGGAAACTAACTCGTGAGGGTATAAAATGCAGTTGTTGCCGTAGAATTTTCACCATAAGTGGCTTTGAAGTTCATGCTGATGGTGGATCTTGCAGAGCAGCAGCCAATATCTTCCTGGATGATGGAAGATCTCTTTTGGAATGCCAAGTAGAAGCCTATAAAACAAGAAAGAAAGCACAACCACCTGATATTTTGAAGATGAAATTGCGTCAAGGGGAGAACGATATAAGTTGCTCCGTTTGTCATTATGGTGGCAAGCTGATTCTCTGTGATGGATGTCCATCCGCTTTCCATGCAAATTGTCTCGGGCTGGAGGTTATATCTTTTTCACCAATTTTCACTAAGACCATAATGGAAATTTCATAGCTTTTTCTCGTGGTTTCTTAACACGTTTTCGTTGGAATTTTATAGGATGTTCCAGATGGTGACTGGTTCTGCGCATCATGTTGTTGTGGTGCCTGTGGACAACCCATTCTTCAGGATACTAGCAAATATGCCAAGGAGAAAAAGCTTATTAGTTGCAAGCAATGCGAACTTAAATGTATGGAATTCTTCCCCATGCTAATACAAACGGTCAACAAAAAAATTGAATGATTTAAATTTCTGTTTTCTATGTGGTTCATATAGATCACCCCAGCTGCCTGCGTTATGATGGTGCTGGTGATTCATTAGAAACATTCTTGGGAGAAAATTGGTTTTGCAGCAAGGACTGTGAAGAGGTACATAAATCCAGATCCCGTTTTCCATAAGTATTTGTTGACAGCCATCAGAAAACTAAGCAGCCAAAGTAAATAACTTCAGCAGTTATGATAATTTACTACATGTCATACTCAGCATTGCTCTTACATAAAAAAACTGTTAATCCAGATATTTGTAAATCTCTGTGAGCTTATTGGAAAACCGAGAGAGGTGGGAGTGGAGAAGAATTTAACGTGGAGACTGGTGCAGTCCTTGGAGCCAGATACAGTCGAGACTGACCCTTTAAAAATCGAGGCCGTGGCAGAAAATCATTGCAAGCTCAGTGTTGCCCTTGATGTGATGCATGAACTTTTCGAGCCTGTGAAAAGACCTCATTGTGGGGGAGATCTTGCTGAAGATGTTATTTTTAGCAGATGGTAAGGGACAAACAAAGAATACCATAAACTATTCTATGTAAAAGCCTTCTATTACATTCTTTCGCATCAGACCCCCTAACTCTAACAAAACTGCAGGTCAAAATATAAACGTTTGAACTTCAGTGGATTTTACACTGTACTTCTAGAAAGGAACGATGAACTGGTTACTGTGGCTACTGTCAGGTAGGTTTCATAAAGCTCAAATTGTCTCTTAAGATTACAGAAACTCTACAATCTCGTGGCCTGTATTTGGCCTTAGATTGAGTTGTTAGCCCGACTTGTTCTCTTTGTTCTCTTTTCAGAATCTTTGGGAAAAAGGTTGCAGAAATGCCCTTCATTGGTACTAGATTCCAGCATCGCCAGCTAGGATTGTGCCGAGTTTTGATGAATGAACTCGAAAAGGTGTTGACTATTGAAAACTTCACTTCCCCCTTCGGCTCAAGAAGCTTCTTTTACTTATCCTGAAGACCTCTAACTGTTCTTTTGATGATGTGTTCTCCAGGTGCTCATTGACTTGGGAGTTGAGAGGCTGGTCCTGCCTGCAGTTCCATGCGTGTTGAACACATGGACTAATTCATTTGGATTTACAAAAATGACGATCTCCAAAAAGAAAGACTTTCTGCAGTATACTTTCTTGGAATTCGGACGAACAATAATGTGCCAGAAGATATTGATTAAGAGCAGCGTGGCAGATCCAATTCCAAGTACAGGTGAATTTCCCATGTTTGCTAATCTTATCACTACAGAATCTAAACCGTCAGTTATCTTAAACAAGATTTTAACTTTAGATCATTATAATGCAGTGTCTCTGGGTGAGCCACACTGTGACATCCTCATGATTGAAGACAATTCCGCTTCTGATGATAGATCAGAAGTACAGCAGGCAGAACAGCGCCTCGAAGAGTCTAGCTCCACCAAAAATCCACCAGAGTATGTTTTTCAAACTCTTACTCTTCTCAATCACTAATCCAAAAAGACCAATAACGAGCAGAAAAAATACATGAAAATGAAAACATGGTGCAAATGTCTTAATTTCATTGGTCCTGGGAATTAACCAAGACAAGATTTCGAATAGATCCTTGACATTTGTTGTGCCTTTGATGCTTTACATAGCTCTGGAATATAACTGCAGTTAGAGTAAATCCTTAAGTCGTCTTATGACAGATTCAAATTGAGAAACAAGGTTCAAGAGATCTCGACTATTCTTGGCAACTAGTTGAGTCAAAAGATGATGTATTAGGCTTCTGAATGTGACTAGAGAACTCATGAATCTTATGAGTGTTCATAGCTTCATACAAATGTTTTATCTATTTTTCGTTGTTTTCAGGGAAATAAAAACACATCAAGAAAGGTTGTCAAAAGAGAATCGTATTCTAAAGTGTTACACACGAAGGAAGTCAAAATGTATGAGGTTAGCGTGAAGTATGAACAGCACTCCAAGGAGAGCATCCTCAGATACTTTGTCTCCACAAGTTTTGTTCAGAATCTTCGGACATGAAAGGTTGAGATTTACGATTTCATGTTCGTGTAATCTTGAGTTGGGTGCTGCTGTCTGAAAGCAAACCCAAAGGTGTCGAAAGGAACAAATTCTTACCTCTCTTCTGACACTTGATTTCATTTTCTTAATTGTATGAAGTTGGAAAGAGGAAGCATATATTAGTAAGCAAAGTATTATTTGCCTTTGTGATCATATATTAAATACAAAAAAGTATATATAGATTTATTCAATTATTATCGTGGATGCGTTTATAAATCTAACTAATCATGTGAACATGCAGAACAAAATAAATCCCGTTAAAATCCTTCAACCAAAAAAACAAAAAACCATTTTTTTAGCAATGTTTTCATTTCTCCCATTTAAATTTGTCACCGAATATAATAATTTTGAAATTTTGTAAAATATTTACAGAAGTAAGAGGACCCACGTGAAGACCCATGCCCATTTGCACAGAGACACCGATAAATAATTCCAAACACTTTCTCAAGATATTTTGTTTTTTCTCTTCAATTATTTACAGCTTTTTTTTTATGTGTTCGGAAATCTAACACTTTTTTGTATCCGGCAAAGCAAGAAAAAAAATGAGTTTTCTTGTTCGCATCTCAGTCTCCGCCATTTTGTTTCTTGTTGTATTAGTGCTTCAACAAGAAGCATCTTCTTCAGCCATTATACTGAGCTTGAAGAAACGCCATGGAAGCAGCAGCAGCAACCAATACAGCTCGAGCAGACCATCTGCTTTCCAAGGGAATAGAAGCACGTGCTCTCTCTTCCTCGGCACGTGGGTCCGTGACGACTCTTATCCTCTCTACAAACCGGCGGATTGTCCGGCCGTCGTCGAGCCGGAGTTCGATTGCCAGATGTACGGACGTCCTGACTCCGACTACCTCAAGTATCGTTGGCAACCTCAGAATTGCAACTTACCCACGTATGTTTACTCTTCTTCTTTCTGGGTTTACTCAAAGCTGCTCAATTTCATATGAAATCTGTGGTTTTCTATTGAGCTAACCTATAAAAATGAGCTTTTTACCATTTGATATGATTCTTTGTTCTGAGCTTATGGCCCTTTAATTTCGTTGCTTGGAAGCTCATGTGAAAATCAGGTTTTAGACAGTAGTCTATTGAAAGTGTTTGATTTTCTTGCTTTTCAAAATGTAGATTTTGGCTTAATGTGTTGGTGAATTTGTTAACGAAATGATGATTAGGTTCAATGGTGGTGAGTTTCTGTTGAAAATGAAGGGCAAAACCATAATGTTTGCGGGTGATTCATTGGGGAAGAATCAATGGGAGTCGTTGATCTGCCTCATTGTTTCGTCTGCACCGTCCACTCGGACTCAGATGACCAGAGGCCTCCCTCTCTCCACCTTCAGATTCTTGGTACTGCTTTCTTCTTCTTCTTCTTCCATGTCTCAACATTTCTTTCTCAGGTTCTGTAACAAAGAGTGTTTTTGATGTAGGATTATGGGATAACGATGTCGTTTTACAAAGCTCCCTTCTTGGTGGATATTGACGCTGTTCAAGGCAAGCGAGTGTTGAAACTGGATGAGATCTCTGGCAATGCCAACGCTTGGCACGACGCTGATCTCCTCATCTTCAACACTGGCCACTGGTGGAGCCACACCGGATCTATGCAAGGGTATCAAATGATTTGATTTTTCAATATGAAAAGTGTCTTATATACACATACATTGATTTCCCTTGTGAAACACAGGTGGGACTTGATTCAATCAGGCAGTTCCTATTACCAAGACATGGACCGTTTCGTCGCAATGGAGAAAGCACTTCGTACTTGGGCTTATTGGGTCGAAACCCATGTCGATAGATCCCGAACCCAAGTCTTCTTCCTCTCCATTTCTCCTACACACGACAAGTAACTCTCTCTCTCTCTTTCTCAAATTTGAATCACTTCTGATGTTTTTGAAGGGAATGTAATCCTGAAATCATTTGTATATATTCTTGTGATTGATCAGTCCAAGTGATTGGGCGGCATCATCGACTTCGGGATCCAAGAACTGCTACGGAGAGACAGAGCCGATCACAGGAGCGGCTTATCCAGTGAGTACTTACACAGATCAGCTAAGATCAGTGATTGTTGAAGTGCTTCACGGGATGCACAATCCGGCTTTACTTCTTGACATTACGCTCCTCTCTTCCCTTAGAAAAGACGGTCATCCGTCTGTCTACAGCGGTCTTATCAGCGGTTCACAGCGGTCTAAACCAGACCAGTCTGCAGATTGTAGCCATTGGTGCTTGCCTGGTCTTCCTGATACATGGAACCAACTGTTGTATACGATTCTCTTCTATTAGCTTTTTTTTTGTTATTCTTCTATCAATTTATTCGGTAGGAAATTTTCTAACGCATTCGAGGAGAATCCCAAGTTTACGGATGCATTCAATTGTAGAAACTTTTGAGGCAAAATTTTCTTTCTAATGATTATAAATTTTATTTCATGCAAAACAAAGCAGAGTAACAACAATAATACAGAACAGTGTTTATAATCTCGGGCTTCATAATTTCACCTTATTGGGCTTGTTAACAAATACACTCAATGGGCTTACTGAAAAAGCCTTTTAGAGTTTTCTCAATAGCAGCGTGGAAGATCGCCAACCGTTGATCAACTTTCCTGAGACTCACATCTCCACCGTTGATCCGCCAAAATCCCTCTTTATAAATAGAAGAAATCGAGTCTCTCTCTATTCAATATAATCAGTTTCTAGGGTTTTAGCAGCGGCAATCGAAACTCAGTTTACTGAGAAGCTGTTTTTTTTTAAATCCTGAAAAATTTCATAGTTTTGGGTTTCTCTTTATTAGTAGATCTGAAATTTCATGTTATTTTCTCCTCTCGATTTCGGAATTGAAAAATTTGGCTTCATCAGATAGTCTATGTGGATTTGTTCGTTCCCATACGATTCGTTCCCTTGAAGCAAAATCGATCGTGTTGCTCTTTGTGTTTTCATATATTCTCTCTAATCATTTCAGCATTATACTGTTAATTCTAGTTTATGCCGATTCGGGAGCATACTTATGAGCAACTACAAAATCTTTTTTTAAGGTTTATATCTCTGTGTTGTTTTTTTATTTTAATGTATTTATGGTGGAAGAACAGTGATGAGTCAATTTACAGACCTGTAATGATAGCGGTAATGATCGCATTTCATTATGAACATCTAAGGGACTGAGTTCTTCTTTCTTTAGATCTTATAATAATTTTCATTTTTCGTTGTGTTATGAGTTTTGTATTTTGTTTGTTAATCTGATAAAGAAGCTGATGAAGATTAGATATATTGGTTTGCTGAAATTTCAATAAATGCGTTGAAATATTATCTTCTTGACTAGGACGTTCTGAGGCTTCTGTCTGATTTTATATTTTATTTATGGTTTATTTGTTTGTGCAATTTATGAGAATGTAATGAAATTTGGTTGTGGATGATGAGAACAAATATGAAAAAAACAGTTATCCCTGTCTGAGGATTTAATCCCGTTGATGATTCATCTTTATTCTGACACAACACATACAAATTATTATTTTTATTGTTTTTTTTTTTGGACTATTCATTAGTGTTTGACGACTCAAATGTGTTGTCAACTAGCAAATTTTAATACGATGTTTAGAATTTGTTAATTTTTTGTGATTTTAAATTTATTGCGATTTATGGGTCAATTTGTTGAATAGCAAAGAAAAAATATATATAAAAAGTAGCAAAAAAAACTAAAATGGAGGGTGAGGAGATTTGGTTAGATATTAAGTTTGGTTTTTTTTTTTGCTATACCTGCCACTTCCCCTTTATTTGTCAACATTCATTGTGATTTTAATACCGTGTTTATAATTTGTTAATTTTTGTGATTTTAAAATCATTGTGATTTTAATGCTATGCTTAGAATTTGTTTATTATTGTTGTAGATTGACAGTTTATACACGCAAATTCTCACTTTCGTTAATCATTATATTTGACTTTTGTTTTTGGAGTTAAATCTCCTCTTCTTACAAACTGAAACTTTGATACTGAGAAATCGGATTCTACGAGGAGTTGCAGAAATTGACGGCGAGATAATCGGAAATCGGTCGTAATTTTCTCAAGAAGTGTCTCAGAAGATATCCTAGTGGTCGATTGAGCTGCTATCAGCTTTTGCTACACCGGAGAATCTCCGGGGCATGTATTCGACTGGGTCGACTCCGTCTTCGATAAGGACGAAGTAGCAGTGGTAAGTGTGCCATTGTCCTCGAAAGCGCGGAATTGGCTGGGGCTGACCTAGATGATAGTTTCATGTTGTATATTATTGTGCATGTGTTGTACCCAAATGTTCATAAATAAAATCATTTATTTCGTATTTTGTTGTTGTTGGTATGGTTTCTCATTTTTTCTTTAGCTCAGACGAACACACTAGCGAGTTAGAATCCAAGCTTATGAAACAAAAGCAACATTTGAATAACGGTTGCACTTGTATTCAACATTAATCATCGTCTCCAAAACTGCCATGGCTCATATTCATTTCAAAATGGTTGTCAATAATCTATATAAACTTTTTTTGATGTAATATGAATTTGAACTGTAATTACAGAAGTCACGATTGATCTAGTAGACCAGAGTATGATTAATTGGTCTCTTTTCTGTCGCCAATAAGCATTAGTTTTCTTTATCTACCCTATATGTGTGTGTCCGTAGTTTCATGCGTTATACATATACAAGGTTACGGAAATTCCTAGTGGAAATAAATGGAAGGCTACTTTTATGTATGTAATTTGCGCGTTACAATTTAGAGACATAGAAGCTGTTTCTTTTATGGGCCGTTAATGGGCTGAAATGATTTGAGCATAAGGCCTATTAGCCCATTAGATAATCTGAAGCTCTAACTTGGATATAAAGTAAAAACCCTCGTCTCCGATTTCTATTTTTCTGGCCCTCGAAACTTCTTCTCTCCCAATTGAGCGACCAAGTTGCAGAGCGCACACACTTTTTAACAGTTCGATAGAGAGAGATGGCGACCACTGAGCCAGAGCACGAGCATCGCGAAGAGGAGGCCGAAGTCAACGAAGATGAAGACACCGGAGCGCAAGTTGCTCCGATCGTCAGGCTTGAGGAGGTTGCGGTAACCACCGGCGAGGAAAACGAAGACGCCGTCCTCGATCTGTATGTACTCATCCGTTTACTCTGTTTGTTTCGATATCTCTTCCTTCTCTCTGGTTAAGGATTGTTTCGGATTTTGTTTGATCTCATCGAAATGTCTTCTGATTTTGATCCGTAGGAAATCGAAGCTGTATCGATTCGATAAAGATGGGAAACAATGGAAGGAGAGAGGAGCTGGAACTGTTAAGTTGTTGAAGCACAAGCAGACTGGCAAGGTTCGACTTGTCATGAGACAATCTAAAACCCTAAAGATCTGCGCCAATCACCTCAGTATGTGCGCTATTTTCTTCTGTTTTCTGCTTCTCTCTCGTTAGAGATCCAATTTTTTTTGGGGGCTAAGCTTATGTATCTCTTCTGGAATCATATGTGTTTCTCTGTAGTTTTGTCTGGGATGGCTGCTCAAGAACATAGTGGGAATGAAAAGTCATGCTTATGGCACGCTACTGATTTTTCTGATGGCGAGTTGAAGGATGAGCTTTTCTGCATTAGATTTGCATCAATTGAGAGTAAGTATACTCGTAGAATCATGTTCTTTCTCATTCACGGCATACTTGTTCTCAGTAGGAGTAATGTGGTCATTATTCGATATCTAATATGTTCAAGTCGCAATTTGGGGTAGTTGAATCAGAAAAGGTGGTTGTGAAAGTACTCTTTATAAGACTCTAGTTGGGATGATTGAAGTCTCTATATGTAGCCGTGAATTTTGATTCTGAAAGTCCATATAGAGAGCTCGAGACAGAAACGAAAACTGTACTGCTTTCGTAGTGGCAGCGGTTGGATTGTTGCCTCTTGTTATAATTTCAGGGAGACATTATTGTTGTCTACATGATTAGTGAAAGTGTAAACACTTGATTGGCCTTATTAGTTAACTTCAGGCCATTTTCCAAGACTCGGTTTGTGGGTCTTATCACTAAGCGTTTAGTTAAAATGGTTCTGTGATCCGTAAGATGTTTAAAAAACTACCATAATCATATTTATGTTGACTTAGTCTGTAAGATGCTGGTACTCTTGCTTTCCTGTGATGATTAGAGGAATCTCCTTAGGTATTGCTTTCTTCCACTTGTTGTGCTGTCTGCATTGTCTCATTGGCTCATGTGGCTAACTGATAAGTCTTTACATCAACAGATTGCAAAACCTTTATGGAGAAGTTCAACGAAATAGCTGAAAGCCAGCAAGTAGGGAAAGAAGATAGCACAGAGGGCGACGAGGCTGCTGGTTTAATAGAGAAGCTTTCAGTCGAAGACAAGAAAAGCGAGGAGAAAACCAAGGAAGAAGAAGAAGAAAGCCCTGCAAAGGAAGAGAAAGAAACAAAGAAGGAGAAGGAAGTAGAAGAGAAGAAAACAGAGGTGAGCACTTGATCAAATCAAAATTGGTCACATGGGTTTTTGGTTTCTTTGCTTTATTATTATAATATATATACTTGGCACTGAACATGATGGTTGCTTCAAAAAGAGTCAGTCCTTTGTCATCTCTCAAAGTTTTGAGTCTTTGCGATGTGTTAGAGAAGAGAACCTTATGGTTTTTTTGGTTGTTGTTGTAAGTGTTTGACTTGTGTGGTCTCTTTACTGTGTTGTTTTGGCTTAAGATACTTAGTATTTGTCATTAAATTATTATTGTAGCTTTCAACTTTGTTTCAGACCATAATATATTATTATTCTTATCTGGATTATCCGGTTATTTTAAATTTAATAAAAGGATAGCGTTGTGTATATATTACATCTTTGGTCGAACCTAATCATCGTAGCTTGTAAGAGAATCATATGTTTTGTACTTTGTCTCGAACGAATGTTCTTTTTGTCTTGCGGCGTGCACACTGTCTTCCTTGCGTGCTGACTTGTACGACTACAAGTGGGAAATGTTGCCAATCTTTCTTGAGAGCTGCCTTATTAATCTAAAATTTCTCTTCTTGGTTGGGATTGTTTACCGAAACCATAAACTTCCTTTCTTATTAATAATGCAAATCGTTAAAAGATCACATACTCAACTCAACAATCCTCAAGAAACTTACACTAGGCTCTTGGGTAGTTTCAGAGAGAGAAAAATTTGCTTTCCTCGAGAAACTCCTTACCATTTCAAGTCTCTCTAGCTCATGTCAAGTGGTCATTCTCTGATCCTCATAGTCTTTTGGACTTAAGAGACAAAGTTGTTTTTGAGTACTTGGTTAATGTGAAGTCTTATGTTTTTTTTCTTCGTTTAATGTTTCGTCGAAGTATGAATAGTACACTGGACTAGGAAAAGAATAGGTCCTGAGAAGAAGGAACTTGTAGATTTGGGGATTATTTTGTAAAAAAGAAACTCAATAGCCCGTTAAAAGCCCACCTACCTGATGAAGAACCAAAAACAAAACGATGTCGTTTTATTGATCTCCTCTGGCGTTACCATTTTGACCTACTTGTTGGCTATTTTTGCTTTCGAAGTTTGTAAGATTTCTATATAATCTCGTTGAAATCAGAGGGAAGATTTGCGACGCAGAGTAAATGGATGAAGATGGAGAGGAACGTGTTCGTGCCAAACGATCGGGTGAGGTTGATTGGATAAGCAATTTGCCAGATTCCTTGCTATGTCTCGTTCTCTTGAAACTTTGCACGAAGGATGTGGTTAAGTGTAGTGTATTGTCAAGTAGATGGAGAAGTATCTGGAAATGCGTACCTGGGTTGGACTTGGAGATTCGTAATTTCCCAGAGCACGACTCGTTCGTGAGTTTTGTCGATAGCTTTCTGGGTTTTAACAGCGATTCGTTGTTACAAAGTTTTAAGTTAAGGTACGCTTGTTATGGGGACGATGAGCCTGAAATTGGTCTTATCAAGCGGTGGATCAACACTGTTGTTAGGCTGAAAGTTGAAACTCTCTATCTTATGGACGATGCAATGGGGAGTTATGATTTGCACTTGCCTCCAACCCTTTACACATGTGAGAGCTTGGTTTGCTTAAAGCTCTGTGGCGTAACCATGGCTAGTCCCAAGTTTGTTTCTTTGCCTTTTCTCAAAGTTATGGATTTAATTATTGTTCACTTTCCGGACGATTTGGCTTTAGAAACAATGATCTCACGCTGCCCAGTTCTCGAAAGCTTATATATAGAGAGGAATTGTTCTGATGATATACAAGTTTTACGTGTGTGTTCTCAGTCTCTGTTGAGCTTCACTCATTTCACTGACCGTTCTGAGGATTTGGCTGGAGAATTTGTAGTTGTGATCGATGCTCCTAGGCTTAAGTATTTGGCGCTCAGTGATTATCGAATTGCAAGTATCATACTAAAGAGTCCGGGTTCCCTTGTAGAGGCGCGTATCAATACTGTGTGTAACTCGAGTTTCGATAAGAAGTTCGATCCAAATGATCTACCAAGGATAAGTATGATTCGTAATTTTCTCGTCGGGATCTCTTGTGTCAAAGATTTGATCATCGCTTCGAGTAATCTTGAGGTAACCTATCTTGAGTTGGCTATTTGAATGCTTAACTTTATCCTAAAAGTCTTTCCTGATACTTTTTTTTCCCCCTTGCAGGTCATCTGTGATTACTCAAGATGTGAACCACTACCCTTATTCTGTAGCCTATCTTTCTTGTGTGTTCAATTCACCGACTACAGTTGGGAAATGTTGCCAATCTTTCTTGCAAGCTGTCCGAATCTAAAATCTCTTGTCGTGGTTAGGACTGTTTACTTTAACGATGTACTTGCTTTGTTATAATGCAATTGGTGAAAGTATCATATATTCAAACTTGTTTCTTCCACTCGGTCTTATTGTACTTGCAGGGGTGTTATGAATATCCAGAGAAGGAGGGAATTAGTATTACATCTGGACCTCGGTGTCTCCTATCATCTCTCGAATATGCTGAGATAGAAAGGCCATTGAAAGGAGAGGCGATGGAAATGAAACTAGTGAGTTACTTACTTGAGAACTCAAAAATCCTCAAGAAACTAACCGTATACCTAGATGATTCTAGAAAGAAAGAAGAATCTGCCATCCTCAAAGAACTCCTTAACATTCCAAGACTCTCTAACTCATGCCGAGTTGTCGTTCTCTGATGATCCTCATGGCCATCGCCAATGAACATACAAGGTTGTCTTTAAGTATGTAGTTAATCTGAATTCTTTGTTTTTTTCTTAGTTTGTGATAAATTTTGATGTCCTCTAAAAATCGCATATGTGTGGCTTAAATGTAGCACTACCAACACAAGAGATGGTTAGATGAAACTACAATAAGCTTTTCTGCATGAAAAGTCATGCTTATGGCACGCTACTGATTTTTCCGATGGCGAGTTGAAGGATGAGCTTTTCTGCATTAGATTTGCATCAATTAAGAGTAAGTATAATGGTAGCTTTTCGGCATACTTGTATTTCGGTAGGAGTAATGTGGTCACCATTAGTATTTTACGATCTATATGCTCAGTTTGAGATCTGTGGTAGTTGAATCAGAGAAGGTGGTTGTGAAAGTACACTTTATAAGACTCTTGTTGTGATATGATTGAAGTCTCTATTTGTAGCCGTGAATTTTGATTCTGAAAGTCCATATAGAGAGCTGGAGACAGAAACGAAAACCGTACTGCTTTCGTAGTGGCAGCGTTTGGAATGTTTCCTCTTGTTATAATTTCAGGGAGACATTATTGCTGTCTACATGACTAGTGAAAGTGTTAACACTTGATTGGCCTTGTGAGTTAACGTCCGGACATTGTTTAAGACTCAGTTGGTGTGTCTTATAATTGGCTCAAGTGGCTAACTGTTAATCTTTACACCAACAGATTTCAAAACGTTTATGGAGACCATAATCTATTATTATTCTTATCTGATTATCCGGTTCTATAAACTTTTATCAAAGAATAAAAAACAAATTCCCCGGATCAGATGGACCAGTAGATTCCCATTCGTATTGACATATTTGGTCGAACCTAAACATCACAAAGCAAAGAAAGTGATTTGTGTTTGTTGCAGCAAAGAACATGGTAAGAGGGAGATGATGTTGGTTCGTCTTAAAAGTCAAAAACAAGCGAGTTAATTAAGGGCCCTTAATTACTATTGGGCCCAACAGATTGTATAGACCTTAAACCCCAAATACGAACGGGTCCACCACAAAACACCATGTTTTAAGCCCCTCTCTATCTCTAGCCTCACCATTTAATTTCTTGTGTCCACAAAAAGTATTAATATGCCACTTTTGAGCTGTTTTTTGAAGTATATTAACCGAGGGACTCCTCAAGTCCAAACTAATTCTTAAAGACTGTGGAGCATCATCATTATTCTCGTCATTAAGTAATTGAAATCCAAGTGAAATGACTCAAATCATTAGATTTTCCAATTTCAAAATAAATTATTGGAATATATCCGCCTTAGATATCAAAATTATGTCTGGTTTCTAGACTTGTATATATATTTAATGTAATTATTAACTACATAATACTGCCAGTAAGTACATATATGATATAGTATATCAGAGGTTTGATGTAAGAGGTAACTATTGGGTCGTCAAATACTGTGTTTATTTAGGAACATCACCAAACAAGAAAAAAGGAAATAGGTCAAAAAGAAGGGAGAGAAGAAGGCTAAAATTGCTTGGAAAAGGAGTAGGTGCTGTCTGCAACCACAAACTGCAATCCTTGTTTCATGGGAAGAAAGAGTGACTTTTGGTCAATAAAGCTCTTCTTAGACTCTAATCCCTCCTCTCACCTATCTACTATGCATTTATATCTTTCTTATTATTTTCCATGACTGCCATTTTCAAAGGATTTGTCATTTTCTTACAACTATGTACAACCATTATTATGCCACTCAAGTACCATACAATACATTTCCATGTGAAATAATTCCCCAACCAAAAAAAAAATCTCTGATATTAAGTGGAAACATGTTTGGCCATTAATTAACCTAAAATTAGGAAACATAATAATATTGACAAGTGAAAAAATAATCATTTTAAAAAGTCATGGGGATTTGTTCTTTTTGGGTAAACTCCGTCGCCTTGACGAGTCATTAAGGACCCTCCTCGGCTCCTCGTGGTAATAAGGGCCTGTGACCATTCGAATATATATTTCGCAGGTATATACGAATATGATATTAGTATAATATATGCTTTATTTAATTCAACGAGAAAATATACTATAAGATTGATTTAATAGAGAAACGTGTAAAGATGTTTAGATGAAATTGCATAGTGTTCCTCGTCTTCTACTTTTGCTTTATGTTCACGTAAAATCTTCCCATCTCTCCCTGCTTGCCTTCTTTTCTAAGCTAACTTTCATGTGACCTCCATTACCTACTTCTCTTCTATTACTTTTTTTTCTTTTCTTTTTCTTATTTGTTTATTTCTTCACCTTCCGTATAATTTATTCTTGCGACTACAGATTTTCCGAATCTTCCATGATTTTATCTTGATGTTTTCTATTTTATTATGAAAATATGTAAGTGATGAGAAAGAATATAAAATATCTCTTTAAAAACTCACTAGTCAATAAAATTCAGTCAAAGAAATCAATTATTTTGTCAAATAAATTAGATTAATACTTAGAATAATAATATTGTAATGCGTTATGAGCCATTTTTCTGCTAAATGACAACATATGAGATATGTTATTGATACGTAAGATTACCTGATGTATGAGACTATTTTGTATTTTGTTTAATGATAAGGGATGTGTTGAACCTAAATGCGACACTTCAGTTTTTTTTTTTTAATAACCGGGAATCACAAACCAAACACTAGATTAATCTCCAAAACATATAGAACGCCGAGTATTTTTGACATTTGAAATATTTATCGTAATGAATTATGATTGAAATCAAAGTGAAAATAGTTGAATTATGATCTTCCGACTCTAATATGAGTCTTTCAACCATAAACTGGTTTATGGCAATTTAGAGGAGATCGTATGTTTTAGAGATTGGTTCATAATATACAAACGAGCCCCACCCGTCTTTTAAACTCACAACCTCCACTCTATTATTTAGTTGCAACCACACCACACTAAAAGACAAAGGCCCACAACCATTCCTCCAAGTACTTCTGCACATCACATTTCATCAATATTCCAAACAAAGATTATGCATGTAATCCATCTTTTCTTTTCACAATTATTTTTTCCCCCTCAATATAATATAAGGATATGAAAAATGGGAAGACAATTGGTTTAGAGAATAGATTTAAATATTTTAAAATTATAGAAATTATACTCTTGACCAAATATCCTGATTTTGTGGGATTATAAATAAATAAATGAAAATGACAAATATATTTATTTATTTTTTGTTCTCAATACATTTTTTCGTCTTTTAAATCACATATTTTGATAGGTACTTTTGATTTTCCCTATACACTTTACTTAACACACATATATATTTAACTCTCCAACGAATAAAGAAATCATGAGCTGATCCGAGAGAAAAGACAAGTCTCCGAAACCATCAAAGATTATGAGCGAACAAGAAGAAGGAGAAGAAGGCTCAATGACAGTGAGAAGCAATTTCTCAAGTTTCCTCAAAATCTTGTCATCTTACAACTCCAATGTCCTCTTAGCTGCTCTCGTCTTCCTTCTCTTAGTCGTCCTCTTCGTCTTGCTTCTCCATTTCTACGCCCGCTTTTTCTGGTCACACTCCGACCAAGAATTCTCCGCCGCTAGACGTCGCCGGAGAAGACGAAGAAACCGGAGAAGAACAGTCACGACTACAAGAATCATTCCTTCTGTTCCACTCGGAGGTTTCGATGGAGTTTCTGCTGCTACGGCTGCTGCTGCAACAAGCGATGACAAAGGTTTGGATTCTTCAGTGATTTCTTCGATTCCTCTGTTCGTCTACGAAGATGGCGAGAAAGAGGAAGAAGAAGAAGAAGAAGAAGAAGAGTGTGCGATATGTTTGGGTTTGTGGGAAGTGGGAGATTTCGGAAGAAAGTTGAGAAATTGCGGACATGGGTTTCACGTAGAGTGTATAGACATGTGGTTGTCTTCTCATTCAACTTGTCCTCTCTGTCGATCCCCCGTTCTCGCCGCCTCTGTTCAAGAAAATCTCAAGCCGGCCGTTAATGGAGTAGAAGAAGAAGAAGAAGAAGAAGAAGAAACAGAGGTTAGACTGCAATTGTTTCCAGCCGGAGAAGAAGAGAACGTCGCGGGTGATCGGAGGGTTTCACCGTCTCTTGCTGTGACGGAAGATGATCTCAAAACAGGGGTTGACGACGGAGACGGTGACGGTAACGGCGTCGGAGAAGGAGAGGTTAGAATTGAAGTGTTTGCCGGAGAAGAATCGGAGATCAACGGCGGAGGATCATCAAGAGGTGATCGGAGATCGAGTTCGTTGAAGAGGATGTTGAGTAGTAGAAGTAGATCGGAGCGTAACAAGGTGTTCCCGTCGGCGACGCAAGATTCGTCTTCATAACAAATCAAATATTATATAAAATATAAAATAAAAATGTTGTGAACAATTTTGGAAATGGAATACGAATAACCAACCAAGCCTCGTGGGTAAAAAGAAGATGTATACAAAAGAAGGTAATCTATCTGATTAAGCTTTGGTTGAAGCTAATGATTATGATTACGACCGTGACGTTTGTCATGTCATCAATATTTCTGCAAGTAAAAGGCAAAATCTAATGTCACATATCTTCATTATCTTATAATTTCAATTGGATCCCACGTAAAACTAAAATCCGAAAAGTAAGAAATTTAATGAATTTATTATTTTTTAAATAAAAAAGCGTAGAAAGTGACAATAAAATGTGATAGTGAATCTCAGAGGCCTACATCACTCACTTCTCATTTGGGGTCAAAGCATCTACTGTTTTACTTATTGTTGCAAACTTAAAGTTATGCTTTTGTATTTGGCATTATTCTTGGCCTCTTCTTCTAGCTTCCATATCATTTCATATTTGGTAGGACACCATTCTAAGCAGTTTTTAAAAAGACTAGTCAATTTCAGATACGTACATAGAACTAAGAGAGATAGAAAAACGAGTGATAAATTAAGAAAAAACGTTTACTTTGTAATCACCACAACATTATATAACCTATGATATTTTAGCAAGTATGATTTCAACATCAAATGAGCTGAGAGGTTGTTTTCAATGTCTACTTTTTGATTGCTTACTCTATCATTCTTTGTATTTCTTCAATCCAATTCTCCCCAAAGACAAAAGCTAAACTATTCACTCTCAGTTAGAGAAGACAAGGTGCAGAGACAAAGAGTGGTCACACAATGAGAAACCAAGAAGATGCAAGAATGGGTAGAGTCAGTGATGAGGTTGCTAAGCTTTCCAACAAGGTTAACCTATTTTTTACACTCGTACTCGAATCAACTGTCTAACCTGTAAATTCTGTACAATACAATACAACCCTCTAAATGAAACTTTTAATGTTCGAACATTCGACCTAAGGATATATAATCAAAATGAATGTATGCACCCGGTGAGTAACACATTCTATGCTTTCAAGAAGGTATCAGTAAAAGTACACTCGATTAACTTTTGCCCAATCTATTGATGGGTTATGGAAAGGTGGTTGTTTAGGTTGTTGCATCGGAGGGAAATGTTCAAGGAGGAATCAAAGCTGAAGATACGGAGTTTGTGGTGTTGATAGAGTTGCTTATGATGCAACTGCTTAAACTAGATGAGATTGAAGCCGAGGGAGAGCTCTGTTTTTAATGTAAAGTTACTTTCCTGGGAAACCTCTGTTTTTTCCTCTGCTTCTTGTGTGAAATCAAACAGTCAAATGATGTCTTTGAGTTCCTTTCCTGGGAAACCTCTGTTTTTTCCTCTGCTTCTTGTGTGAAATCAAACAGTCAAATGATGTCTTTGAGTTCCTCCTTACAGGTCTGTAGTGTCCAGAGCCTCGTGGAGTAGCTGGACGAATTGAGGGCGAGAAATCGCGACATGAACCGCATTGCAAACACGCATGATTTGCCTTTGCCAGGGTCCGGAAGTCTGTGCTTTTCTTTTGCTTCAAAGACTTCAACAATCATAACACAACAATGGGAACTGTTTGATTGAGGATGCTACGGAGTTTCTAACTTCGACATGATGGTGCATGTACTAATATATTGATACGCAAAAGAGTCATTTCATTTCAATCTGTAGGTTGACATGCCAAGGCTGTTAAATTGGTGAAATAGCTACATTATGAACCTCGGCTTCTTTTCGTTTTCGTTCTCTTTTCTCTCTTTGTGCAAACTGAATATAAACATAGCAATACGATTTATGCCAGTCTGGTCGAGTCAGTTATTAGCCACATTGCAGTTTAGAATAAGCCTCTCATAGGTTGTGCTTCAATCTCCTTTCACGTTCTCTCGAACTGTGCCGTTTAAGCAGTCCTCACCTGCAACACCAGGTGATCCACTTGCTAACTGGTTCTCGCTACCAGAATTTGGATAAGGAGAAAATCGCGGATTTGGGCTGCGTCGTGAGTTCCGGTTCTGGGCAGCCGTTGTGCTCCTTGTCGCTTTGGCGCGAGCCTTTCTTCCCTGATAGGTGATTGCCAAAGAAAACAAAAATAAGGACCAGAGGCCAAAATAAACAACACATTTTGGAATAGTATGGCTCAAGGACATAAGGGGGCATGCAATAGATCACCTTCCCCATGCATTTTTCCAAATGAGGAGCAAACCTTCCTGCAACGATTTGTCGCCCACAGTTCATGCAGTTGAACACTTCACTAGCTACAGGAGGGTGAGTCTGACCAAATATATCAACAACATACTTGGTGTTGGTTTCAATGTTGTTGCTAGGATCAGCGACCTTAGCACGCGCTTCCACTGACAACCTCAACTCTTCTTCTACAACCTCCAAATCTCGATCAAGCCCTAGTCGTGCAATCCTGTGACACTCAGATGCTACATCAGCAATCACTGAATCCACAAGATCAAGGAAAACCTGGGAAGAGAGCTGCAGAAAAAAGTTCAAGAGAACAAAAAAAACCGTAACACTAAACTTAGTTTCCACTAGGAAGTTACTTTGCAAAAGAAGGAGAAATCTTATAAAACGAGAGTGTGGATTCGACAAAAGATTTTCCTATCATTATCTTTTAAATTGGCACCAAGATTTCTAACTGCTCACAACAAAAGTATACCTTCTTCACTACCCGAGACACTAGTCGATAAAAGTTACTGGTTTCAGATCTTACTAATCGATCAAAGTTTGTAATCCCTGTATTATGGAGCTCAGAGCAAAGATCCATGCAAGACAAAGCAGCAAAGTAAAGGATGCAAACAAAATACCGAGTGAGATTGTCACCCACATTTTGTCCACAAAAAAAGTTTGATCGTATGCTTGGAATGACTCCAATTCATATTTTAGCAACGACATCAAAATGTCGAAACTGTGTTCGTTCACTAGCAGATACATCCCATAAACAGCAGATGAAATTATCATCAGATGAGACTGTAATGAACAAATACCTGAGCATGGGAAGATTTATTATCCTCTACGCCAGACATTGAATCCTCTAAACAACGAGATGCTCTGCGAAAAACCAAAACAAAACGAAATTGAAAACCAAATCGACAAAATGGTGACTACAATTAGAGGCGTCATCCCCCCATCACGAGCCCCAGAAAAGCGTGTTTCCTCAGAGATGAAGAAACTCCGAACCGATAATCGAGAGGGAAGTGAACAAAGGAGATCACTATCCATTAGATTCGCTCTGGAGTTTCTAAATCAATTTGACAGAAACGAAATCGGCCATAGAATCAGAAAGCTTACAGTATACAGCCGAGTCGCGGCGGTGAACGGAGGAGGAAGGAGAGAAAGTTTTCTCTCTGGATCTGTAAAAAAACTTTACACACTCGGCGAAGAGGCGGCCAATCACGGCTTGCCACGATACCGAGGCAGCTTGTTTCATTAAACGGCAAGCGATTCTTCTTTCCCCAAACAAAACGACATGGTTTTCATTTCACCGTGTATGAAGAAAAACCGCACTCCACGTCGTCGTAGTTTCCGCTTGAAAAATATAAAGCCCATATCAAGGCCCATTCAAATCTTGATTGGCTTCATCCTCTTGTTTGACGCAGTCTTTATCCTTTATGGAATACTAGACCCATATATCCGGGTTTATAATATAACTAGATTAGAACCCGCGTAATACGCGGAGTTTTAATTATAACGTATTTATAAATGATAAAAATAAAGTAAAATGTGTCGGTAATCGATTAAATTTAATAAATATAAAATGTAAAAAATATATGTTAAATCTTGTTGATGTAAATATTCAGATTTTGATTGTTACTCGCACACTTATTTTAGATGTTGATTAGTAACTTTGTTTCAAACTGAATTTCAACTCCACGTATTTCATCTCGCAATACAACTAATGTATTTCATCCATAATATTAAAATCATATTTTACTCCATGCATTCCTTGTCAATCAATAATACCCAAAATTTTCATATCAAAATAATATATGCATAATACATTCTATCAAATTTATATCTCTATATGTCATTAGTGTTAAACAAATAGTAAGAAAATTAACAAAATATATTAGTAAATAAATTTAAAAATATTAACAAAACATGTCGTAATCTCATGAATATCAATTTTTTATATGCCGCACTAATACTTTTAGAAATTAGAAATAATTTGTTTTATTTTTTTTTTTTTAGTTTTTTTATTTAGTATTCCCTTTTAATTTTTTAATAATATGTCTTATTTTCTTTTTTTGACTATTATTTCATTTTAGTTACACTACAATTATAAATAATTTGTCTTATGTTTCTTTTTTAATCTTTTTGATTTACTATTTCCGTTTATTTTTTTTTAATAACATGTCTTATTTTTTTTTAGACTATTATTTCCTTTTAGTTACACTACACATTGATTTAAGAAATAAATAATGTAGAGAAAGAAAATTTATATTTTTATATTAATATATTGACACATGTCACAATCTCAATTAAAATTAACACATGTCACGATCTGGTGAGTTACGATTTTGCCTACGTGTCACACTCACGTTGGGCAAAATTTAAAGTAAAATAGCTTTGATCGATTTGTGAAACTCTCGAATTCATGATTTGCTTGAATGATGTATTTTTTTTCTCTTCTTTCTCGATTAGTTATGACATTTTTCCTTTTATTTTTTAAATGTATTGACATGAAACAAATTTTTTTTTTTAATAATATTTTATTTTTTACAAATCTTTCCTTTTACCTTTTTTAATAACATTTTTTACAAATTTTTCCATTTACCTTTATTTAGTGACTTTTTTTTTTACAAATTTTTCCAATGATGTATTTTTTTTCCTTTCTTTCTCGATTAGTTATGGCATTTTTCTTTTTTGTTTTGTTTTTAAACGTATTGACATGAAACAAATTTTCCATCTTTTTTAATGATATTTTTTATAAATTTTCTCTTTTACCTTTTTTAATGACATTTTTTACAAATTTCCATTTTACCTTTTTAGTGACATTTTGTTACAAATTTTCCCTTTTTTTAATGACATTTTTTTTTACAGAAGGACATTGATTTTTTTTTTGTTACGTTAGGACATTTTTTTTTGGCGATGATGTATTATATTTTTATATTAATATATTGACACGTGTCACAATCTCAATTAAAATTAACACATGTCACGATTTTTGCCTACGTGTCATACTCACGTTGGGCAAAATTAAAAGTAAAATAGCTTTGATCGATTTGTGGAACTCTCGAATTCATGATTTGCTTGAATGATGTATTTTTTTTCTTTTCTTTCTCGATTAGTTATGACATTTTTCCTTTTTTGTTTTTAAACGTATTGACATGAAACAAATTTTCCTTTTTAATGATATTTTTTTTTTACAAATTTTCTCTTTTACTTTTATTTTAATAACATTTTTTACAAATTTTCCCATTTACCTTTATTTAGTGACATTTTTTTTATATAAATTTTTCCAATGATGTATTTTTTTTCCTTTCTTTCTCGATTAGTTATGACATTTTTTTTTTTTTTTTTTTTTTTAAACGTATTGACATGAAACAAAATTTTCCTCTTTTTTAATGATATTTTTTACAAATTTTGTCTTTTATCTTTTTTTAATGACATTTTTTACAAATTTTTCTTTTACCTTTTTAGTGACATTTTGTTTACAAATTTTCCTTTTTTTAATGACAATTTTTTTTACAGAAGGACATTGACTTTTTTTTGGTACGTTAGGACTTTTTTTTTTGCGATGATTTTTTTACAAATTTTCCTTTTACCTTTTTAGTGACATTTTGTTTACAAATTTTCTTTTTTTTAATGACAATTTTTTTTACAGAAGGACATTAACTTTTTTTTGGTACGTCAGGATATTTTTTTTTTGCGATGATGTATTTTTCTTTTAACTTTTAAATAAAAATGAAATATTATTTAAATTAAAATTAAATTTATACATTAGTATATTAACACGTGTCATCATCTCAGTTAAAATGACACATGTCACGATCTAATGAGTTATAATTTTGAGTGCTTTTTCCTTTATATAATAAGATATTAGCACGTGTCATCATCTCAATTAAAATGACACATGTCATGATCTAATGAGTTATAATTTTGAGTGCATTCTCTTTTATATAATAAGATATTTTATAATCTGTAAAAAAATTAATCAATTAAAAGTAACTACTCATAATTAAATAAATCACCCGTAAAAAATTAATCAATTAAAAGTAACTACTCATAATTTGATAAATCACCCGTAAAATTAAATAAAAAAATAAAGAACGCTGATGCAAAATAATTAATTCAAAAGTCTAACATTTATTTATTTACTTTGATTATTTTATTATTTGATTTTCAATTAAATTTTATCACATATTTTTAAATTATTAGTTTTTCTATTCTATTTGAACTAATATTACTTTTTAATCCATTTTTAAAATCTTGATGAATTTATTCTCATGTTTTAGTTGAATTATTTTGACTCCTTCAATATTTTATAAACCGCACAAAAATAAAAAATAAAATCATATAATCCTTAAAAATAAATAAAATAAGATTGAATACGTCGATGTGAAATCACTCGTAGAAAAGCCTACAAGTTATTTATTGATTTTGATTCTCCTACTTTTTTTATATTAACTGAATTTTCAATTAATCTTTTTCACATATTTCTAAATTATTAGTTTTTCCTATTCCTATTTAAATTTGTTTACTTTTTATTATGTAACTACTCATATTTTTTTTTAAACTCTTGACAAATCGATTTACGTATTTTTATTTGAATTAGACTTACATATTTTTTAATCATATTTGAATTTTTTTTTTTTCATTTATGAATCAAGTATTATCTTTCTTCCAATGAAAAACGAATTATATGTGTTTCATCACTTGGTTTCTTACTTTTTATCATTTTCACAACATGAGAAACTTTCAAAATAATTTTCTTCTCATACATCAATTTTAAGTGGTAAGTCTTTAAAAAAACCACAATACAATGTATATTTCTTAGTCGGATTTTAAAATATAATGATAATACTTGTACATTTTATTTTGACATGTAGTTAAAACTAATTGGAAACAAAAATTTTAGAAGAGGTTATTGAAGTTTTAAATTGTTTGGCGGGAAGATCGAGAGAGTACAAAATTGTTTAAATAAATGTAAAATATTATAATCCTTAAATATTTGAGTATGTAACCCTAATTCTATTCAAAATATTTTTACACGTGTATTTAATATTCTAATGAGAAAACATGTTTGATTTTTTTGTCATATCTATTTTTATTTAAAATCAAAATATATGTAAACATGTATATATGTGGCTTATTTACATTTTTAAAAAATGAAACTGCTAAAATAAGCTAATTGAAAAATGTTGAGATATGTTGTTTTTATCGAATAAGAGAGTAATCGATGGTTTTTTATAATAAAAAAGTTGAAATAAAATTTGTGGAAGAGATTATTGAAGTTTGAAATTTTTTGGTGAGAAGAATGAGAGAGCACAAAAACTTGTTATATAAAGGCAAAATATTATAATCTTTGAATATTTGGGTATGTAAAAACCTAAGTCTACTTGAACTCAAAAAAATTTTACACGTGTATTAATTAATATTCTAATGAAAAAATTTTGAGACCTAATTCATCTTAATAAACGTAAAGGAAAAAAGAAGAAAAAAGAATGGTTGTGCGGAAAAAAAAACCGAGACATATAATAAAGTTAATATTTAAAAGAATAGACCATGCTTATCAACTAATTATTTTAATAAATTATTTATTAGAAACTAATTAAATTTTTATATATGTTAATTTTTATAATATACTTGATAAATACAAATATATAAGTTTATACAGAAATAAAATTTGTATGACAAATGTCAAAATCTAATTGAAAAAAAAATTAGATGTGTCAAAATCTAATCGACTAATTGACAAGTGTCACGATCGATTAATGCATTAAACTTTATATAATAAAATCTCTATCAGAATCATTAGTATACAACGTTTTCTAATTCGAGAGATTTGAGTGATAGAAACATTTTTTTGAAATGGACCATATAAAATAATAATTTAATTTTTGTTTTTATATGGAGAAGGGCAGAAATAGAAGCAAAGAACGTGAGACACGAGACCTCTTCTTCTCTCTTAAGGAAATTTCCGGGAAAGTCACGGAGTAGGTGATGGGAGCCACACGATAAGGTTTTTATTCAAAAACACGAAAACGACGTCGTGCCTAAGATATCATTCCAATGCTCAATCACGAACGTCGCAGCCTCACTTTCTACACCAAACCTTTATGCCAAAATCCATATCGTAAATTATCTCCAAACTCTTCTTTTCTTCTGTGGTGATATAGTTTTCGTTAAATTTTAAATATTCTTCCAAGTTGATGAATCTATTATGAGCAAAAGGAATTGAAGAGTATTCGAGATTATTACCTCTAATGGTAACTTCGACGGTGGAGGAGGCCTTGAGTCCTGAAGACGGCGAGCGACTTCCCTTCACAAGAGACAGACACTACGCGATGCATGGTGAGATCTTGACGATAGTTCTTGTGATAAGTTTCGCCGTCTTCCTCTTGTTCCTCGTGTTGCTTCCTTGTCTGAAACGCCGATACACTCACCACTCCGATCTGTCGGAGGAAGCTTCCTGGACCGGAAGACTCAACCCCTCACCTGTTTCGACATAGCCACAGGCCAAACAACAAACTAGCGTGTATTGAGTTTCTAGTACAAATTGTAGAATCGTCTGGTCTGTTCGTAACCATCTCTCTCACTAATAGAAGAAGTACATTACAACAGTGTACCTAACTGCAATTGCAGCTAAAAAATAAGATCAGTGGACAACAACAACAACAATATGAGATTTCTCACTAATAGGTACATGTACCGATACAAAGATGGGAATTAAGAAAGCAGTTTTACTCCATAGAGGCAATCAAGCTCGACCCTTTATTCGATGATACAGGACAAAGAGAGGTAGCGTCATTAGAAGAGTAGAGTACCAACCAAGGCAGAGGTTAAGGAAATGGTGAGGTTGTCGTCAATGTCGGTGCTTATGGGGAGTGATTCCACCAGAGCTGATGCTATAGAGATGATGAGGAAACGAAGAATCATTATTCCCCCGCTATCCTTGATGTAACCAAATGAAGCAAAGTAGTACATATAACCAACAGATGCCAAGAACCCGGCGGTTGCCATCCCAATGCTACCAGCTACTGATTTGTTTCTGTTGTAAGGAAGCTTCTCTGTTCCTAGCCGCCTCCCCACAATGTCAGCCATACCTTTTAACACCATGTGTTTACAACACCATTGTATTAAGATTCATAATCCAGTGTATTCAAATTTCCAATACGAAAGTTGTTAATGTTGTTGCATCAAACCAGAGCTAACTGTACGTACCATCTCCTGCGCAAAGGTTGCATATCACTGCAATCGCGATTGGGGATGTTTTCCAATAGAAGACACAGGCCGATGTGATTGACAGTGCATAATAAAGCGGTCCTTTAAGTAGTTCCCTGATGCAGAGAGCGGCTATAGACACTTTGTGAAGTGACAAAAAGCGATAATACACACAGAGGAACCAAATCTTGATCGTAGAAACCAAGATTGCTAAGAGGTGGTTAAATTTTGTGATCCGACTTTTGGTCAAATACTAAGAATGTGACAGGTATTTTGTCCAATTCAGCTACCTGCGATCTCCGTGTCTGCTCATTGACTTGATCGTTCCTTCGTCGTGGTACACTCCAAACCCGAGGAGCAGCATCCTTATTATATTGAGTCCAGGTACAAGGGAAGCGAAAAGGGCTCCTTGGAGTCCAGAACTGAAATAATTGGTATTGGAATTAGCTGGTGAAGCAGAAGAGCCAAAGTTGGTCTGTCAAAATCAATCCTTTTCATCAGTATTACCTGAACAGCGGCCAGCAAAGCATAAAAACTAGCCCAATATTTATATGCACGAGCTTCCGGATGAGTTTCTGAAAAACAAGAGAAGATCACCAATGATTTTAAGTATGTAAGCCACATATGCTCAACCAATTCCTCATTCAGAAAACCATGAAATTTCTGTCAGTCCTGAATCAGACAGCCTATGTCCCATGTAAATTCAATGGGTTTTGGGATTATTCATTGATCACAAAAAGGTCAGAGAAACAAAATCCAGTAGCTGAAACCATACAAGTTTCCCCAAACCAAAAATGTTTTATAGAGAATTTGCTAATCATTGGCAAAATGCTCATCGTATTCAGCAATTTCCTGCTGCACATTCAAACTCCAATGTCCATCCTCTACTCCTAATCAAATTCCATGAAGATAAACAAGTCACTGAAGAGAATCTGTACACAAAGAAGGGGGAAAAAACAAGCCAAATCCAATATGTGCATATACGAAGACTCATACCAAGAATCTGGTTTAATTTCCAAGATACAATGATATTGTGATTATCCACACGGATTTCAAAAAAAAAAAACATCATCCCCAATTTGGTTTCTGAGCAGTGAAGAACTTTTCCCCCTCTAATTTACCAGATTTGGGGTTTACTTTCCCTATCTCTTCACTGCAAGTTTATCGCAGTGTTTCTACCCAAATGCGTCTCCACTCACATTACAATTTCCTCGCCATTAATGCCATTACTCGATAAAGCACAAAAAATCAACCACTCAAAGAGTTTATATCGCTTCAACAGGAATTGCAGAATTCGAGCAAAACTCCAATAAAGAAAAAGCTATAGACGAATCGACGCGTGTGTTCGATTTCTACGTGTAAGTGTTCGTATGTGGAATGAAGTTTCCGACCTGGTCGAAGAAGCCGCGCTTGCCAATCTCTCCCCAGAAACCGAGGCAAGAGAAGGCGACGAGGCTGGTAATTCCAAAGGCGCAGACATCTGATAGAACCGAATTTCCCGGAAACATGACGGCGAGGGAAGACGTTATTAGATTACTCCGAGGAGGAGACCTGCGGCGGAAATCAGTCGCCGGGAGCCTGGAGATTGATCTGAGGAATCGTGGAATCGGAGAGAAGAAGCAAGAGGAGATTGGGAGAGACGACGAAGAGTCAACGAGAGGAGATGAAATGAAAGAGCAGAGAGTAGTAGTAGCCATTTTCTGCAAACCCAACAAACTACCTTTCTTCAAATATTTTAATCGCATTCAATTTTTTACACCAAAGAGTTACCACTGGACCACTTGTTGTTGCCCAAGCACACCAAATTTGGTTTGCAATTATTTTTTTCCTTTTTATAAACTTAGCAAATCATAGATTTCTACTCGGGTGGGCAAAAATACCCGGAACTGAAAAACCGAATCGAAACCGACTCGAAATTATCCGAACCAATTTAAAAAAAATACCCGATGAGTCCTATATGCTTAGAATCGAAGAACCGAAACTGAACCCGAACCGAACAGAGAACCGAACGGATACCCGAAATATCTGAAACATAAATTAACTCATAGATATTTTGGTTCTAGGTTGGGTATGTTCGGATAATTTGGATAAATTTTATAATTTTTTCTTTGTTATTTTTTCGGTTAATTTAGTTAGTTCGGATATTTTTAGGAATATTCGGATAGTTCGGATAAAAGTAACCAATTTAGGTGTATTATTTCAATTTTTATATTTTTTAAAAATTATTTTCGAATATTTTTGATATTTTCTAATATTTTCGGGTAGTTTGGGTAAAAAATAGTCCGAACCGAACCGAACCGAATGACAACCGAATTTTTTCGGGTAATTATCGGTTCTTAATTATAAGAACCGAACCGATCCGAAACCGATTGGAACCGAACCGAAAATACAAAAATACCCGATGGGTCCTAAACTCCTCTACCCGAAAGATCTGAAACCGATCGATTCCTACCCAGAACCAAACCAAATACTTGAATGCCCAAACTCTACCAAACTAATCATAGAGTTAAGTATTTTTGCTACTTAAAAAGTTAAAAACGTTTACAATCACACTCAAAAGTTAAAACGGTTACACTGACCAGATTAAAGGACGAATTCTAGAGAGAAATGTTTAGAGAAGTGTTTATGTTTTATAAATTGTTGGATGATTTACAAATGAGGATCTCACCTCCTTATATACACTTTCACATCACAAACGGACGGTGGAGATTAAACCGATCTAACGGTGGAGATTAACTCTCACCAACTCTCACCACCAACTTCACCAACTCTCCCCACCAACTTCACCAACCCATTTCCACCAACTTCACCAACCCATTTCCACCAACCCATTCCCACCAATTCTAGATTTATGGGCTGATTTCGTTTGGGCCTAAAATAGGCCGTGGGCCTAAAATTAAAATGGGTCGTGACATCCTCCCCCACCTAATTCGGTGACGCCCTCGTCGCCATATACGCCTTGAGGTCTTCCCGGAATTGCCACAAGTCTTGTTCTGGTTCCCACGTTGCCTCTGCCTCTGGCTGTCCCTTCCACTTGATGAGGAAGTGATTTTGACGCGGAACGCCTCGTTTCCGCACTTCCTTGGACGCCAGTACCTCTTCGATCTCTTTATCGTAAGACTTGGTCATGATAGGTGGTGCCCGGGTTGAAACGCCTCGGTCTTGATCCTCTGCGTCGCCATGATATGGCTTAAGCATACTCACATGGAAGACCAGATGAATCTTAAGAGTATCTGGTAAGTCCAATCGGTAAGACACCTTTCCCACCTTCGCCACAATTTCGAACGGTCCCTCGTATCTCCGAATTAAGCCTTTGTGTAGACTCCAAAATGCTTTGAATTGTTGGGGAAGAAGCTTCACAAAGACTAAGTCAGCCACAAAATATTCTGAGGGCCGTCTCTTCGCATCCGCCCACTTCTTCATTCATTTTCGGGACTTCTCCAAGCATACCCGGGCAAAGTCGGCGTGTTCCTCCCATTGCTTGGCCATTATGAACGCCCCTGGACTTCTTCCCTCTGTCGCAGGCGTAGCCAATGTGTACGGGGTCAAAGGTTGCTGCCCCGTTGCGAGTTCGAACGGACTCCGTCCCGTCGATTCGCTTCGTTGCAAGTTGTACGAGAACTGGGCAATATCCATCAACTTAGCCCAATCTCTTTGGTTTGCACCTACGAAGTGTCGGAGGTAACACTCAAACAAGGCATTCACCTTTTCCGTCTGCCCATCTGTTTGCGGGTGAAATCTCGTTGAGAAACTCAGGTCCGTCCCAAACATCTTAAATAACTCCGTCCACAACCGCCCAGTGAAGCGAGGATCCCGATCACTCACGATGTTCCGAGGTAATCCCCAAAGCTTCACCACGTTCTTGAAGAACGCCCGCGCTGCCTCCTCCGCGGTACAGTCCCGATCGCAAGCCACAAACGTCCCATACTTAGAGAATCGATCCACAATCACCATGATGGATCCAAACCCTTCCGACTTTGGTAGCGCGCTGATAAAATCTAGCGAGACCGAGTCCCATGGTCGCTCGGGTATTGGTAATGGCTCCAATAAACCCGCAGACTGCTTGTTCTCCGTCTTATCTTGTTGGCACACAAGACAAGTCTTCACATAAAGCTCTACGGTATCCCGCATCCGTGGCCAAAAATACCCCGCTTCAACTAGGGCCAACGTCCTCTTCTGTCCTGGATGGCCTGCCCACCGAGTATCATGGCATTCTCTTATGATGTCTCGGCGGAGACTCTTCCACTTCGGAACATAGAGTCGTCGACCCTTTGAATAAAGCAGGCCATTGTCGACCCAAAATCGATGTGCCTTACCCTCTTCTGCTAATTTCATCAACTCCTTAGCAACATGGTCGCGCTCGAGCCCTTCTCGAATCCGAGCCAAAATGTTCCCCTCGACTTGGCTAATGGCTGCTAGCTCCGCCTTCCGGCTTAGCGCATCGGCTACAACATTCGCCTTCCCCGGCTTATACTCCAATGTGTAATCGAACTCGGCTAGGAAGTCTTGCCATCGCGCTTGCTTCGGGGACAACTTCTTCTGGGTTTGGAAGTAACTTGTCACCACGTTATCCGTCTTGATCGTGAAGTGTGATCCCAGAAGATAGTGTCTCCATACCCGCAAGCAATGGACCACGGCTGTCATTTCTTTCTCTTGCACCGTGTACCGCCTCTGCATCAAGACTCCCCCGATAGCAAAGTCGGATGCATCGGTGAGTAACTCAAATGGCAAACTGAAATTCGGTAAGACAAGGACAGGTTCTTGACTCACCACGATTTTCAGCTTCTCAAAGGCCTCTCGGCAATGCTTGGACCAATCCCATGGCTTCCCCTTCTTGAGAAGGTCCGTTAGCAATGCTGCCTTTTTTGAATATCCCTCGATGAACCGTCGATAATAGTTCACCAATCCAAGGAAAGAGCGTAACTCTGTTACCTTAGTCGGAGCCTCCCACTCCATAGTCGCCTTCAACTTGGCGTCATCCATCTTGAGCTTCCCGTGCCCAATGATGTGGCCCAAGAATTGGACTTCTTCGGTGGCAAAGGTGCACTTTTCCTTCTTTACAAACAACTCGTTTTCCCGGAGAACTCGGAAAACTATCCGCAAGTGCTCCACATGTTCCTCCATCGAGTTGCTATAGACGACGATATCGTCTAAGTAAGCCACCACGAAGCGATCCAAATATGGCTGAAAGATCTGGTTCATAAGGGTACAAAATGTGGCTGAGGCGTTTGTGAGGCCGAATGGCATAACCAGCCATTCAAACGACCCATACCGCGTAATGGACGTTGTCTTTGGCTCATCTCCCTCTGCGATCCGGACTTGATAATATCCCTTTTGCAAGTCCATCTTTATGTACACCTTTGCTCCTCCAAGTCGATCAAAAAGATCCGCGATCAAAGGGATAGGATAGCGGTTTTGGATCGTTACCTTATTAAGTGCCCGGTAGTCCACGCACATTCGCAATGACCCATCGTGCTTCTTCTGGAACAATACCGGTGTGCCATAAGGTGCTTTGGATGGCCTTAGTTTCCCCGTCGATAAGAGCTCATCAAGTTGTTTCCGTAACTCCTCAAGCTCGGATGGAGCCATTCGGTAAGGCGCCATTGCTGGCGGTTTGGCTCCTAGTTCCAACTCAATCCGATGATCCACCTCCCTCCTTGGAGGTAACTTTTCCGGTAACTTTGTGGGCATCACGTCCTTATTCTCCTCAAGGACTGTTTCAATAGCCGGTGGAATTAGCTCAGCTCTCCCAAACTCGTCTTCCACCTTCATTACGGCCAGAAACGTCGGTTCACCCTTCTTCACCCTTTTAGTGAACTGCATTGCCGAGAGTTGCCTTATCCCCTCGGACTTCTCCTCTATGGTTGGAATCATGCACTGCGATCCTTTCTCGAGGATGCACACTGAACTTAGTGCGGGCAGAGGGATTGCCATGACTTGCCTCATGAAATCCATACCTAACACCACTTTGAAATCGTCCATGGGTATGACCGAGAAGTTTACTGGTCCGCTCCAACTGCCTAGTCGCATCTCAATCCCTCGCGCTACCCCATTGATGGGTTGGGCCTTTGCGTTCACCGTCTTCATCCAACCTTCCTTCTTGGTCCACTTTATCCCAAGTCTTACGGCTTCATCTTCAGCCATGACGTTATGAGTGGCCCCCGTGTCCACCATAACTCGGGTTGACTTCCCGTTAACACGAGCCTCCACGTACATGAGCCCCTTGCTCATTGGTTTAGACGATGGACCGGCCTTAAGAGCGTTAAGGAGTTGTAACGACCCCATCTTGCCCGGCTCCACCTCTTGGGTCTCACCTTCATGATTTTCCATTATCGCGGACAACGACCCCATCTTCGGACATTCCCTCATTGGGTGTGGCCCCTTGCACACAAAGCACCCACCTTTTGGGACAAACGTCTTCTTCTTTGCCTCAAACTCTTCTCATCCTGATCCCTTCTCATAACGCCTTGAGTTGGATGGACGGCCACTATCTCGTCTTTCTCCCCCACCTTTGGTCACGATCTTCTCCTTTCTCTTGAAGGACTCGGAGGGACCTTGGGTACGAAAGTCAGTCAACGACTCAGCCACCGCAATAGCTTCATCGACAGAATGAACTCCCCTTCGCTGCAGCTCTTGCTTTGCCCAGTTTTGCAGCCCGTCGATGAAGTAGAAGACGAGATCCTCATCGGATATGTTAGGAATTTGCAGCATAAGAGTGGTAAACTCTTTAACATAGTCGCAAATTGTACCTTTTTGTCGAAGTTCCCTTAACTTCTTGCGGGTTTCATACACAACATTCTCTGGGTAGAACTGCCGTTTAAGTTCTTTCTTGAACTCCTCCCAAGTCTCGTTCCGGCAAGTTCCCCGCTCGATGTCTGCATGTTTTCTCCGCCACCACAGCATCGCCGTGTCCGTCAAGTATGACGTCGCGGCTTTAATCTTCGCAGTCTCATCCCCAAGATTGAGATTGTCGAAGTATTGCTCCATCTGCCAAAGGAAATTCTCAACTTCCTTAGCATCCCTTACCCCATTGAACCGCGACGGTCTCGGGAAATCAACTCGACCGCCTACTGCCGCAGCAACGGTTCCTCCATTTGCGCTTGCCCGTTTGCATAGCGCCATATCCTCCTCCACCGCGACAAATCTTGCCTTCATCCCCTCGATGTTGTCTTGCAAGGCCCGGATGGATTCGGTCACTAGTTCCTCCAATCGAACGAACCGAGTGTCTAGATTGGCGCCGTTTCGCTTGACTTCCTCCAACCCATCGAACACATGATTCTCTAGTTCGGAGACGGTGTGCTCGATTATTTCAAGCTTATCAGTCATTTCATCCACGGCCACTCCCAAAGCATCACGGGAAACACTCTTTTCCCGCTTGCTTCCTCCTTGGCTGGCCGTGGTTTCTCTTCCACGTTCGTCATGGGTGTCGGACGAAGAGCTCATATCTTTGCTTCCCTTAGCCATTCTCTCGGATAGACTTTTCTCTAGCCCCGATCGAACTTCGCTCTGACTACTGGGGAGTAGATAAAACTCCGTCTTTAAAAGTTTCGGTGACTGATGTCTTGCGGCAATATGTTTCAATCATTTATAGTAATATGGATGCATTGTCACATAGATAATTTTAATCCGCGCCAAACTCGGAATTGGAATATTAAGAAGAAATAATATTGGCATGCTCTGATGCTCAAATAGTTTTTGCGGAGTGACACATGTCCAGAGAGGACGTACCTGGTGTGGTGGATGATGAACACACCTCTTTAACATTTTCTTAATTTCTCAAATAATATGAATTGGATTTACGTATGGGCTTTTGCATTTGATCTTTCCAGCGATACAAATCAATCTGGTCCAAACCGAAGTATACATCAACTTTGTTTTTATCAAATAAAATCAAACCGGTCCGATGCGGTCATCCAGACGGACCACAATTTCTTATGATGGGCCTAGTTTGGGCTTATATTTGCTAGATAATTGGTGCTGGTTTGTAGACTTCAGAGTCAGGAAGTCAAACTTATATTTTTTTTCCCATCGAATCATTTTTCATGATTATTCGGTTATGAAAAACAATTCAATAATTCTGAAATACAGTGATTTGAGAAACATAGAAAAGTGATTCAGATTCCCTCACATGGGTTGCCGAGACACATGACCACGTCTCTTGCCTTGTTAATTGTTATATTTCAATTTTAACACTATACCAAAATAAATATACGTGTGTATATATGTGGCTCATACTAATTTTGATTTAATTGATTTCAATGTTTGAGATTTTTTTTCAATATTTTTTGGAATCAAATAATGCCAACCTAATCCTCAATTATTCTGTGTTGACAAGAAAAAAAATAAAAAATTCTTCAATTATTTCGCTATTCGTGTATCTTTTAAAAGTACACTTGCATGTGTTTTCCAGGTGTGCGGGCAAAATAACATCAGAATTGGTTTTTGTGGTTCTTTCTAGTTTAAAATTTTATTGTTTTGAAACGTTTGATGAGATTTGTTAATCCAAATCCATACCAGAGACTAAACAAACTTTAACTAATAAACTAAAACTGTGAAACTTCGTAAATTGTTTATAATTATATATTATTCTTATGTGAATACAAACAAACACGTTCACGTTACCGATTAAAAATCATATTAACAAATGATTAGTGATCAGTAAAAAAAGGTAATTTTGCAAAAGTTTAATCAACCCTTTTAAAAAAATCATGTTATGTAATAATGGTTTAAGTTCATAACCCAAAACCACTTCTTTGCTTGACAATTAAATCACAACTAATCTACCAGTAAAACTAATTATCTCGTTGATTAATTTATAATTTATACTCTTAAAATGTTAAGCTCAATTGATATATACGAATATAAGAGATAAGTGAGATTAACTGATAAGGACCACATAACTAGTTAACCAACCAATCTTGGCATCACATGAACCATGTCGTTGAATATTCAGAAAGGTTTGTTTTAATTGTAACTAAAACGAACCAACCATCTTATTTATTTTATTTTGTAGTAATATATTACATCATTATTTCTAACATAAATATTTAAAAATCTTAAATTTCTTCATATGATGTTCTAACATCTATTTCTATGGTTCGCAATAAAAGAAATCAATATGTAATACACGAAATTACGATAAACAGCTTACTAAAGCTAGTTAATCGCTATTTATTTTAGCATGTAAACATCTAAATTGGTGTTTTCATGGTCTCGATTGTTCGGATGTGTGATGTTTTTGGTTGATACTTAATGTTCATATCCATTTGTATTCTTTTGTGTCATATCGCTTGAGCTATTTATTTTTCTAACAGTTTAGAGAGTAAAACAGAAAACTAAAATAGGTATAATTAATCACGTTCTCATTTGTCTTCCTTGTACATTTCACGAAGCACTGTATTTTTCGAAGTCAGCATTGTGTTTATATTTATAATATAGTAAGTTAAGTTGGAACAACCTGTTAAGAACATTGAAGTATTAATTTTTTATGTGAAAAAACAGAGAGGTAAGTTTTTTTTTTTGTTTACTGTTATACTTCATCGTATGGATGTGGCGTTCAGCATATAGACAAATGTTTACAACTAACAACAAATTATTGTGTACAATTTACAGTATATGTTATTTTAGTTTTGCTTTAAACCAGTAATGATAGTTTCTCTCTTTTGGGGTTTATGTGCTTCTCGTTTGAACGTTAGTTTTCGGAGGTTTTTATCTCGTTGGATCAGTTTCCAATAATTTTTAGTCCTACCGATCTAATGTAAGATTTAATAAAAATGATTTGACTAAGCAAAAAGTCTCGGCCGAATTAAGGGCAAAAGGTAAGTGTTAATCCCTTTATAAATACTAAACCAGAGACCTTAAAAAAAAGGAGATCGTTCAATAGAGGTCGGGAAATGGAGCGGAAAACGGGAAGTCGAGGAGGAAAAAATCAAAGCCCAGAGAAAAAGAAAAATGAATACACGTCAAATGGACGATAATTCTAAGGAAAGAGATAACTACGGAATATTTTCCCGATAGTTTCGCAGGCAACTTACTCTCTAAAAAGAGAACTCCAACCCCACTTTTCCTAGGGATACTTCATTTTTTCTACCTTCCTTCACCCCAAAAACATTAGATGGTGGTCTCGATTTTCGGACGTGGCCCCAAATGAAACCCACACATACTTCCCGAACAAACTTATTCTCCAATGGTAATATGACATGGGCGTCAGAGAGTTTTTGGGAGGGAAATCCCTTCTCATTCTCCCGAAGACCATTCTAACGATGCTTTCCGTGCAGGTTCCGATGCACTTCCAGAAAATCGCTACGACTATTTTCCGGAGTCACTTAATTTAGACAGACGCACATTTCATCCCATAAAGAACGAAAATTCTACCCGGTGCTCTTCCGCTATCTCCATAAGACACCTCAAGATCAACGCAAAAAATCTACGATTCTGTACAGAAGACATGAAATTCGACCCGAACATGTATTACACATTGGTTATAAATATGTAATATCCTCTAACATATATGAGTAAACCGAATTTTCAAAAATTAACATCCATATATACATATATTTACTAAAATAACCAAAATTTCCTCAAATTTGAAAGTACTAAAATATCTTCAAATTTATGTGGAAAAAAACATTTAACAAAGAGAAAAAAATATGGAAGGGTGAGTGGTCTGGTTCGTAGCGCACCCATTAGGAACAAACCAACTAGTCAGTGAAGTTCGCAAACTGTTCCCCAAAAAGATCAAAAAAAAAAAAAAAAAAGAAAGAGAAATGAGATGACTTCATTTTCATTATTATATAAATAGTTTTGGGTGGTGGCTTTGCTTTGCAGAATGGAGGGAGAGAAAATGCTCAGCCTTTTTTGATAATCGACGCCATTTTTTTTTTTTTAAACTCTTTTTCACCCCAAATTATTGACCTTTTTTTTAATAATTTTATTGACAATCAGTAAATCACACTTCATCGTCTTCTTCTTCTTCTTCTCTCTCTCCTTTTGTCTCTGCACTGTGTTGGCACCGTAGTCAGAGCGTGTGTTTTCAACTCTCTCTCTCTCTCTCGATTTGTTTCTTCATAGTCTCTCTTCTTCAAACCCTTTTCTCCAATTTCTATGTGATTGCAGTATGCGCAATCTAAAACTATTTGAGAGATTTAAGAGCACACAAATCCACGCCTTTAATTCACAAGACTCTCCTTCTACAAGCAACAATGGTCATCCCAAATCCAGTTCCAAATCCATCTCTCGTTCACTTCTCCCTAATGGGTTCCCCACAACAGAGCTCCTTGAGCCTCCTTTGGACTCTTACCTCAAACCCATCGACTTGGTGGAGTCGTTATCAAATCTATACCGGAGAATCGAATCGAGCTCGGAGTCTGAGACGTCGATGCTCTACCTTGAGCAATACACTGCTCTCCGCAGTCTCGGCGACGCCAAGCTCTCGCGCAGGTGCTTGCTTAACGCTAGGAGGCACGCCATTGATGTCCCTTGTAAGGTTGTTTTATCTGCTTGGTTGAGATTCGAGAGGAGAGAACACGAACTTTTGGGAGTCGAATCCATGGATTGTAATGGGTTTGCTATTGAATGTCCAAAGACTAGTTTGACTCGTGGTTATGATTTGAATCTAGTCAACGAGCATTGTAAATGCTCTACTGGTTGCGAGGAAGAGTTTGGTAGTGATGACTTTAAAATCTCTAGGGCTGATGAGTTTTCGGGTCTAGACGAGGTTAGCGATTTTTCCTTCTGCGTAGGTTCAGAGAAGGCTAAGTGTGTTAGGTCGCGAATCGCAGCGCTTTCGCGGCCTTTTGAGGCGATGTTATATGGTTCTTTTCTGGAATCAAGAACTTCCGAGATCGATTTCTCGGAAAATGGCATCTCAATCGAGGCAATGTTGGCACTGAATATATACAGTAGGATCAAAAGAGTTGATTTGTTTCGTGTTGAAACTGTCTTTGAGCTGCTTGGATTAGCCAGCAAGTTCTGTTGTGACGATCTGAAGTCTGCCTGTGAGGCTCGCTTGGCTTCGTCTGTCACTAACCTCGATAAAGCTTTAACCTTTGTAGAGTACGCATTGGAGGAACGCACGAAGCTTCTCTTATCTGCATGCTTGCAGGTGTTTCTGAGAGAGCTTCCTCAGTCTCTCCACAATCCCAAAGTGATGAGATTCTTCTGCAGTTCTGAAGCCAAAGAACAATTAGCTTTTCTGGGTTCAGAGTGTTTGTTCCTGTTGTATTACTTCCTCAGCCAAGTAGGCATGGAAGAGAAACTCACCACGGAGCCTATGCTGATTTTGCTTGAGAGAACTCGAGAGTTTGGTCGGACGAACTGGCAAAAGGCTGTGTCTTTGCACCAAATGGGATGTGTTCTGTTTGAGAGAAAGGATTACAAAGCAGCCCAGTTTCATTTCAGATTAGCTTCAAGCTTAGGCCATGTCTACTCATTGGCTGGGGTATCGAGGACAGAATATAAACAAGGGCAGAGGTACTCGGCGTACAAGCTGATGACTTTTCTCATCTCTAATCACAAGCCACATGGATGGATGTACCAGGAGAGGTCTCTCTACAATGTTGGGGTTGAGAAACTAAAAGATCTAGCAACCGCCTCTGAACTTGACCCGACACTGACTTTTCCATACAAGTACAGAGCCATGATGAAATTCGAACAGAAGCAGATCAAAGAAGCCTTCGAGGAGGTTGATAGAGTAATTCAGTTCAAGCTTACTCCGGATTGTCTCGAACTGAGGGCTTGGCTGTTTTTAGCCATTGGTGACCGTGAGAATTGTTTGAGGGATCTTAGAGCAGTGATGTGTTTAGAGCCCAAACATGTTGTGTTTGGTGGGAGAATGAGAGATGATTTGATGGAGGCTCTGACCGCGCAATGCATTGATGTAGAGAGCGAAGCAAATTGTTGGGTGAGACTTTACGAGAGATGGTCAGCCGTGGATGACGTTGGGTCTTTGGCTGTTGTTCATCAGATGGTTCAGAATGATCCCAGCAAAAACTTTCTGAGGTTTAGACAGTCTCTTCTTCTTTTAAGGTAAGAATATTCTTTTTCGGTTTCTCAGGAACCATAATTGATGAATTTTTCAGGAGTTGACAAAAGCTACATTGTGTTGTGATCTGTGACAGATTGAATTGTCAAGGAGCCGCGATGAGGTGTTTGCGAATGGCATGGAACTTGGCTGCTTCTGAGGCGGAGAGGTTGGTCTACGAAGGGTGGCTTTTATACGACATGGGTCATGTGGACGAAGCTCTTACTAAAGCCGAGAAGGCAATCTCCATTCAGCGCTCCTTTGAAGCATTTTTCCTCAAAGCCTATGTTCTAGCTGACAAGAATCTCGATCCGGACGAGACCTCTTGTGTTGTTCAGGTTTTAGAGGAAGCCCTCAAGTGTCCTTCGGATGGGCTACGTAAAGGACAGGTTGACATTTCGATATTTCTCCTTTCTCTTTCTCTTAATCACACTGTTTTCTCATCAATCTTTTGTTATGTTTCTGCAGGCTCTGAACAATCTTGGGAGCATCTACATAGATTGTGGGATGCTAGATCAAGCTGAAACCGCGTATAAGAATGCTCTAGAGATCAAACACACTCGTGCACATCAAGGGCTTGCGCGAGTTTATTTCCTGAAGAATCAACGTAAAGAAGCGTGCGAGGAGATGACAAAGTTGATCGAGAAGGCGTGTAGCAAAGCTGCAGCCTATGAGAAACGGTCTGAGTACTGTGAACGTGAAAAAGCCAAAGAGGATCTTGACATGGCCACAACACTCGACCCTCTGCGGACCTATCCCTACAGATACCGAGCTGCCGGTAACTAACCCTTCCCGTTCCTTATGAACATCTTCTAAATTCTAGTAGTTAAAGAAGTGATTATGTGTGGCAGTGCTGATGGATGATCAGAGAGAGACAGAAGCAGTGGAAGAGCTGTCAAAGGCGATAGCTTTCAGACCGGAACTGCAAACGCTGCATCTTAGAGCAGCATTCCACGAGGCTACGGGGAAGCTGTCGTTGGCCTCTCAAGACTGCGAAGCTGCTCTCTGTTTGGACCCTAACCACACTGAGACGCTCCATCTCTACAGCAGATCCAAGGATCAAGCTTCTTCCATTGACAACACCATTCCTGGCTTAGATTAATTCTAAGGTATCAACCATATTTCCCCTTTGTACATTTCATTCAAATATCAATATACCCTTTTCATTTTTGTTCTTTGTACATCAATGGTTAAGAAACTGCAGTTTATTAATCTTATAAATGGTTTCTATGCAAAACCAACTTTTTATATACAGTATTTTAGTCTTTTAATGCAGAGGAAGAAAAAGATGATCATCACTTCACAGTGTCATTTGTTTATCTACAGGGGACACCTAAAAATATGGCTCTTTTCTCTTTAGTTTCCTTCTGTGGATATGATCTCCAGCTCCGTCCACCACCGTGGAGACAGCCTCGGCATTGCTGCGTCGGCTTCTATTCCAGTGATTTCTCTCAACTTCACCACAACCTCTCTCATTGTTGGCCGTTGTGCTGAGTATGGATTCATACACTGCCGAACCACTTCCAACAGTCTCTCAACAACATCCTCCTGAAACGTTTTCAGGGTCGGGTCCACAAGATCTCTTGCGGGCTTGGGCTCTAGAAACAAAGTATCTGGGTCTGGGGACGTCCCACTGATGATTTCGAACACAAGGGCGCCAAAGTTAAAGACGTTGGTCTCAGGATTAATTAATGAGGGTTCTAGAAGGTTCTTGGTTGAGGAACCTTCCTTAGAAGGAGAGATGGAGTTGATGACAGAAAAGTCTGAGACTTTGGCGGCGTTGTCTTCACTCAAGTAGACAGAAGAGGAGTCCAAATTGGTGTGCAAGATGGGTGGGCTGAGAATGTGCATGTGCTCTAGACAGTAAGCTATTCCCATTGTGATTCTGAGTCTGGTAGGCCAGTCCAAGTGCTCTGTGTGTTGAGCTGCCATAAAAGATTTGTTCAAACAGTTTAAAGAATGGAATGAGTTAAGTCGAAAAGAATTTCTTGCGGGACGGAATCCTTACAGTGCAGATGTTCGGAGAGGGATCCATTGGGAGCGTATTCAAAAACCAGCATTCGGTAGAAGGGATCGTTCTCATGGCAATACCCGATCACATTCAGAAAGTTCTTGTGATCCACTTTGGATAACATATGCATCTGCAGAAACAGAGCATAATAATTGTTCAATGGCGATGCCAATCTCTGTTCAAGACAACCTCTAACGAGGTTCTGATACCTTTTGTAGCAACTGTGTTTCCATGGTGGTGGACCAGTCTGCAGGAGAACCAGCCGCGACGGACACAACGGCGATTTCAGCACCAGTGGACAAAGTCCCTTTATAAATGGTGCCGTCTGAAAAAGAGCCGATGATGTTACTGAAATCTTCGCATGCTGCTTGTAGCTCTGATAGCTGCAGCCTCGGAACATCTGCTGCAACGCAAAACTATAAAATTAGAGAAATTCAAGTTATGAAGAGAAAAGAAAGAGAGAGAGTGAAGACCGAAGAGTGTGTATTGCCTGTGATAAAAGCATCTTGAAGCTGGCCACTGTTGGTCCACGGCTTGATTGGAATGTTTCGGCTGAAGATAAGAAAGAAGATGATTAATGCCACCGTGACTGTGAATACGCCAACGACTATGCCCACGATCATATAAACCTTGGAAGACTTCTTTTTAGTTCCTGAAGTAGGAGGCGAAGGCAGAGGCGGTGGTGGAGGCAGAGGCAGGGACGGATGCGAGGGAGTAACAGGAGGTGGGGTCAGGGTTTGTGCTGGCTCAGAACTAGAAGGAGGTCTCGAGGTTTCGTCTCCTTCTGATGGTGTTTGAGTTTCCGGTGGCGGTGACGGTTCTGTGGAGTTTGTGGATAATGGATCAGGAGATGGTGGGGAAGCATCCACGGAAGGAACTTTATCTGGAAAAGATGTCTCAATCAGGCTGCGACGGTTCCCATAAACTCCGGATTGGATCAAGAAGTGATCTTGAGAAGAATCAAAGAGTTCTGAAACCTCTTCAAGAAATGAAATTTGTCATAATCAAAAGACACACAAGCAAAAGATCACATAGAGAAGAAACAGAGAGAGATGAGGATGGAAGAAAGTAATACCTTGGGTTTTGAGATTCAGAGGAAGAAGATGATCATGGAGACTGGTGTTCGGAGATTGAATCTCCACCGTCCATAGGAACTCATAGGAGATTTCTTTGCTTCTATGGTTTTTTTTTTTGCTGAAAGAAGGAAGAAGGAAGAGAATGTTGGAGGAGCAGTTGAAATCGTCTTTCAGGACAAGAAGACTAATCAACGGTTGCTACTCTTTTTTCAATCTTCTGTTTTTAGTTTTCTTATTTTCTTATTATCAAACCTACGACCAATTTTCATTGCTTCCAATTGAATTAATTGGCCTATCTTACTCCCCTACCATTAATTTCCAAATTAACTGGTTTAAAAATGTTTAAGTAATTATATAACTTATTAGTATTTCTACTATAAATGTAATTTGAAAAAAAAAAAAACTGTTTTAAAAAAAATTAACAACAGATATTCTATTGCCAGAAATCAAATAATATTTTGGTTGTTTAAAAAAAAGAAAATTTATAAATAAATTACCTTGTTTCCTTGTGAGTTTAAAAACTACTTATTGCTTCAGTTTCGTTTATATTTATCAGATTCAAGATTTCGGCTTTTTCATGTTTCTTCGACCCTTTTTTAATTGCTCTGGTCACTTGTTCAATTGCAAAATAAACAAATGAGAATTGCACCAAAAGCATGGCATTCTCTTGGTCCATGTCATGAGCTGTTATTTGTAAAAAGTAAATAGTCTTTGGGTAAGAACAGAGAATTTTCAAGTTTACATTGTTCTCAGGTTTTCAAGTCAACAATAACAAGTGGGTTTTTAACAAAATTTATACACACACATTATTTACTTTTGATCCGAAACTTGAAAATGTCCAAATTATTTACTTTTGATCCGACAGATCCATCATCTGAGCCATTACTACACTTTTTAAGATTTTGAACCAAAGAAAAAAGGATGGTAAGTTCATTGGAAAGGACTTTGAAGGCTGTGACTTAATTTTTAAAAATTTAAAGTCAAAATTATCCCAATCACACTTTAACTTTCCTAAAATCACTCAAAACTTCTAAAATTTCTCATAGTCTATATATATATTTTTTGTTCTACGTTTATGATTTTTTTTAAAAGTTCACAATTGATGACTTTTAATTTTTTTAAGTCACAGCCATATTTAAAAAAAAAAAGTCACAGCAAATTCACAGCCAAAAATAAAAGTCCAAACCAATCACCTTCCATATCTATTGATCACTGTGGGTGTGTGGAACACCCTACTCTTCATCAAGCCAAATTAAACTCGTGAGTAAAACATTACAACATGAACCAAAACACTCTCCTAAACTTCCTTTTAACTTGTTAGCTCTGTAGCTAACCGACTCAACTAAAGTGGCTGGGCTGTCAACACTGTTAGAATCTACTACATGCCACTAAGGGTAATTACAATGCCTCTGCACTAGACTAACACAAGGACTTATTACGCACCCGTGACGTGAAGTCTTGCTCAACAGCTCCACCAGCAGCAGCCTCCTACTCGGCTGCTACTTTCCATCTTGCTATTTCTTCCTCAGCAGCAGCAATGTCAGTCATATGCCCTCCAACCTAAGCATGAAGGGAACCAAAGTTTAAACATACTCATATTCTCGGGACAGGGTATTATAATTCAGTCATACATTGACAAATCGTGTTCGCAACTCTAGCAAGCAGCTCTCATTGAGATAAAAAGAAATTCACTCACATTTTCATTCGCTATTCTCTCATTTTCATTAAGTTCTTCTATTTGATGCATTCTCTAGTTAAGCTCCGTTGTCTGAGTATCCAATTGTTTCCTAAGAGAACTAGTCTCTTCCCTGGTTGATTGATGCAAAAACAGCCCAAAAAATCAAGCAAAGGATCATAGGATCATTGTCGACAGCAAACTACACTGGACAACTAGGAGTATCACATATGAAAAATATGCATTACATAAGAAACCACATAGATGCATTCAAAATAGTGACTTCCATAGAGTGTCATTAAACATCATGAAAGATGTCGCAAACACATGTGAAAGATGTTCGAGTTTCCAGTAGAAAGCGGTTTGGAATCATCTTTCTACTATTTTAATTTGATCGGATAATGATATCAACCCATGGTTCCTAGGCCACCCGATGCTACGAGTTAAATCAAATCATTTATTTCCCTAGTGAAACCAAGTTAATGTCCTCTATCAAAGTTATTAGATAAAGAAGGAGTTCTGTTTTAGAAAGCTTGCCTGATTCCTCCAAGGAATCTTGAGCTGAGAGGCCTTACAATATTTTCCAATGTGCTTGCATGCATTCCAATGTGGAGACACATAAGGTACCCGAATGAATGAAGCTGGTAAAACATAACAGCTTGGAGGAACACTCACCATGGAATATATTTCATTCTCTTATGTACAATGATCATCAGTATTATCACCACGAGAGTCCTGAACCTTCATCCCTCGAACCATTCTCTGCATCTTGAAAGTTGAAACAATTTTTTTTTTTGGAATGGCTGCTCAGCTATCATTCTTTTGTACAAAGCGCTCCCCAGTAACGTACCAATATGTTCTTCTCTTGTATTAATAGACCCACATTTTCTTTCAGATTCTTCAGTTCGTGGCTCTTTTCTTCCACCACTTTGGTCAGTTGGAAGATGGATGTCATACCTGCTAAAGAAACTCGAATCCCCTCCATCTCTGTCTCTTGAGGCATAAAGAAAGACTCAGACAAATTTGATTTAGCTGATCCATCATCAAACATCAAAGGACGCTGAGCTACCATCTTCCAGTTCCATGGTCTTCAACTTCCCATCATACTTATCAACTTACTGTTTCAGCTCCACAACTTCACCTTCCAGTACACTTATCTTTTGTCTTTCTCAAGTTCAGCAATCCTCTTGTCTTTCTCACTCACATCCCTCCCTAAGTCATCAACAACTGAAGCCTTCTTTGCAACCTCTAATCGCAAATTATTGGTTGTTGATTCCAACTGAGAAACTTGAATGGCTATCTCGTAATTCCGTTGGTCCAAAATGCGCATGACCCAACAACATTTGTCCACTATACACTCCCTTTAATCTTCCTTCCTTTGCTAGTTATCTCTCACTTATTCCTATCCATATTAGAATGAGTATCAATCCTATACACTCCCTCAGTCTTTACTGGAATTTGAGTTGCGTTTATGACCTGGAACAAATGGTTGTTCTCGAAAAAAATGATCCGTCGATCGGCTGTAATCCAGTCGTTTCTGGACTCGTGAAGAACATCTATGATAGTTGCAGATTCATATGTAGATTCATAATTAGATCATGTTTCTAGCAACTCTTAGATATATATTTTTATAAAATTGCATAATATAAAATAGCATAACCATATGTCTTGAAATGTTTAACAGCAAACACAACAAATGAGATTTCTTCTCTGGGATCTTGATTGAAATGGGAAACAACAAATGCATGTTTCAAAATCAGTTTTCTGTCACATCTATTTCTCTCAGATCTAGATTATTGAACAACAAATTCAGTCTACCGATAGAATAACGAAATAAGTTTTCTGCTCTCTTAGATATATAGATTGAAACATTAAAGCAACCCTTGGATCTACCGATAAAATAAGAAATAAAATAACAAAATCAGATCTGTAACTTGAAACGTTAAAACAACACTTAAATCTACTAGTAAAATTAGGTTTCCGTTCTCTTAGATCTATAGATTGAAACTTATATCTATAGATTGAAACGTTAACATCAATTTTTTTCTTCTAAAACCCTAGGTGCTCTAGATCTTGAATTGTCAGATGAATAGAGACTATTCTGATCTTGATTGTTAACGATCATGTCTTGCAGGTTCACAGGAGGTTGATTTACCGCCATTGTCGTTTGCAATCTTCAAGGAGCTTGACCTTCGAGGAGCTCGACCTTCGAGGTTTGCAATCGTCGAGGAGCTCTATCTTCAAGATTTGCGATTTTTGAGGAGCGCGATCTCTAAGAGGGAGATTTGTGAGAGTGCGATTATTCGAATTTATTTATAATTTTTTTGTTTTAATGTAATTTGTGCGCGATATTGTTGTAAACTAGTATTATGATCTGTGCAATGCACGTGCACCATTCTTTTTCAACTATTAAAGTATGCTATTGTTTTTATAATAAAAAAATATTATATATATATATATTACTTAGTTAAAATACTAATTTTGATTTATGAAAGTCTAACACGAACCTAAAAATCTAAATACTGATTTTTAAAAATGAGAAAAAATCTCATTAGATTATCACAAAATTTTGAAAATAAAATATTCTATTAAAAAATTTTGAAAATAAAATAATCTATTACAAATTTGCTTTACTAATGTACCGTAATTTCTTTAGAAAATAACATTTCTAATGATGTACCGTAATTAAATTATATTAATATTTAATTTTAGATTAACCTTTAATTTAATTAAAATATAAACTTTAGCAATTGTTTTCAAATATGTATTTGTTGTGCAGAGGAATAGTTTTTGACATCGACGAGGCCAATCGATAAATGACAAATCACGCGACGTTCTCCAAAAAAATTTATCTGTTTTATGAAACACGACACACAGTTAAACGAATTAACCTTGTTAAAGGTTTCGGTTTGTTATTTAACTGATTCGGTTTTTATTATTCTTCAGGTTCGTAGAGATCGACATCAAAGCTTTTCTTTAGAAAGATTTTGTTCGTCTTTTGTGCTCAACTGTTACAATTATTGAGTTTGTTTTGTTTTTGATGATATAGTAGAACACACAAGACGATATACTTAGTTTTTCTTTCTTATGGATTAAATTATTTGCATAGATATTTTCACTCATTTATCATTACTTGTACAAATGCCTACTCCTGCACATTACAAGAACCATCTTTCTGTTCGATCGTTTTAACTTATTATAATTGGAAAAATGACACCGAATTAATATCATAATTAGGATATGATCGGCCCATATGAAGAGATGGGATATGTCTACAAACGAATTGCAGGTGGACTAAAGAGGGCCTTGGCCCATTCCAACGTTTTTTGAAACGGCAATAATTTGGGTTATTTTTTGGTGGGAGAGCTAGGGTTTATCTCATATTAATTAAAACCCTTTTTTCTTTTGAATTGGGGATTTTGATTTGAAGAGAAATAATAATTGATTTTGTTAGTATTTATTATTACATCTTAATCAATGCAGATACGATTTGCTCTGCTTCGAAGGGATTGCTCAAGCTCTTCGTGTTTTCAACACGAAACAGGAGATACCGACGTATCGGCTTGCTGACATTGACAAAGACAAGATGCTTAAAATCACGAATGTGAAATCATAGACATCTCAGATTCGTCCATATGTTGTTTGTGCTGTTTTAAGAGGCGTAACCTTCGATGAGGCTAGTTACAACAGCTTTATAGATCTTCAGGATAAGCTACATCAGAATATTTGCCGGTAATACGACATTGCCAGTTTTGCACTGTTATTAGCTGCAAATATCACTCTGTGGCTTGCATTGACATTATTAATTCCAACATTTGGCTTCTTCTATGTTCTGCAAACGGGTCTGATATTCAATTTCTCTTCACTGCATATTTCAGGCGAAGATCTCTGGTCGCTATTGGAACTCATGACTTGGATACATTACAGGGACCATTCACATATGAGGTGAGTGTGTTATACTCGTTTCCACTTTTATTCTTCTTATCTTCTACTCTTCCTCTACTGATCTCGTTTCGTTTGGTGCCATGGAATGATAATGAAACTTGTTTACTTCTTTGCTTCGTATCTTCAGGCTTTGTCGCCGATGGATATAAATTTTGTACCTTTGAAACAAGTAAGTATGTATATCTTTGATTCAAAATAGCTCCATGTGCCTGGTGTTTGAGGGTGTGCTTTCTCGGTTAAAGCTTTTCTCACGATTCTTGTTATTTAGTGTTCTTGATCATATGCTGATATAGATATATGATTATATTTCTCGTTTTTGGTTTTGTAATGACATCTTACTAAACATGGTTTCATGTTTGTTACCCTGGCTAATATCAATATCTTGACGTAGACTAAGAGCTTCAGGGCTGACGAACTAATTGAATATTACAAGGTAAATCATTGATGATAATATATATATTTTTTCTTAAAACAAGAAAGTTATTATCTTCTGGTTCTTATGAACCTGAATATTTACTTCAGTTTTACTCTTCCTGCAACCTGTTTTGCAGTCAGATATGAAGTTGAAAAAATATCTACACATAATCGATAGCTCACCCGTCTTCCCTGTTTTATACGACAGTAAAAGGTATTTTTGATGGTTCTTCGCAGTAAAAAATATGTGTATCAATTGAAAATAATGAAGGTTTGCTTTTGCAGAACTGTGCTGTCATTGCCACCTATTATCAATGGTGCACATTCAGCAATTAGCCTGCAGACAAAGAATGTCTTCATTGAAAATGTACAACAACCGATTTGACGAAAGCAAAAATTGTTCTGAATACAATGGTAATTAATGCGGTATAACAGATCAACAGTTACTGTCCTTAGCCTGATTAATGTTTTCAATGATCATATTCATTAACCCATTTTGTTTTGTTTTCCAGGTTACAACATTTTCCGGATATTGTGAGAGAAAATTTGAGATTGAGCCTGTTGAAGTTGCATATGACAACGGAGACTCGTCAGATATCTTTCTTGATTTAGCTGGCTACGATATGGAAGTTCCTCTCTCTTATATCAATGACTCAATTGGAGTCTCTTTGGAGGTGGATGAGGTAATAAAGGCAATCACTCACTGCGATCAAGTTGTTTTTTTTGTTACTTAATGATTAATGAAACCAATCTCCTTTTGTTCTATGTGAAATGGCATTTGTAATCTCCAGGTTACAAGTCTGCTGAACCGAATGGCGAATGTCTTGTAAAAGTACATGTACCCCCAAGCAGAAGCGACGTGCTCCACCGCTGTGATGTTATGGAGGTAAATTTTCATAACCAAGACCTTTATTTTTGTTTTGGTTTTGGTTTCAAGCTTTTTGAAGTAGGTGATGTGACCTTATTGGATGAAACAAACGACGTCGGTGCATCCAGTGGTGCAACTTCCGGATTTGAGGTATATGATTACATTTACTTTCTTTTCCCCATCTTCTTGGCCATGGAATCTAATCTTGAGAAACTTGTCTGTGTAATTTCAAGCTTATACATGGCCTCGTTGATAGAATCATGGAAGTAATGGGGATCCCATTTGTGCCAGCCTGTGATAAACCCGGATACCATCTAAGCCGCTCTCAAGTAAGCTTTTTCTTTTCTTTTCTTTTTTCTTGATCCTGAGCTTAACAATTAACAAGTTACATACATACTCTGTTATCACCAAACGCAAACGCTCTAACCGCCTTTTTTTGCTCGAATATTGAAAGGAACCTGAGTTTCTACCTGGTAGACAAGCTAGCATCGTTGTCAAAGGGAAACATGTTGGTAACTTTGGAATTGTTCATCCTCTGGTAATATACAACATCTTCTTCTTCTTGTTTCCGATCAAAAACCCAACCAAACGGTTTCGGTTTGTTATTTAACCGATTTGTTTTTTTTATTATTCTCCAGGTTTTGAAAAACTTTGAGATCACTTATCCGTGCTCTTTCGTAGAGATCCACATCCAAGCTCTTCTTTAGAATGATTCCGTTCATCTTTTGTGCTCAACTTTTTGCAATTCTTGATTTTGTTTTATTTTTTTAGGATATAATACTACAACACACAAGAAGATATATAATATAAAATACTTTTAGTTTTTCTTTCTTATTGATTAAATTATTTGCAATTATATTTTTCACTCATTTATCATTGCTTGTACAAAAATGCTACTCCATATTACAAGAAGTCAAGAACCATCTCTCTGTTTGATCGTTATAAAACCATCCCAATCAAAATATCAATAATCCATTTGTTGACCTCAGATTTCCATGAAGATGTTTGTTAGACAAATATGGACAATTGTTTTATATGAACCACAATGCCAATTTTTTTAAAATAACCAATACTATTTTGCATGTTTCATAGACACTTAATCGTTCATCTATGAACCGTTATTTTAATAAATGGAATAATATGTCATAATTGGAAACATGACACCGAATTAATATGCACGTAAATCAATTATTAAGCTTTGCTACATTTTCAAAGTTTATTTTCTTTTTGCTATTAGCATCTTCTATTTGTGCTTAAAATATCAATTAACCATCTTTTCATCCATCAGAACCATTTAGACCTATAGTTTTTTTCTTCCTTACCGCATTTAGATCTATATAGTTTAAAATTTCGAAAATAACACTTACCTTCTTACTCTTCGACAGCAAATAATCATATTTTAAAAAATATTTTAGAGTTACTTTTTATTTTATTTTATTTGATTTTTCCAAGTTTTTATGTAAAATTTAATGTATTGTGACTATTTATCTTTTCCGGTATTTTTTTTAATTAGTTGATTTGTTTTTAATTAAATATTAAATGATATTTTTAATATAAAAAAACAAAACAAAAACTAATATTTATATATTTTTTAAACTCTCCATTTTTAACTATAATGGAATACTAAAAAACAAATGGTAGCTACTTAGCTGCTAATCACGTTCACATCACACGGATCTAATGATTTTTCTCTTTTGACGAATCTAAAATTATCTAAAAAACAAGCTGAAGCTACCTCTTTCCATTTCGAATTTTACAAATTGGAAACTTCTGAAATAGTAGATAATAAAAACAAATATTTTTAATTATTCCAAATTTTTTTCGTGTAGATTTTAAACCAAAAAATTAAAAATCTAGGAATTAGGCGTCAGATGCGGAAATGAACAAGATGAACACCTGACCAGACCATTCTCGTTGCAGGCTGAGCATGTTCGAAACCCTAGCTTCTCCTTGTGCACCTTATGGCTACCGTGACAGTCGTTGCACGGTACGAATCTGTGACCGCCACAAATCTGGCATACGCCTGGCTCAATCGTCGGCAACTCTTGTACGAGCTTTTTCAGCTCTCCGATCTCGTGAAGCTGCTTAACCTCCTCCGCTCCACCGACGTACCGACCACCGATGAAAACGCGCGGCAGCTTCGGCGTCTTCGTCTGGCTCTGGTCCTTTCCGCCGCCGAAGATCCGTTCCAGCTCGGTTGAGAATGACGCGTCCATTGAGAGATCTCGTTCGTCGATTCGCACGGGAAAGCTATGGAGGATCGATGTGACGGCTCTGCAGTCTTCGAACGTAGGTCGAACCACGCGGAGGCTTGTGAAGTAGACGATGATGCTGTTCTCCGAGCCAGGGATCGAAATCCGTACATCTGGTTCGGGTTTCGACTGCCGCGAATCTGATTCCGGATTTCGCCGGAGATTAGCAGGCTCGGAATCTGCGCGGAGGAGCTGATTAGAGGGACGAGTTGGCCAGGATCTGAGGATCAAATTAGATGCGCAGACTCGGTGGAAAACTCTAGAAACGTTTTTGGGAGAAGGAGATGGAGAAGGAGAAGGAGAAGAAGGGAAGGAAGAGGAATCGTCGGTGCAGAGGTGTTGGATGTCTTTGAAAGAGAAGGCGGAGGCGGTGGGAGAGTATGTGTCGTGAATCTTAACCGACGATTTACGCCACGGCCGCCACATTGACGGTGTAGAAACGGCGGAGAAGCTGAAATGTTGGGGACTAAATTAGGGTTTCTGTGGAATTGGATTTGCAGAGAAATGGTGTTTGGGGGAGAGAGAGAGAGAGACGGCTGGTTAAAAAAAAAGTGGTTGGAAGATTTTGGAATTGTTAAATCTTCTTTTTTTGGTTTTGTTATTATTTTTTTTTTGTTTCCCTTTTTTCTCTCTAAAGATTTGCTTGTGAGTTAAAACAACATTGGTTGTGATAAAACAGGTGATTTTACGTTACAAATTATAATTAGGTGAAAAAATTAGATGCTAATTTTAGTCACTATTCTGTTTAAATGCTTTCTTCATTTTCCAAAGATGTGTAGATTGATCACACGTATTAAAAGATAATCAGGGATTAATGCATGTTATTTTTTCCTGGTCAGCGTATATTAATTACAAGTCAAGTTAATTCCGATTAGTCTTTTTGCATTTTAGTAAATAACAGGAAAACTTAACATAAATCTTCGGAATTAAATTGGTAGAGTGAAAATTGTTTAGTTTTTTGGTTGATCATTGGTTTAATCTTCTACGTCAAGTTTGAGATTTGATTTTTCGAGAATAAAATTTTTGGAAAATTATGAATGCAAATTCATAAAGAATTTGAAAGTAATGTAAATAAAATTGTTTGTGGCGGGTTTTTTATGTTATGAATATAATTATATATTGTAAATGTAATGCGTGATTAAGTCTAACAATAATATAGTAAACGATAAAAAAAATGTAAAATAAATTTTTTTTTTTTTTAAATATAAATTGTTAGAATTACGAAATATCAACTACAAAATTATAGTAGCTGGTTTTTTTTTACTATAGATGTTAAGCGGTTTTACCTTTTACATTCCTAAATTGTAAATTTTTGTTTTCGTTTTTATCGAAAAAAATTAGATATAAATCTGTAATTTTTTTGGACCGGAGATTAGATCAAATTAATTGGTATTTTTCTCCAACAAGACTTGACCTGAAATTTTGAAGCGCATTATCTATGAAATGTCACTTAATACACCAATAAAATTACTGAAATGGCATGTAAATTTTACTATTTTAGGCTTTTTTTTTTTTAATCGTGCGTTAAACAGTCATTTTCTACTTTAGAATTGGATAAACGTTATAAACTTTAATAGTATGGAATAATGAAAACTCTTGGTGGAAAAAAAACAAAGAAAGTAATGAAAGGGTGTCGTTCAATCTTTCGTCTTAAAGGCAAAACACAACATGTGAAAGGTGAATAAGTGAAATCAATTACAGTGGAGTCATGTTTTTTCCCCCAAAAAATGTTTTGTCATGGCATCTTCCATCCACTTTTATTTTTATCTCCAAATTCTATTTTAAGAAAAAAAAATTTCTAACCCATTTCTATTTTCATTAAAAGTATCAATCTAAACCATTAACTCACGAGTTGTCTCAGCTCAGCTCGAATTTTCACGAGTCCGAACTATAATTTTCACGAGTCTGAACTATATTTTCTATGTTTATTTAATAAACGAGTTAAGTGATCGAACTTAAATTAGTTGGCGAATTATGCGAGCCAACTCTAATGAGTTGCAAGCTAGATCACGAACAATTTTTTTTTTATGAATTAAAATATTATACTTATATGTTGTTTAAGTACCTTTTAAACTCTAAACCTACCATAACATTTAGAAAAATAGCAATTGCCATTAGTATGTTTCATCATATTTAATTTTTCTAACATATACTTGTTTTTTATAACTTACAGATGAAGATGATGAGCAAGTAATTTCTGGATCATCTTAAGACTTTCAAGTGGAATAGATTCAGCAAGTATATGTTAACAATATATTTGGATTTTTTTTTAATATAACAATTAAAGTAAATTTTAGATTTTATAATAGTTTAATTTTATAATTATTTTATTATTATATTTATTTTATATTAACTCGCGAATTGGCTCATTTAGATTACGATCTAGATGATCTGAGTTCGAGCTTATATAAATATAAACTCATATAATAAATGAGCTGAGCTGAGTTATGAAATACTCTTACTCATTATGAGCTGAGCTGAGCCGAGCGAGCTAACTCAAATTGACATCCCTAATTTTCACCTCTAAAATAGAGAAATGTCATTTCTTCCTCTATACATAGAAGAAAATTATTTCCATTTTTATTTTAGAGTCAAACTTCTTTATTTACAAAATGGTCCTTTAAATTTAATTTTATTTTATTTAAGATTAAAAAAAAAGAATTAGAAGATTTAGTGAATATTATGATAAGTTAAATAATATTTGTTAAGTATAAAAAAACATGAATATTTATTAAATATAAATAAATTTAATATATTAAGTTATTTATAATTTAATGACTATTTATGAAATATAAAATAAAGTATAAAATATTAATTAATATTGATGGTTAAATCAAAATTTACCATATTTTATTATTTTTATCTTATGTAATATGATTTTATCTGTATAATAAATGTTTAGTTTTTAAAAAATTATAGTTTAGTGAAATTTTTCACAAGAATAAAGTAAATATGGTCAATTTGTAAATTTTACAAATAAAATATATTTTGTAATAAAATAAAAAGAAATATATTTTAAAATATTGTTTTTAGATTCAAAAATAGAAAAAATAATTTGAGTGAAACCACCTCTATTACAAAATTCCTTAATTTTATAATCAAAATAAAGAAATACACTGAAAATTGGTCTTATTTTTTTTACTAAATTAGTACTAGTGTTTATTTTTATAAATATACAAAAGTCAAAGAGGAGGCTGGCGATAATGTGTTCACACGATATATTACAGCTGTATTACTATTAACCTTATATACCATTTTAAATAAAAATATTTTTAAAAATACTATTAATATTATATTATTTATTTAAAATATCATTAAAATTTGGATTAACTATGTTATATTAGAGTTTAATTTTTAAAGTTTAAAATTTGTTAGAGTCAAAATCTTTTTTAAAATTTAGAATTTTAGGATTTAGAATTTGAAAAATTATTAATTTGTGATATTTTTGAAAATGAACAATGATATTTTTATAAAATAGTATTTCAAAAATAGCATTTTTTAAATTTTCCATTTAAAATTAAACCTTATATTCTTTACTATCTCTTTTTGCAAAACAAAAAAGACGTGTAATAAATTTGTTTGATGTTTATGGTAGTGTGATAAATAATTTTTAAAAATGGAGTATTGATACATGTTGCGGTAGCTAAAAATGTGATGAGTGTACACGAGTCGCCAAAGTGATCGAGACGAATAAAACAGGAGGGACAAATTTTTGAATGGTAATTTAATTATCTAATATTAAAAAGTATATCCCATTTTATCTGTACAGAAATATAAACGTAAATAATTATATGATATAGTTGCTGAAACAAAAAATAATGAATTACACTGTTTTTGTTACACATATATAGAATAAATTGATTATACGAATATATAAAATAATTTTAATTACTGAACATGCTAAAATTTAATCAGTTTGTAAGACATTGTAATGTGGTACAACGATTTAAGATCTAGAACCATTCATTTGAGTGATTCTTGGTGAAAAACTATATGAAATAAAATTACAAAAGGTAGAGAAACGGATTAGAGTAGTTTTATTAATAAAAAAACAAAATGGGTGTTTTTGAAAGTATTCCAAAAAATATAACTATGTAATGGGTTTATAATAAAATAGACAGATCATAGAAGTATAATTAGAAAACAAGAAATTAAGATAGAGAGAAGTAGGAGTAAAGTGGAATAATCACGTGAGGCTGGACCACCGAACAAAATGATTACTGTAAACATTGAAAAAGTACAACTAAAGTTATAATATATACTCAAAGAGATTAACACTTAGTGTTAACTGCTAAGAAAAACGTCTTTGATGACCACAAAATTCTATAGCTTATATTGATTTTTTCTAGGCCAATTTTGTAGATTTCTTGTTTATTAGGTTTCTTCTATAATATTACAACACACACACAAAGTAAAATATTTAAAAACCGAAGATTTATTTGGAAAAAATAATTTGGGAAGAGGCAAAAAGGCACATAACTAAAAAGTTGAAATATAGTTAAAATCAATAATTGTGGATTGAGAGGGTACAACTAAAAGGGCACGTGGAGTAGTGGATTCTGAAAAGCATCACGTGTCACCACTTTGACGAAAGCTAAAGATGAAATGTCTCCTTCTCCCCCAAAAACCAGTATCATTATCAATATGCTTCTCAATTATGTTCTTCAACACATATACGTGTGTATACATATTACATATATGGTGTATTGATGGGCTTATTGATTCGCTTTGTGACGGGCCTCTCCAACAGCCCAAATAGTATAAAACGTAGGCTTGTGGAGTTGTAGTCTCCGATTTGCTTCCACTCTCCGCTCTCTCTTTTCATTTTTGGGCTTCGCCTTTGATTTTGAATTAGTTCTTTGTTTGTTTAACGTGGTCTTGTTTTTTTTATATAATCGGTAGATCATAAACTGAAACTAGACTAATCTCTTAAATTTGTAGAAAACTATATATTTTTACCACTTAAAACGTCTAAAGTAATCAAGTTTGATTATATTATACTCATTCAGATACTCGAAATGCGCAAGCCTTCCTAAAGCCACGCTAGAGGTCGACTGATCTTTAACCATATGGTAGAAAGTAATTCTTTATTTTTCAACAAAACAAGTTATGTTAAGAATTTATGGCCAAAACGAAAATAGATGGGATATAACTGAATGATAGAAAAGTAGTAGTATCATTCTACATTCTGCTCATTTATATGCAGTATTCATATTTTCCTTTAAATCTGTTTATCCTTACTCCACAATGTCATTGTAAATTTGTAAGCACTGTAGTGAAAAATGAGGGAGATAAAAATATATTCCTCTATTTATGGCATTAGTTTCGGCCTAAAGCAGACAAAAGAGGTGGGTCCTCGAGGTTAGACACAACAAAAGTATCAAACCAAACATACACGAACCCTTTCCCCTCTGTGTCCTTATCTGTTTCCAAATCAATTCATATCATCATTATCATTATGATCAATACATGTACTATATAATTACGACTTTAGTGTTACAATCTGAAATGTACAATATGATCTTACCGGATAAAAACCAAACTTAGCGTGAAATGACGCGGAGTAACGTGCAATGGATATCAGAGAAGTTGGGGCGTTTGGAGGGAGAGTTGTTCCAGCAATTGATCATCAGAGTTCTCAGGGCTTGAGGGCATTCCTTTGGGATCTCCGGTCTTAGGCCACAAGCCGCAATCCCAACAGCCGCCTGCACGGGCGAGCAAGACGAGTAAGCCGCCTCTCCCGTCACCATCTCCCACAGTACCATCCCAAAACTATAAGCATTGCTCATCCAAGTCTCTGTCGTATTCTCCGGGTCACCAGCTATTATCTGCTTCCCACCATGTCATAAAGAAAATAAGTATAATGGTTACAAGTTTCATCAGATCAAATCAAGTAACTTCGTGTTCAGAACCCAGGATTGAGCTAAATGCTTTGCTAAGTAGAACCAAGAACAAATGTGCTCTAGTAGAAATGAGTGGACCATTTGCAATTGCATTTGCAGGTGACTTGACAAAGCTAAAAGGCGTAACATACAGTGATTCGAAGCAATTGGAATAATTAGCATAACCAAAAAAAAGTTAGGTATGCTCAATTAATGAAGTGATGAAACTGGAGGTGTAAGCTAGTCTAAGGTGCTTTTGTGAAGATTAGACAGAACGTAATTAGATCCACACTTGTATACGATGTATGAATCCAAAAGTGAAGATCAAATAACTGCCCAGACAAACAGAAAAAGGTAAAGCATATATGGCCAAAAAGCAAAGGAATTTGTTTTGTCCAAAAAGAACAAAAACAAAACAACACGTAGCAGTGGGTCATATGAGGACAGTAGAATGAAGCATATAGGGCCTGCGACTTATTTCTATGAGAATTATGATAATTGAGCAGAGAGCTCTGTGAGCAAGCTTTCAGGTGCCTAGTCTTTTTGTATCTTTTGGCTTAGAGGTAAAAAAATATCAGGGAATGGCAAGCATGATGATGCTTACAATCTAACTCTCAAAGTAATCTGCTGAACAAAGACGAGAGTAAAAGAAGACATACCTCAGGTGCAAGCCATCGATATCCATCAGTTTCGTACTCCACGGCCTCACCAAAGCTCTTACAAGCGGTGACTATTCCAATATCCCCCAAACAGGCGTTTCCATGTTTGTCTAGTAGTATTCTTTGTGTATTAAGGTCCCGATAAGCAACACCATGATCATTCACAAACTTCAGCCCTTGGGCTATGTCAATAGCAATTCGCAGTATCTGCTTGGTTTGAAGCTTCTTGTTCTTTAGCATCAGTTCATGGAGTGACCCGCCTTCCATCAGTTTTGTCACAACGCATAATCCGTGGTTCTCATCGATGCAAACGCCATAAAATTGCAGAATGCTCTTGTGTCCACAGGTCATCAGCTCCAAGAAATCTTTTCGGAGCACAAACTCATATGAATTCCCCTTGTCACAACCTTTTAGTTTCTCGACTCCCACCCTTTTTCCTCGGAAAATTCCTTTGAAAGAATTTGGTCCAATCTGATCACCAAACTCAAAATTATCGGAATTCAATAGCCATTTTCCAATCTCATTGCCACCCGATTGGAGTGTCTGCCATTCATCTACTGATACAACAAATGAAGAACTCGGAAGTGGAATTTGAAGTTGGATCATACCATTCAAATTTTCTATCCCTAGCCTATTACTATGCTGAATGGACTCTTCTTCAACACCTCCAAGTTCACCTACCCCGCCGTTCTGTTCTTGACAGCCACAAAGCCCAAAAGGGAGCTTAACAGAAGTCGGTTTTGGCTTCCTCGTTGCACACTTAAGGGCGTTTTCTACCCGGGTTTTGAACAAATTCTTTTGCCCAGATTGATCCAGGAGAAGAACAACACCGAGAGTCAACCCCTTCTTCTCAAAGATTTGTAACTTGTTACAACAAATGGAAGCACTATCAAGTGCGCCTGACATGGTTGACCATGAAAGAGAAGAGTTACAGGCGAATGTGAGTCTGAGGACTGAACCCTGAGCTTCCTCAGCAGACACTTCTTGAATCATAAACACAGGATTGTCATCTCCTGAAGCTTGCTCTATCAACTTTACGTGTAGAAACACTTCTTTCATATCGAAACCAGCCTGACTGTAACTGTTGAAACAACACCAAGCACAAAACCAAATTACCTACAGTGCTCCATGATTTACCAAATATATCAATATATCCAGATTCAAACAAATTATCAGCGAGAGAAATACTTAAATACGATACTTCTGGTGGGGAATAAATGGGACATACATACAAGACACATTACTAGTTTACTGAAACCGAGAGAGAGAGAAGAGGAACATTGCTTAAGCAGCTAAACTTGATCTGCCTAGGAGTTTGGAAATCGAGACAGCGAAAACTCACACAGTAATCTTAAACTATCCCTAAAAAGAAATTAAGCAACTGGTAAATCTGGTTTTACCTGAAGGGCAAGGAATCGTAATGCTTCTTGAGATTTGATACGAGCTTCTCCGGTAACTGGCTGCCAGGATACATCTTAGCGAGGTTTCTCACTACAGTAGCCCACAGGAGCTTCCTGCCGCCGCCGCCCACTTCGGCCTTAGGCGACGGAGCTCCGCCAACGCTCAGGTTATCCCGCACGGAGTCGAGATTGAGCGAGTTTTTGAGCGACGCAATCGCCTCGGACACGTTGCGGCTGAGACGCTGAAACCGCTTCTGCATAGCCGATGAGCTCTGATCGAAAAGCGGCGCGGATCCCTCGGCCTCCAAAGACGTCTCAGGCGGAGACGTAATAAGGGACTCGGACCTATCGTGCGTGCGCATGAGGACCTGATCCACCAGATCGTCGTCGGGACCGCCACCACCTCCGGCGGCACGGCTCGACCAGCACTCCAAGGCTGCAGCCATTGAACGTCGTCGTCGTCAGGAATGAGCTTGAGAAAGATGAAAATGGAGTGTGCTTTCAGATTTCAGAGATTTTTAGATTTCATCTTCGTTAGCGTTAGTGAGGAGGACGACTTCATTAATGTAAAGCAGTACGATTCTCAGACTGTCTCCTTTCGATCCACTTACGCTCCCGTATTTATTTATTTTATTAATTGCAAATTATAATTTGTTATGTACAATGTTGGACCAAAAAATGTTTTCATTTAATTTCTTTCAAATAATTTACTCTTTTAGTTGTGGATTGTGGTCCCTTCAAACATAATTGTGTTTACTTAAAAATGATCACCAATCCATATAAATACAAATATTCCAAAATTATTAAAGTTGACAAGAATTCCAATTATTATGAATTTAGGATGACGAAAAAGATTAGTATTTTCGCTTAATTATGTGACTACTTGAGGTCTGAGCATAAAAATTGTAATGGGCATAGACAATAAGCATTGTAATGGGCCAATTTTAGGCCCATTTATATCGGCTTTTTTTTATGACCGTCGTATCAGAGGGAAAAAACCTTGATAAATAGAATGCAACCCGTTTTTTATTAAACGAAACGGCACGCGTTGTTCTCACCGTTTGCGAAAGGACCAAGCCAGCCTCGAACGACGACGTTTCTGTAACTTTACCATCGTCGTTGTTCTTTCCCGAAGCGGATCTCTTCATCTGTGTGATCGGAGAATCTGCAAGAGAGCTCCTCACCGAGAAGAAGAGAGAGAGAGGGAGAAAATCGCTCCTCCCCCAATTTATATGGCTTCCACGAGTAGACCGAATCCTCTCGAAGAAGATGATGATGCGGAAGAAGAGGTATTTATGCCAGTTACTACCTTCCTAAACTTTTTTTCTTCATGTGCTCTTCTCCTGTTCGTTTTCGTGTTCATGGATCAGGAATTATTTTGCAGGTACAACATTTCGATGATTTTACTCTAGCTTCTTCCTGGGAAAGGTAATTTCACCTTCACGATTTTGAATGCTTGGATTCAATACTGTGTTGTTCTCTGGAGTTTGGAATGTTACCATTGATCCCGTTGCTTTTTTAGGTTTATTTCAGACATTGAAGCAACTTGTCGTCAATGGTTAGCCGATGGTCCCAAAAACCTAGTGGTACGTTTGCTTTTCCAAATTATTTCATCCATCCATCGACCCAGTTCTATAGTTTCAAAGGAGACTTGCTCAACTCGTTAGAATCACATGAATGCTTATACTCTCCGACTTTTCTTCTGGCCAGACCCTAAAGCTAGTTTTATTTCTTCTGGCCAGACCCTAAAGCTAGTTTTACTGTTTTGATGTACAATGATGAAGTTGGACGTGTATTGTGAAATATACTTTAGTTTCGTTATCTGCTTGAATGCAGGAAAAGGGTGCTGTTGCAATGGAAGATTCGAAGAATCTGTTTAAGGTCAAATGCGACCTAAAAAATGTTACAAAGAGCTACTGCATGGAGTTCTACTTTCAAATTGACAATAATGGTAACCAACAAGGTATATGATTTCTAATACGCTTTATCTGGGAGAAACTGCATTTTCTGTTTCATGATTCGGTATCTGACTGATGCAGCTGGAATTGGTAATTGGAACAGTAATTCACATGATCTCCAGCTTTGCTTTGGGGTGAAGGATTTTCTGGTACGCTTTAAATCCACAATTTTTTCCTTGGAAGTAGTTCCTGCCCTTTTACATATTCAAAATTTTATTGATTATTCTTGCATCTTCTAGTTGATTGCTCCACAAAGTGCCAGTGGGGTGCTTCTTGATACACCGGAGTCTAGCAAGCTTCTGAGTGCGGTTGCTATTGCTTTGTCCAACTGTGCCAGGTACGATGTCTTAGCCAGTAACAGCACTTTAGTTTTAGCATTTTCAAGTGAAACTCTTACTATACACGGTTTCTTTGAGTTTATACAAATTCGCCTACCAACTACTCCGAAGTCTTGGAAATCAAAGTTGATAGAAATTTGTTATCCCTGAGGGTCTTTGCTAAGGAGGTAATGATTAGGCGCATATTTGGTTGAGTTATTTTCAATAATTTTCATACGACTTTGGTATGCAGCTTGTGGCCAGCCTTTGTCCCTGTGCATGACCCTTCACGAAAAGCATATATTGGAATCCAGAATATGGGCACTGTTTTTACTAGAAGATTTGAAGCAGATCGTATTGGCAGTCAAGTCCCTGTGAAACTCATGCACCTGGAAGGGCTATATGAGTTGTTTGTTTCTAAGTTTGTAAGTCTTTGTGGCTCCTTATTAGTGATGTCCATTAGTACGGTAATTTCTCATCAAAGCGGACCTGAAAACTTACCAAGCATTAGCCATACAATGATGAAAAGCTGGTTTCCAATCTAGTTGCTCTAAATGTTCTTTCATATTTTTTTTTTTCACATACTAAAATTGCAGTATGTACTTTATACAAGCTCTGCTTCAAGCTTGACATTAGAAGGGGAGACATTTTTTAATCTTGACTTGAGATCCGGTCCAACATGGCTTATGCTATCACGTGATTAAATTGTTTTGCTAGATATTGTATTTATCGACGACTGTTTATTATTTGAAGGTTTATTCAGGAGTGGACTTCTCGATGCATAATTTCAAAGTCCATTTTATGATGAGGCTAACATACCAAGCCTTCCCATATGACGAGGAGGATGAGGAAAATGATATGGATGAACTTATGGGTGACAAAGCAGACACTGCAGAACACTATGGTTCTGAGTCACGCAACAAGGTGCACTGGGATGATGATTGTCCTTGGAGTGAGTGGTACTCTGCTGAAGATCCACTTAGAGGTACATCCGTGCATCTTACGAAAAAATTTCATCTTTTTGGACTACAGTCCACACAATACGATATTTTTAGAGTTTGTATTTTACCTCTCAGTCTTACAGATTAGTTAAGGCCATGTTGGTTTTTCCGTGATTATACAACTCAAGCTATCTATTTTACTAGCTGGTCTTTATACACCTCTGTATTCCAACTTACACAGAGATGATAATTGATGTGTGATGACAATCCTGTCATCGTTCTTCAAGTATAGGCTGGTCTTTTCTGTTGGTATATGCGATTCAAGGAATTCATTATTGAATTTGTGGCTGATATGGACAGGATTCGAATTGGTGGTCGCATGGGCTGACAGGACTGTAGAAGGCACACTTGAGATGGCTGAACTTGAAAATGCTTCACCCCATGAAGCTGAGAAGTGGATTTTACACCCAATCCTCTCACCATATCTGTAAGAAATGCTTCTCATAGTTTCCCATTCTAGGAGAGAATAGTAGTTTTCATGTGTTGTGGTGTATCATTTTTCCCTTTCAGGTTTATAACAAATATTGTTTTACCAGGGGTGATCCTTCACATGGGAAAAGAATTGATTTTGCTTCCCAACTACTTTGCTTGGTTGAAGCATTGGATACTTCCTTTGCAGCTCAGTTTATGGATGATTTCGTGTCAGGTCTGTGCAATTTTGTTTGCTTTTACTTTTCCTCATGTTTCAAACACATGTAGAAACTTCCACTAGCAAGGGATTGAGTTATAGCATATGATTAATTTCCCTTATGTTCTTATATTCTTTTACAGCATTAGCTTTTCCTGTTGTTTACACTTTCTAATGTTTTTTTTTAATCTCTCGCAGTGGAAAATCCAGGCTCTGAAAACATGAAAACCTCAGTGGTCATACCTCCTCCAACAGTTCTTGATCGGGTGATTAAAGATCTCTTTCACGAGGGTATTCTTCCACTATATTCTGTTTGAACATAGATGCATGTATACGTACCTATGTCTATGGTAGCTTAGTTATATGCTTGTGTTTCTGTTACACAACATTGAATGTTGGTTATCAATGCTGGCTCAAGAATTTGAGTTACCATATAGTATTATTCACATTCAAACTTTCATAAATATGGTGCATGAATTTAAAAATTTGCAGCCACGAGCATTTGAAAATCTACCCCTTAGATCCCAAACATTTGTTAACATCCAGCTATGTGGTATTGCTTTACCTTTTTCCACTCTAATCTCTCAGGATCTAAACTCCCAGATTTTACTAAAGGCGAACACAGGCTTTCTCGAGCTCTTAAGGCTGCACCGCTTGAATCTCTTTTTACACAGTTTTGTTTGCACTCACTGTGGTTTGGCAACTGCAATATCCGTGGTATGTGCCGGTAGACCATGCCACATTTGATTAGCCATGCATCATTATAAGCAAAATGGATTATATTGCCAGTGACCGAATAAAAGGAATTATCTGATTAATAGACGTATTGTATTTTTCTTTTGTTTTCTGCTTCCCATCTCTAGCCATTGCCTTTCTCTGGATAGAGTTTGTACGTGAAGTTCGTTGGTGTTGGGAAGAGACTCAGCCCTTGCCAAAAATGCCAATTGACGGTTCTATTGATTTGTCCACTTGTTTGATCAACCAGAAGTTGCACCTGGTAATCTCCTGAATATCCTTAATCGGAAATGTCAAATTTCCTGTAGATACTAACAATTTCTTCTTTGTTGATCAGCTTGCAATTTGCATTGAAAAAAAGCGTGAAATGAATGAAGAGTTTCTTGACTGTATAGGAAGTGAAGACAGTTCAGACGCTTCTGTTTCTATGGAGGTGATTGGCTACGTTTTTTTTGTAGTTTGTGCATTTGTTGTCATGTGCTGCCAGTATGTGTTTAATTAAATTAATAAATGCAACCAAAATACAAATATAAAAGGTGTAGGAGCTCTAAACTCCTTTAAAAAACCCAGTAGAAGATCCTAACTCTTGCAGTGCCTCTGTGTTGCTGGCTTTAAACATTTCTTTGAATGAATCCTCAGGAACACCACAAGATCGACAAGAGAACAAATACATACACAGAAGCAGATCTGCAGAGGAAACGTGACAGGTGAACTTAGCAAGTGAGAGCTCTTAGGTTGTCATTGATAAATAGACGAAACCCTGATTGCGTATTATTACAAATACTTATTCGCTTACTTCATTTCTTCCATTTTCCATTTTAAATGATGAACTCTTGATTGAATGTTAAATCTCATAGAGAGGAAATCTTTACCAAGGCTAAGTGTTTAAATCCCTTTTACTTGGATACAGCTCAATTGCAGAAGATACATCTAATCGACTCAGGTTTGAGAGGAAAACTGAAAGCACAAATTCTGTGAACCAAAGCCCAATAGATGCCATCAGGAGGGGTTCAGCTGGACCAGTGGGGACCATGATGCTCCTGAAGTCACGTCAGCGACTCCATGCCCCATTTACCCAGGTTAGTATTCAACTTGACATCGTCAATCTTGTCCTTAACAATCTCATATTTCCCGAGTTATGACAGGATCCACCTCTTATGACTGAAGACATGCATGAAGAAAGACTCCAGGCTGTTGAGGCGTTTGGTGATTCCCTTGTAAGCTCAACTTCTTTCCAAGTAGAAGTTAATATATTTTGCTTATCTACTTAAATCGTTTCTATAGGCCTATTTTTTGTTAACAAATGTGTAGATGTGTTGCCTTGTTATTATATGGATAGAGGGGTGCTGAAATCGTTTCTATTGGGTGTGTGTGGCTTTCTGAATGCTCATGTGGTTTATGTAGACCTAGAGAAAATAAAACATGAGTGATTGCATTTTTTCGTTCATTTTTGTCGTTTGTCTATTAAAGTACTCATTTTTTCCCTTTGAATTTCAGAACGTTCCTGGCCAGCTGGAGAAAGACATCTTATTATCTGGTGAGATTTAAATTTCCGTCTCTGTTGTCTAGATATGATAACGGAGGACTGTTCATGAAATTTCTCTGTCATTCAATTCTAAGTTTGAGTCTATTGTTAATATTGTAAGGGAATGATAGGAGCATATAGTTTTGTAAACCTATCTTCCATACACATCCCTTGCTCCTTTTTTTTCTTTCTTATTTTCCTGATATCACGAAGGTAATTGCAGACATGTCAGCATTCAAAGCAGCAAACCCAGATGCGGTATTTGAGGACTTTATCAGATGGCATTCGCCTGGAGATTGGGAGAGCTTTGAGCATGAGGCTACTGAACCATCGGTAGGCCCCATCACGGAAGGCTCGAAAGATAAATGGCCTCCTCGTGGCAGCCTTTCTCAGCGGATGTCTGATCAAGGAAATCTGTGGAGGAAAAGTTGGAACGATGCACCCTCCTTGCCAGCCGATGAACAAAAGCCCCTCCTAGACCCGAACCGAGAGGGAGAGAAGGTGTGTCTTTTTGAGATTATTCATGCTGATAACCTCTAGCGGGAGTTAGGTTTGACCTCAATCTCTTGACAAATTTCTCAGATTCTTCACTACCTGGAAACAGTGCGGCCTCATCAGCTTCTTGAGCAAATGGTCTGCACAGCCTTCAGAGGATCAGCTGACACTCTTAACCAAACTAACTACGGGGACATGAAACAAATGACCTCTAAATTGGAGCAACTCTACCTCACCATCAAATCTACTTTGGGGGTTCTACAACGTAAATACTTTTTTTCTCCTTATAATACCAACCCTTTAAACCATCTTCCTCGTGGCCCTCTGTCTCTATATAACAGATTTTCTGATGCAGGCAACAATCTTCCGGATAGAGCAGAGATCGTCAAAGACCTGAGACGCCTCTGCGTGGTCTTTGAACACGTCGAGAAATTGGTAACGGTCGCGGCGTCTCTCCACAGAAAGTTCCTGGATGCATCACGCCTTGCTCAAGTTATATTCAGCGACTTCTACAGCATTTATGTGAGCTCAAATGACGAAGAGAACAAAAGCAGCACGGTGAGTCAATCGTTAAATAAACTAACGAGAATTTCTCTAATGGAAATGTTGATGATCTAACGTGTCTGGTCGCTGAAACACAGGAGATAGAAGTAAGTAGACAGGAAGTGAGTTTGAGAGAGAGACAGGTGGTATCGAATCTGTTCTCGCCGCCATCAGCTAACCAGTCATGGAGAAAAGTGTTGAGTATGGGAAATCTTCTAAACGGACACGAACCCATTCTCAGGGAGATCATTTTCTCCACCGGAGACAATGTCAACAACGGAATCCATTACGCCGCAGCCGCTGACGTGGCGGCCACCAGTGACCGGAAGGGAGAAGAAATCGAGACACACCGAATGTACGTCTCTGGAACTTCTAACGATCTCCGCGTTGCTCTCTCTGTTACTTCTTGCGATTGATTCGTTTTTTATCATTTTGATTTTAACCGTACGATATAACACATTTGTTCTCTAATGGAAAAATTTGCAAATGAAGATGAAGCTTCTTGAACAAATTTCTAAGCCTAAGTTTTTGTTTGATGTGTAATTAATTCAGACAATGAAAAAAAAGTTTCTCATAGATATCTATTATATAACGTTAAGTGAATGTGATTTTTTTTTTTTTTTTTTTTTTTTTTTGCATTGATCGAATTAATTTGATTTTCGTTGATAGACGATAGATTTGTGTATTTCTTAAATTTTCCTACGGATTTGTTCTTTTTCTTGGGACAAGATCACAAAGACAGTCGATATATTATCCCTTTTAATTCAGTTACATTTGTATACTCTTTTTTTTTAAACGTCTTTCTGTTACATATTATACTATTTTTGAATTGTCTTAAGTTTCAATTATATGGACTCAAAGAGGAGTCGAGGCGACGTCAATGCAATGAGACAATCTCTCATTTCCAATGTCATAAGACGAAACACGCAACCAAATTTTTAAAAGACAAAAAGAAGATTAGTTTTGTTACTTTTGCAATCTAAAGTGTAATCATGTGATGCTATCTTTCTAGAAGCATTAGATTGAGTGGTCTTTAAAATTATTCATGCTAAAGAATAAAGATAATATATTTTATTAAGCTATACAAACAGATTGAATTACGTTTGTGTTGCTTAATATGAGATCGATCCCTTTTCTTTTTTTTGACAGCAGGTGAGATCTAATTATGGTACGCCACTATGAATGTATTGTTATGTCGTAGGTTCAAAAATGAGATTTTTTTTCTGTTTATTACATTATCATTAGATATTTTCTTAACCTGTGTTTATATCATATTACACATAGTGATTCATCAGATGATCGAATCTAACTTTCTGCATCATCTAGAAATTCCACATACGACTATGGATAATTCTACATACACTATAATAATTTACGATAGATAGTTGTACATACACTACTATAATTATGATTGATAACTTTATACATTTTTAACATATTTGACCATGACAAATAATTTTACTATTCATACCATGTTAGAAATTTATAATAAATTTATTTTTATTAATCTGTATAATTCATATTTTCTAGTATCAAATCCTAGATCTATTATAGTAAACATTTTTGTCAACATTGGTCAAAAGGGAACTTCCATATGTTAAAATAAGATTTATAAGAAAACAAATTATGCTTATGATGGTGAATTAAATCTAAATATTTTTTTGTTTTCTCAATAACATGTATTTTGCGGATTTGAAATTAAGTGGTGACATATTGACAATATTATTATCACAAATTACTAGGCTAAAAATCATAGTCAAATTGATTATAAATATTTATTAAATTAATTATATATTATTGTTATTATTGGTAGAGAATGACGTTTTTATTCTTGTTTCTAGATTTGATGATAAAAAGAAATGATGAAGAATGAAGAGTTTTGTGGTAGGGACTTTAATTAAATAGTTGCCACGTTTGTCATAATCCTGATAAATAATAATCATGCTTCCCTCAAATCCTAATTTATACATATACTAGATTAGGATCCGCCTAATACGCGGGATTTTAATTATAATTTCTTTATAAATGATAAAAAAAAATAAAGTAGAACGTGTCGGTAATCGATTAAATTTCATAAAAATAAAATTTATGAAAATGTAAGAAATATATGTTAAATCTTGTTGATGTAAATATTTAGATTTTGATTGTTATTCGCACACTTATTTTAGATGTTGATTAGTAACTTTGTTTCAAACTGAATTTCAACTCCACGTATTTCATCTCGCAATACAACTCATGTATTTCATCCATAATATTAAAACCATATTTTTACTCCATGCATTCCTTATCAATCAATAATACCCAAAAATTTCATGTCAAAATAATATATGCATTATGCATTCTATCAAATTTATGTCTATATATGTCATTAGTGTTAAACAAATAGTAAGAAAATTAACAAAACATATTAGTAAATAAATTTAAAACTATTAACAAAATATGTCGTAATCTCATGAATATCAATTTCTTATATGCCGCACTAATACTTTTAGAAATTGGAAATAATTTGTCTTATTTTCTTTTTTTAGTTTTTTTATTAGTATTCCCTTTTAATTTTTTATTAATATGTCTTATTTTCTTTTTTTGACTATTATTTCATTTTATTTACACTACAATTAGAAATAATTTGTCTTATTTTCCTTTTTTTAGTCTTTTGATTTACTATTTCCTTTTAATTTTTTTTAATAACATGTCTTATTTTTTTTTAGACTATTATTTCCTTTTAGTTACACTACACTGTGATTTAAGAAATAAATAATGTAAAGAAAGAAAATTTATATTTTTATATTAATATATTGACACATGTCACAATCTCAATTAAAATTAACACATGTCACGATCAGGTGAGTTACGATTTTGCCTACATGTCACACTCACGTTGGAAAAAATTTAAAGTAAAATAGCTTTGATCGATTTGTGGAACTCTCGAATTCATGATTTGCTTGAATGATATATTTTTTTTCTTTTTTTTTTCGATTAGTTATGACATTTTTCCTTTTTCTTTTTATTTTTAAATGTATTGACATGAAACAAAATTTCCTTTTTTAATGGTATTTTTTTTATATACAAATTTTCCTTTTAAAAACAAAATTTTTAATAACATTTTTTACAAATTTTCCCATTTACCTTTATTTAATGACAATTTTTTTTACAAATTTTTCCAATGATGTATTTTTTTTCCTTTCTTTCTCGATTAGTTATGGCATTTTTTCTTTTTTTCTTTTTAAACGTATTGACATAAAAAAAAATACATCATTCAAGCAAATCATGAATTCGAGAGTTCCACAAATCGATCAAAGCTATTTTACTTTAAATTTTTCCCAACGTGAGTGTGACACGTAGGCAAAATCGTAACTCACCAGATCGTAACATATGTTAATTTTAATTGAGATTGTGACATGTGTCAATATTTTAATTAACACATGTTACGATCTAGTGAGTTACGATTTTGCCTACGTGTCACACTCACGTTGGAAAAAATTTAAAGTAAAATAGCTTTGATCGATTTGTGAAACTCTCGAATTCATGATTTGCTTGAATGATGTATTTTTTTTCTTTTCTTTCTCGATTAGTTATGACAGTTTTTTTTTTTTTTTTTTTTTAAACGTATTGACATGAAGCAAATTTTCCTTTTTAATGATTTTTTTTTTACAAATTTTCTCTTTTACTTTTTTTTATAACATTTTTTACAAATTTTTCCACTTACCTTTATTTAATGACATTCTTTTTTACAAATTTTCCCAATGATGTATTTTGTTTCTTTTCTTTCTCGATTTGTTATGACATTTTTTCTTTTTTTGTTTTTAAACGTATTGACATGAAACGAATTTTTCCTCTTTTTTAATGATATTTTTTACAAATTTTTCCAATGATGTATTTTTTTTTCCTTTTAGAAATTGGAAATAATTTGTCTTATTTTCCTTTTTTAGTTTTTTTTATTAGTATTCCCTTTTAATTTTTTAATAATATGTCTTATTTTCTTTTTTTGACTATTATTTCATTTTATTTACACTTTAATTAGTAATATTATGTCTTATTTTCTTTTTTTAGTCTTTTTGATTTACTATTTCCTTTTAATTTTTTTTAATAACATGTTTTATTGTTTTTTAGACTATTATTTCCTTTTAGTTACACTACACTTTGATTTAAGAAATAAATAATGTAGAGAAAGAAAATATATATTTTTATGTTAATATATTGACACGTGTAACAATCTCAATTAAAATTAACACATGTCACGATCTGGTGAGTTACGATTTTGTCTATGTGTCACACTCATGTTGGGCAAAATTTAAAGTAAAATAGCTTTGATCGATTTGTGGAACTCTCGAATTCATGATTTGCTTGAATGATGTATTTTTTTTCATTTATTTCTCGATTAGTTATGACATTTTTCCTTTTGTTTTGTTTTTAAACGTATTGACATGAAACAAATTTTATTTTTTTAATGGTATTTTTTTTTTCACAAATTTTTCTTTTAAAAACAAAATTTTTAATAACATTTTTTACAAATTTTCCCATTTACCTTTATTTAATGACATTTTTTTTTACAATTTTTTCCAATGATGTATTTTTTTTCCTTTCTTTCTCGATTAGTTATGTCATTTTTTTTTTTTTAAACGTATTGACATAAAACAAATTTTTCCTCTTTCTTAATGATATTTTTTACAAATTTTTTTTTTTACCTTTTTAGTGATATTTTGTTTACAAATTGTCCATTTTTTTAATGACAATTTTTTTTACAGAAGGAAATTGACTTTTTTTGTTACCTTTGGACATTTTTGTTTTGGCGATGATGTATTATATTTTTATATTAATATATTGATACGTGTCACAATCTCAATTAAAATTAACACATGTTACGATATTGTGAGTTACGATTTTGTCTACGTGTCACACTCACGTTGGGCAAAATTTAAAGTAAAGTAGCTATGATCGATTTGTGGAACTCTCGAATTCATAATTTGCTTGAATGATGTATTTTTCTTCTTTTCTTTCTCGATTAGTTATGACAGTTTTCCTTTTTTGTTTTTAAACGTATTGACATGAAGTAAATTTGTAAAAAAAAAGGTCATTAAATAAAGGTAAATGAGAAAATTTTGAAAAAAATGTTATTATAAAAAGGTAACAGGGAAAATTTGTAAAAAAAATATCATTAAAAAAGGAAAATTTGTTTCATGTCAATAGGTTTAAAAAAAAAAAAGGAAAAATGTCATAACTAATCGGAAAAGAAAAAAAAAATACATCTCAATTAAAAAAATATGGTGTTATCATTTTATTTTATTGACTTTTTTTGGTTATGTCAGGACATTTTTTTTTGGCGATGACGTATTATATTTTTATATTAATATATTGATACGTGTCACAATCTCAATTAAAATTAACACATGTTACGATCTGGTGAGTTACGATTTTGTCTACGTGTCACACTCACGTTGGGCAAAATTTAAAGTAAAATAGCTTTGATCGATTTGTGGAACTCTCGAATTCATGATTTGCTTGAATGATGTATTTTTTTTCTTTTCTTTCTCGATTAGTTATGACAGTTTTCCTTTTTTTGTTTTTAAACGTATTGACATAAAGCAAATTTTCCTTTTTAATGATATTTTTTTTTACAAATTTTCTCTTTTACTTTTTTTTAATAACATTTTTTACAAATTTTCCCATTTACCTTTATTTAATGACATTTTACAAATTTTTCCAATGATATATTTTTTTTCCTTTCTTTCTCGATTAGTTATGCATTTTTTCTTTTTTTTGTTTTTATACGTATTGACATGAAACAAATTTTTTCTCTTTTTTAATAATATTTTTTACAAATTTTCTCTCTTACCTTTTTTAAATGACATTTTTTACAAATTTTTCTTTTACCTTTTTAATGACATTTTGTTTACAAATTTTCTCTTTTTTTAATGACAATTTTTTTTATAGAAGGACATTGACTTTTTTTTTTGTTACGTTAGGACTTTTTTTTTTTGCGATGATGTATTTTTCTTTTAACTTTTACATAAAAAAGAAATATTATTAAAATTAAAATTAATTTTATACGTTAGTATATTAACACGTGTCATCATCTCAATTAAAATGACACATGTCACGATCTAATGAATTATAATTTTGAATGCATTCTCCTTTATATAATAAGATAATATTAGTATATAAGTTTGAAGACCAAACGCTTTCTTCTCTCTCAAACCCTAATAGTATTTTTTTGCCGAGATCATATCTCTTTCTCCGGTAGTCGGTGTTTCTCACCGCCATCGTGAGAGGGACCACCTCTCCTTGCTCTTCTTTTTCGTTGCCTCCTCGATGTGATTAGTCTAGCAGTCATTTCGGATCTGACGGTTCTTCTTTCGATTGAGATTCGGTGTCGATGTCGAAAGCTTAGCTGTTGTTTGCTTGGTCCATCCGTTGATTGTTGTCGTTCGTTGCTCTCTCCTCTCTTCTCTGCTTGCGCAAGGACAGCGGTGGGTTCAGGAGTTGATGGTTTCCGGTGGCTTCGCTGTCGGTTTGTGCTTTATTCGGTGGTTTTGAGTTTTCGATTTGGGTGCTCTGTAGCTGTGGATCTTTATGTCTAGGTTTAAAGGTGGGTTAGGTTATCTCTCTCTTGGCTGTGTCTTCTGAGGACGTGACACACCGGAGAGCTTTCCCCGGCGTCCTTCTCCCTCCTGCCTCTTTCTGTTTCAGCGGTGGCTCCCTGATTCTTCCTCCGTCGTAAATGGTACTGGCTAGGGAATATATCTTCTGATTTATTCTCTCGCTTCTATCTCTTAGAACTCTCTTGTTCGATTGATTGTCTCCTCTCGAGGCTTGGTTGTTGTTTGTCTCCGTGTATGTGTTTGTTCTTCTGGTTCCGTGTGCTTTTCCCTGTGGAAAAGCCATCAGTTCATTGTCATCATGTTTGAGGTTTGTGCTGCCTGGGTTGTTGTTATGTGGTCTAATTGGGTCTCGTTCTATGGTCCTGGGTTGTTCAAACTCTTGGTTGTTTGTGGTTGGCTCTGGCATCATTTTTCTGTGCAGGCGGTTAAGGTTATTTCATGGTGTGTGCAGTTGATTCTTGATTAGGTGCTGCTTGTTTGTCTTAGATTGGTGTTGTAGCTGTTCTCCTATCTGCGATTGAAGGCTTAGTGTTAGCCTTGGGAGTTGGCCCTCTTCTTAGTTTGTTATCCTATCTCGGCATAAAGAGATTAGTGTGTTGTTTTGAGAGTATTTCTCGGAGTTCTCTATTCCTATGTCGTGGTCGTAGCTCAAGTCAATTTGCTCTTTATCTTCTGCGACTGGTCGTTGGTATTGAATTTGAAAATCGTCGTATATGCTTTTTGGTATCTTTTGTGCTTTTCATAATATACTATGTCATTGCTTTATTTATTGTTGTTCTATATAATTTTTATTTATTGTTGTTCTTCTGATATAATTTTTTATGATGTAACACTTTCATCTGTTTTCAATAGAAAATTTAAAAAAAAAATAAAAAATTTATACATATAGATAAGAGATGGTGTGTGCATCATAAATATTACTATATTGGATTAAATGAATGTTAAGTAAACGGCAAGTGAGTGATGAGATTGCGTGGATTGGATTATTAGAAATTAATGGCCAATACCTTTCTAACTTTCTTCATTGATTCTTGACCCACTACCAACTCCTTACCATATCTTTTATCTTTTTTCATTTTTCTGTTTGATCAAATCCATCGCCATAAGTCCTTGCATATATACTACGAACCAAATCATATTGTGATTGCATGATTTCCTCAAAATATGCAATTTTATTCCACGCTTTCTTATTCTAACAAAGTTTCTTTTATATATACAAGAATGTCTAGTTGAAAGACTGGTATATAAAAAAAATGAGAATTTAGTTTGCAAGAATTTATATGGTATTAAAGACATTCAGATTAGTCTCTCTATGTGGTAGTTTTTTTTATAATAATTATGGGGTAATCCCAGTTTTTTATCACTCAGCTAATCTTTCATGATGAGTGTAGCCGTCAAGTAGACCACTCACCGGATTTTCTAATGAGTCTAAAGCATGATACCATTTCGACTGGCCAAATGAGAGTGGTTAGATAATTCCACGTTTTGAGGAAAACCGATCATTTACCTAGACCACAAGGCAACTCGTCTTCAAGTGGGAATTCTCCAAGTGGGAACCACCATCCTAATACCCTTTGGTTTTCTCTAAAATTGCTTGGAATCCATCGACCTTCTTCTTTGACTTGATCGACGAACTGGGGGGCTTATTGATGGAGTCGGGTTGAGCATCTACCTTAAAACCCGATCCGGATCCAAACCGACCCGAAAATTTAACCCGAGAAAGCCTTCTTTGACGAACTCTGCACATAACAACAAAATGATCTGCAAATTCGGTCCAGGCTCACCAGGATCCGCCGATCTAGAAATCCCGCAAAAAAAGAAAAAAAATGACAACAAAGAAAAGGAAAACATTAGAAAATAGAAAATTTTCTAGTTTTTGATTAGGTTTTACGGAACCGGCTATTATGTTGTATAAATATATATGTAACCTCATAAATTTGGAGATATCGAATCATTAATACAATACACTATTTTCTAAATTTTTTGCTTTCTAATTTTCTTACTTAATTTTTAGATTTATTTAATATATCCAAAATACCTAAAAATATCCGAATTTATCTAGTCCATTTATCATACTCATCAGGTTAAGACACAACACAACGAAGACGAGAAATCCTACCCTTTATAAGTAAATATAAAAAACAAGAAATAATGTATGCCGTCAATAAAGCACTAATTTAAGCAACATGAACATTTAATTATAATCTTTGGTACTTACAGCTATTAATCAGCGAACGTAACTATAAACTTCGATGAGTGAACATATTAAAGAAATTAACTACTTTCCAATGAAACTGAAAGGGACAAAGTTGCATTTCCTATAATGGAATAAATATTGGACCGACGATCTATTGATATGATTTGATGTATCAACAACATATATTAAAAAAAAAATCAAATGAATCACGGGCAGTAGCTTTTGGATGGTAGTCACCTTAACGTCGTTAACTTAACTCTAAAACATAGCACTAACGTCCGTGAAAAAGATGTCCTTAACGCCGTGATTATTATCATTCTCATGTTAATTTTTTTGGGTGCACATTAGAACTGTCAATTTCGAAAATCATTGCATAAATAACCCTCTTCGATGTAATCATGTAAGTGATGAAACATATATGTAGTGAAAAACAAGTGAGGAAATACATGTGAGAAAAACATGGCATGAATACTTTATTTGCTATTAAATATATATCAGAAATTTGAAAGTATATAAAAGACTATCAATTAGTTTTTACTTTTCAAATGAACACAACATGTATGACGGATGATATTTTAAAAAAATCTAAACGGATATCCATTCAAAAAATTACACTATAATCTTGTAAATTGCTATTATTAATTACACTTATAAGCCTATATCTTTAAGTTTTTGCCGACACTTATATTCATTTGTTTTCTTGATCCAAATTTTAAATAGATGTGATTCTTCTTTTTTTTGTTTGTTAAAGAATAGACGTGATTCTTATTTAACAAGACGACCCATAACAAAAAAAAAAAAAACACTAAAAACATTTAAAGAAATCAAAGTGAAAGCTAAAAACATAATGGGCACTAGAAAGAATTAGTTGTATCTCATTTTCCATTTTCTCTTCCTTTTTTCTTTTTTTGGGTTCCCACAGAAATAAATATGATGATGGGACGTAAACAAAGGTCGAGAAACTACAATATGAATAATCAAATCCAACTTGTTGCTTTTGACTTGTGAGTTGTGACTGAACATAAAACTCTTCCCCTCTTTCTCTCTCTCTCAGGCACACGACCCACACACACACACACACACACACACACAAAGACTCATATACAAAAATCAAGAACCCTAATATCTAAGTAACGTCCCGACACAATTACAAGATCATAGATGGAGGGAGAAACCGCAGCGAAGGCAGCCGCGAGTTCCTCCTCATCCCCAAGCCGGTACGAGTCGCAGAAGAGACGAGACTGGAACACTTTCCTTCAGTATCTAAAGAACCACAAGCCACCTCTGAGCCTGTCTCGTTGTAGTGGCGCACACGTCATCGAGTTCCTTAAGTACCTCGACCAGTTTGGTAAGACCAAAGTCCACCTCGTGGCTTGTCCCTTCTTTGGAGAGCCTAACCCACCGGCTCAGTGCACTTGCCCTCTCAGGCAAGCTTGGGGAAGCCTCGACGCTCTCATCGGTCGTCTTAGGGCTGCGTTCGAGGAAATCGGCGGTGGTCTTCCCGAGTCAAACCCTTTTGCTGCTAAAGCCGTTAGGATCTATCTTAAGGAAGTCCGTGAAACTCAGGCTAAGGCTCGAGGGATTCCTTACGACAAGAAAAAAAGGAAACGGCCTCCTACAGCCACCGCAGCAACTCCAACCGCCGCTGATGATGGAGACGACGCCGGAGGAACTAGCGCCGCCGCTGCAACTACGATATAGTCGGCGATTAATTAAGAAATCCAGATATTCGATGCTAAATCTTTTTTAAAAGACTATTGTATAGTAATTATTGAGCTCTTTGCTTTCTAAATTCCTACTTATAAACTATATATTTTGTTTGTGTATTTAATTATATGAGATGTAAATTGCAATTGTATAGATGGAAAAGACGATGACCACCGACTATTAATAGGATCTTCTTATATATATACAATAATCAGTTATTTTTCACCGTGATTGATCGATCAGCACGAAAGTGTGTATAATTGTAATGTCTGCACGTGTGAAGTCTCGGGTCTCACGTGAGCTGTGATTTCTCTCACAAGTCACGAATCTCCAGGTGCTTCCTTTTTAAAGCTTTCAGAATGATAATGAACATCTTTCTTACTTTCGTTTTATTTTATTTTCTTTCTTTACAAATTACTCAAAAATATTTTAGCTCCCTTCATTTGTTTCGATTTAGAATACTACTTACATTTGATAGGCTTGGAAAATGTGGACTGGTTTTTTTTTTTTTTTTCATGGAATTTACATGAGAAAAGATTGGTTATATGTACATATAAATAGTCTATATACTTATTAAGAGAAACATGATAACAAAAGAGGAATAATGGTACAAGCTCAAGATTAATTATATAAGTTAAAATGTGAAAAGGACTAGTGGCCAACCTAGCTTTAATTTCTCTTGGTAACCGATATTACATATATCTTCATCATTTCATGTTGGATTCTGCAAACCTGTTAAAACTCCATCGTTAATATGATAATTCAATTGGTTACAAATTTTTTTTTTTAACTCTTTTCCAAAATACTTAATACTAATTGAAATTAAACTCGACATATATTAGATTATCATTGGTCTAATTTTTGATGTGACACTTGAATTAATATCCCAATATTTCATAATCAAACTCAAATCACTTCTTAATAAAGAAAACATCTAACAAATTAACTATATAAATAATTATATAAACAGTGATTACGCGATCTTCAGATCCAGGGCTAGTGCTTTGGAACGTGCAAATTAGTAAGATGGTAGGCTGAATTAATCCTGACCATGTTGAAATTTTACCATTTATTTGCAAAAAAAAAAAAACATTTTGAAAATTATAGTTGATAGTTGTTTAAAATTATGGTAGAAAACAAAGAAAACTATATTATATTTTATTCTAGAAATAAAAACTATATAAAATCATTTTAAATTGAACAAACATCATAGTATAGAAAAATAATGAGGTGCTATATAAATATTTTATTCTGGAATAATGAGTAGACTGATAATTTGTGCGAAAAAAAAAAAATCACGTTACACTTGTCACTCATGTAAGTGATGCCCGTTACGGACATAAACGTGTGTATTTTGGGTAAAAAAATAAAACGAGATCGTCGACAGCAGGATTCGAACCTGCGCGGGCAAAGCCCAATTGATTTCGAGTCAATCTCCTTAACCACTCGGACATATCGACATTTTGCTTAGATAGCAAAACCAAACTAATATAAACCAAATAAAGCCCTTTAAACAGCGACGTATGTCAAGCTTATTAAGAATCTCAGAGCTGATGTATTAACACACAAAAATAAAATTAGTCGGATGTCCATAACAATGTCAAGCTTATTTGTTATAATTGCAAAATCTTATCACATATGATATGATTCTGCTGCCTCCAGATTTTGTTCATTGCTCAACCTAGCAGATGAGTTAAGAGATAAATCCTTTGCTTTTAAGACTCTCCACACCTTCCTTGATGATTTCCTCCATGGAACTGAACTCTAACCCCAATTCCATCAGCTTCTTTGCTGGATTCTTGGCTCGGAGTAAGCCCGGTTGAGTGTCTCTCGGTAACCTTGAGAGATTTTCCAATGCAAGGTTATTGAATGGTATATACATAAAAGCATGGTTTGAAAGAGAGTTTGTGGCTTACTTGGGGACATTGTAATTGGGATAGAGGTCAGCCACTTTGGCTACAAAATCACCGTAGTGAGAGATGGCCTCGACGCACGAGTGCCTTCCTTTTGCAGATGGATTCTCGTAGACAAGAATATGGGCTAAAGCCACGTCCTTGAAATGCACAGAACCCATGAAGAAGTTTTCGTATGTCTCCGTGCACCCTTTGCATTCATTGGAAAAGAGACTTGTCACTCTCAAGCCAATTCAAATATGAGATATATATAGTTGGAGATCAAGAGAGAATACCCTCAAGGAGGCGTAGAAGCATGAGCATGCTCGCGTTAAGGGATGGAGGAATGACAGGGCCCATGACAGTGCCTGGATTCACCACAACCACATCTAATCCCTTCTCCTCTGCAAACTCCCAAGCTGCTTTCTCAGCAAGCGTTTTCGACAGTGGATACCACAACTACCCAACAACACAAGAATCACACTCGTTTCAAGAAATTTTTATCATCTATAAGATAATCAAGAAGATGTTTGCAGCAGATCTTAATTAGAGAAACATACTCCATTTTGTTTGCAGTAGTCTTGGTCAGTCCAACATTCCTCGTTCTTGATCTTATCGGCAGGCCAATTGGGGCTTGGGGTTATCGCCGATACGGATGACGTCACCACAACCCTCCTAACGCCGGCTTCTTTCGCCGCCGTCAGCACATTTATGGTCCCCTTAACCGCCGGGTCAAGTAGTTGCTTCTGTGAAAACACAAATATACACACGCAGTGAACTATCTCTGTCCATTTAGAGCTAAGATACAGAGAATATGTAGAAACCTGGGGATCTTGGACTTTGTCGACGATACAGGGCGATGCGAGGTGGAATACGCCGGCACATCCGTTAACGGCGGCGGAAACAGTGTCGTATTGGAGGAGATCCATCTCGAATAGATGGAGGCGCGTGGCCGCACCTTCGAGAGCTTCTAGATGTTTCGTCTCTTTCTCATCCTCTGCAACAGAAATTTAACAAAATCTATAGCGGTTAGGAGGAGATACGGTTACCGGAGGCGTAATCGACGAGAGGATTTCGTAAAGATTACGGAGGTTTTTCACGGTGGCGTGGACGGAGTAGCCGCGGTGGAGGAGCAGGTGGACCAGCCACGAGCCGATGCAGCCACTGGCGCCGGTGACGCAAACTACTTCTCGTTCCGTCGACATGGATGATTGATTAGAGCTTTTTCTCTCGGTTTCAGAGAATTTCTTTTTCAGACAACACTCTGTCTATTTCTCTGGTCGTCGAGAATCGAATAATGCCACGTGTCAACCATGAAAATACGCAAGATCATTCGTTTTTGCGTGTAAAGCCCAATGTTAAAACCTCATGCCATTGTGGTATACAAATAACAGGATAAAGTGGACAGGCTCAGTCGTAAAACGGCACGTAGTTTTTTGTTTTTTTTGAACATTTAACTTCTCGGCCCGATATTATCGCGGAACGAGGAGATTCATTGAATTTGATGGCTCGTCGGCTGTTTCTCCTCCTCGTCGCCTTCACGGCGGAGTTGAGCCTGACGGGAATCGCCGCCGGAGCGGTCGGCGTGAACTGGGGGACGGAAGCTTCTCACCCTCTTCCGCCTTCCAAGGTTGTAGAGCTTCTGAAATCCAACGGCATTGCCAAAGTGAAGCTCTTTGATGCCGACCCAAAAGTTCTCCGAGCTCTCTCTGGTTCCAATATTGGTGTCACTGTCGGAATCCCTAATTCCATGATCAAGAGCTTGAATGCGTCCATAAAGGTAGCAGAGAGCTGGGTCCATGACAATGTCACTCGTTACTTCAACGGCGGAAACAGAGTTCGAATCGAGTATCTTCTTCTTCTCTTCCTCTTTTCCAAATAGCTACCCAGTTGTTGGTTTTCTCAAGCTTAGATATATCGGAAAATTTGGGTTTCTCTAGCTGGATATTTCATTTTCTTGTTCTGTAGAGTATTTTATATTTCTTTTTTTGGGTTTTTGTCAAAGTTAGTAAATCTTTCAGCTTCATTTGCGTTCTTGCTATGATAGTGTAGAAAAAATGGACAGAAAACGGATAGTTCTTAAGTTCAGTATTTGTTTGTCTTTTATGTTGTTTGGTTTCACAAGGGCATATGCTTGATTACTTGATCTCCTCTTCTCCTCAACAATTTTAGCAAAGAGAATTGACAGGCACCTGCATATAATTGGAACAGTTTTCTCATTATGGTTTGAAACATTTATTTGAATTAGTGTCAATCTTCTTGATGTGTGCTATCACTCACTTGGACTTGTTTTTATGTCAATCTTCTTATATAAGACCTGTTCTTTTTAAAGGATGGCTTATAATTCAGCGATTATGGAGGGTTCCTCACCTGGATGGTTTGCAGGTACGTAGCAGTTGGAGATGAGCCATTTCTCCAGAGCTATGGCAATCAGTATAGGCCTTTTGTCATTGGAGCAGCTATGAACATCCAAAATGCTTTAGCTAAGGCGAGCTTGGCAAGTGAAGTGAAGGTTGTAGTCCCCTCCAGCTTCGACTCCTTTCTTTCTGAATCCGGTCGGCCTTCTTCAGGACACTTCAGGACTGACCTCAACAAGACAATGATTGAACTCCTCTCCTTTCTCGCAAAGCATCACTCTCCCTTCTTTGTGACAGTCTCTCCTTTTCTAAGCTTTCACCAGAACAAGAACATCTCCCTCGACTTTGGCCTCTTCAAAGAAACAGCACAGGCTCACAAAGACGGACGTAAAACCTACAGAAACAGCTTTGATCTGAGCTACGACACACTTGTCTCGGCTTTGTCCAGTATTGGGTTCCCAGAGATGGATATCGTCGTGTCAAAGATTGGTTGGCCTACAGATGGAGCAGCCAATGCCACATCACCGACTGCTGAGGTGTTTATGAAAGGACTGCTGGGTCACTTGGAGAAAAAGACGGGTTCTCTGCTGCGCCCTCCCGTTGAAACCTACATTGAAAGCCTCTTGGACGAAGATCATAGAAACAAATCTTCTGGGAACTTCGAGAGGCATTGGGGAGTGTTCACTTTCGATGGTCAAGCCAAATACAGTTTCAGCTTCAACCATAACTCAAAGAAACTGGTAAATGCGCAGAACGTTCAGTACCTTGCTCCTAAGTGGTGCGTGGTGAACAATAACAAAGACTTGTCAAACGCTTCTGCAAGAGCGTTAGAAGCGTGTGCTGTCGCGGACTGCACCTCGATACTTCCAGGCGGGTCGTGCTCAGGCATCGACTGGCCAGGCAACGTGTCATACGCGTTCAATAGCTTGTATCAGCAAAATGATCACAGGGCAGAAAGCTGCGACTTTGGTGGACTTGGTTTGATCACCACCGTTGATCCTTCTGAGGATAATTGCAGGTTCTGGATTCAACTTGACACTTCTCATTCATCTTCTCAAATTCCTATTTTATTTCAGAGTTGGCCTCTCCTCTTATTCTTCTTACTGTCTGGACTCAATTTGAAGTTGTAGTTGCACAAATTTTGGATTTTGCCTCTCCTTGAGGATTTGATGTACCAATGAAATTCAACAAATTCTCTTAGATAACCACGTTAAAACTTTTATTGGGCTGGGCTTCAATAAGGTTAGATGATATGGGCCTTAGGAACGGCGTTGTTTCTGTATGATAGAAAAGCAAATCCAGTTGTTTTGGAAACCGGTCGGTTAAAAGATAAGATAATTAAAGAATTTTAAGGTGAATGCAATTAAAAGAGAATTATGTTGGTCCCATCGCGAGAGAAATATAAATAGAAGCACGCGACATTATTTTTTTAACGTCTAAAAAGGCTCACAATTAGCTAAAGAGTTTGGTCTGTTGTCTATCGCAAACCCTAGGTCATGGCTGGGATGTACAATCAAGACGGCGGCGGAGGTGCGCCTCTTCCGTCGTACGGTGGTGATGGATATGGCGGAGGTGGAGGTTATGGAGGCGGTGATGCTGGATATGGAGGACGCGGTGGCGCTGGCGGAGGCGGTTACGGCGGACGCGGTGGTTATGGCGGAGGCGGTAGAGGAAATCGAGGTATGTGATAAAAGATTGTTCTAGATCTGACTGATTTTTTCCTTGCGATTCTTTAGATTTCTATATTCCTTACTTTGTTTCTTTTTGTTAATTAAATATTTTCTTTCGATTTGATTCAGGCGGTGGCGGTGGTGGATATCAAGGAGGTGATCGCGGTGGAAGAGGAGGTGGCGGCGGCGGAAGAGGTGGTGGTGGAAGAGATGGTGGCGGAAGAGATGGAGATTGGCGTTGTCCTAACCCAAGGTAATTATTGCATTAAATCTTTAGTTTATCTGGGATCTATTCTTTCTGCCTGTGTAATGAAATTGGATTCGCTGTTGGATACTTTTCTGGAAGCATGTTTTGAAGTTGTTTACCCACGAAACTGTTTGTATATAGTTGTGGGAATGTGAACTTTGCAAGGAGAGTTGAATGTAACAAGTGTGGTGCACCTGCTCCTTCTGGTACTGGTGATCGAGGAGGTGGTGGGTATAGCCGAGGTGGAGGTGCTAGTGATCGTGGTGGTGGTCGTGGAGGTAGAAGTGATAGTGGTAGGAGCTATGAGAGTAGTAGATATGATGGTGGCAGTAGGAGCGGTGGTGGTGGTAGCTATGGTAATAGTAGTCAACAGAGAGAGAATGGTTCATATGGTCAGACTCCTCCTCCTCCCCTTGCAGCTATTCCATCGTATGATGGTTCTGGCAGTTACCCTCCACCCTCAGGGTATGGAATGGAAGCGGTTCCTCCGCCTTCAAGCTATTCTGGTGGGCCACCGTCATATGGTGGTCCCACAGGGGGTTATAGCAGTGATGCACCGAGCACTGGTGGTCGGGGTGGTAGGGGCGGTGGATATGATGGTGGTAGTGCTCCTCGACGCCAGGAACCTAGTTATGGAGATGCATCTGCTGAAAAAGTCAAGCAGTGCGATGCGGATTGTGATGATACTTGCGATAATGCCAGAATATACATCTCTAATTTACCTCCGGATGTGACCATTGATGAACTCAAGGATCTCTTTGGTGGCATTGGCCAAGTAATAACACTGGTCTTTTACTTCTTTTGTGTTTTTCCTTCTTGGAATAAGCTTTTTCCTTGCCATGGATTCTTGTTTGTGCATTTGTTTATTGGTGTGCTGATTGGGAGTGTACTTCCTGTTGGATCTATAATAGGTTGGAAGAATTAAGCAAAAGCGGGGTTACAAAGATCAGTGGCCCTATAATATCAAGATTTACACTGATGAGAAGGGAAACAATAAAGGTGATGCCTGTCTGGCTTATGAAGATCCTAGTGCTGCACACTCCGCAGGCGGCTTTTTCAACAGTATGTGCTATGGAATTACTGTCTAGATTTTAAATTGCTTAAAAGTTCTGTCTGATGAGCGATGGTGGATCGTTTTGTAGATTATGAAATGAGGGGGAACAAGATTGGTGTAACGATGGCAGAGAAGTCTGCTCCCCGTGCTCCTACCTTTGACCAGAGGTGGTAGTCCTGATTCTTTATCAGCACTTTACATTTTGTTTCTCGTTACCATTTAGCTGTCACCGCATCTTATAGGTTTCTGTCCTCTAGTTGTTTTAGGCTTTTAGCTGTATACTGTTGGTTGGAATATATATATATATATATTTTTTTTTTTTGCTATGCTGGCTTTATGTTCCTTGTCTCTAAAAACTGTATGGGCCTTGTTTCCTACTCGGGACCTACTTGGCACACTCATCTGGGTATGACAGAAATGGTAGGGAGTTCTCTATGCCATCAAACTGTGCGTTAGGTCTATGTTTTCTTCAGAGGAAAAAATCTGCGTAGTTAAAGATATCTTGTAACTTTTGCTGTGACTGCTTTTGGTTTTGTGAAGCGGATTCTTTGGTCATGCTTCTTCCAAGCATAGTACGTTTTAGTAATTCCCCATATAAGTTGGTTCTTCAGTTGGTCTTCCCATGCTTTATAAGATTCGACCTTGTTGTGTTTGAGTCACTTCACCTATAGCAGTAACCTGGTTTTAATTAGTTGGTAATAATGTGGTCCTTGAAAAACTTGTGGATGGTGCAGAGGAGGCGGCGGTGGTAGAGGAGGAGGAGGGGGTGGCTATGGTGGTGGTGGTGGGGGAGACAGAAGAAGAGATAACTATGGTTCAGGACCAGACAGAAACCACCATGGGGGAAACCGGTCTCGTCCATATTGAGAGAAAGAGAGGAATCAATGGAATCAGCTGTTATGTGTTCTAAAAGTTTGTGTGTGTTGAGGGGGGGGGGGGGGGTTTAGTAAAATGTTGCTTTGATGGGTGGAAATGTTCTATGAATCATCATATTGGAGATACAAAAAAAAAGAGGTAGGTTTTTGTTCACTTTGACCTTGAGCAAAATTACCCCCTTTTTCTCCTTACTTTACTTCTCTTGCTCTGTTTCTTTGGGGATCTATTATTATTTATGCATGTGCGGTTTATACTTTTTTTGTTTGTTGTGGTGGTTTTGTTTTTTCACAATGTGAAATGTTTTGTTTTTGTTTTATTGAAGGAAGTGGATAATTAACTCCAAAAATGCATTGCAAATTGGTGGGTAAGGTAGGGTTCATGATGATTTCAGGTGAGTGCATCCATCTTTGATTACCTTCTTTCACTTCCCTTTCTTAAGCAGAAACTCCCTTTGTTCCCTTCTTTTTTGACTCTGTTCAACCCAAACAAACCAGTCATATGTTTCATCTTTGTAATATGCACTCTCATTTTAGGCAAAGGCACTACTACCCTTTACAATTTACAGAGTTATTATTCTCTTTCTTTTTTTTCCCTTTTCTAGCAACATGTGTTCCTCGAGACACGGCCGGAGCGAGGGCCGGCTAGGCACTTGTGTCTGATCCATGGACCTGAAGTATGCAGTGATATTTCAAAGATCAACTTCATTATTTTAGTGCTGACTGATTGGTTATTATAAGACCCATATAGCTAGGTTCATGAGTATGTCAAAAGAGGTGGCGTTTTTTTAGGATAAAAAGAGTCCAAGTGGTTAATAAATAGTTCATCGTACAATTTTAGACCCCAAGGGCTAAGAGAAATGGCGTCTGGTGAAGTCTAGATGCCCCATGATACCGCATTATAGTCTTCTTGAATCTTGGTAGTTTGTATGAATTTGATTTAGTAGACCGGTTTGATATCTATATGCTGACTTGTCGTTCCGAATGAATATAAGTTTTTTTTTTTGGCTCCTTGAAATGAGATTTCCATAAATTGAAAAATGTTTAAAGTCAAATGCAAGTTTGATAAATGAACAAAAAGGGTTGATGCCAAGAAAAAACTGAAAGGTTAAGTAGAAAAGTATGGATTCTGCTCTAATTTCTTTGGCATCCTAATCTTGGATTTGTGATTTCTTTTTTCAATTCGACAAGTATCCTACCTTCTAAACGGTGTCTGTTCACCGGTTTAATTGCTGGCTGGGTCTGTCTACCAATGGCGATTTACTTTCTCTCACATGTACAAAACACAGATTGGGCACAAAGTCGGTTGATATACGATAGAGCGATGGACTGTAGTCACTGTATTAATCAGTACAAATTCTACAACTTTAACCTATTACAAGTGGATGACTGTTTAAAATCCAAATTTTTGTGTAAAGACCATACTATTTTACAAATCATATGTTCTCAAGATCAAATTGGCTTTTACAAGTTAAGAATCCAAATTGTTGTCTGTGATTTCTTTTCTCATTTTCTACATAACTTCCGTACGATTTGAATTGTAGTCATTGTTATTTCTTACAATTTAACATTTGAAATATTGTGAATGAATCTGATGTGTATATAATTTCCTCTCTAAACAAAAACAAAAAAAGACGTACAATAACACACATAAATGATATACCTTACCCATATTATCATCTCTTTTATACATCTGTAGTCTTTAGGTGCTCAACGAAGCCGAAAATGAAGTCGGACATACACATAAAAGCAAGAAGAAGCCATGGAACTCAGGATGGACAGCGCCAATATGTATACACAAACATATAGTACTCGTGAATTATGGCGCTATCCTTCCTGAGCTTTACAGCTACTTCTCTACTACTCCACCTGAGATTTGCATGCATATGCATCTTCCTCTACATATCTGTTTTTGTGTATATCAAATGTATAAATATAGATATGTAATGTTGAGTATATATGTGTATATTAGAGATGAGCTTGACCTTGGATCACATTGCTATATTTATAGTCTCAAGTGTCTCAACACTTTTATTGCTTTCCCATACCCACAATAAATGTATTTCTTTCTTTTGTTCTTTACTATAAGAAATAGGAAGGTGAGAGAAAGTATCATTATTGTATATACATAACATACATGCATTATTTATACGGCGGATGGTGGAGAGCATTAACCACTCATCAACCTAAATTATAGTATAAAATATGTGAATTTTCCTTTTCGTTAAAATTACATTTAATAAACGTTGATTTATAGGTAGTGTTGGACCCTAATATATTTTTAAGATTCTTTATATGTTGGGTATCAACCCAAGTTCCATATCAAAAAATTAAATAAAAATGGTCTAATATATAAGTAAGTCCGATTCCAATTAGTATGAAACATTTTGGGAAGGAACCCAAAAATAAATCAGTGCAGGCTTGCCCACATGGCCTAAAGCGGACAATATCATACTAATGGATGAAGTTGGACATGAGCTTGCAGAGCCCAACAATTGGTATCAGAGTAAAGTCCAAAAAGGCAAACATAGAGAAGTGGGTGGGCTGCATGTTCGTTGTGGGAGAAGCCCTCGAGATGATCTCGCGATTAAGGGTGTTGGTGTCTTGTTTCGAAAGTCTTCCTGACTATGCAGAATGTTAGGCGACAGATTCCGTTGTTGATTACGGTGATACAAGATGGGTGCCAGGTTTCCCTGGTGGAGAAACCAAAGGTTTATTGTTGAGGATGGGCTTCGTCCCTCAGCAATGGGCCCAGCCCGAAGCCATTTAAGCCCATTTAGCAGGACAACCCATTCTGCACAGGCCCAAGAAGAAAATGATTTATCAGATGGCAATTAATATAGAGAACTATAGTTTAAAACAAACTATAGTAACTGACCGCCATTTACCTATAATAGGGGGTGTCACATTAAGGAAACGATATTCATTACTCTAGAGAAGAAGGGATACGATACTCTGAGTGTCAGGTCTCTCACTCTAAGTCCTATTCACAACCGACCTACATCGCCCTCCAATCAAGTTCGGCAGCCGTTTCAACTGATCTGATTCACCCTCGGTTAGCTCGGCGAACAATCTTAAAACGTCTCAACTTATTGTAATTTTAGATCGTCTTTCCATTCAATCGATTATATTTTTCAATCTGAGTTTCAATGTAACGAGAATCTCCGAACTGCTTCTCCTCTTTAAAACCCGAGCTCAACATTTTATGTGGTCATTTGTTTGAGGGGAGGTTTGTTGGGGTATCAACCCGAGTTCCACATTGGAAGATTAGACAAAGATGGTCTAATATATAAGTCAATTTCAATTCCAAATTGTATGAGATTTTTTGGAAAAGAACCCAAAGACAAATTCGTGCAAATTTGTCCACATACCCCAAAACGGACAATACCATATACTACTTGCTCTTTTATAAATAAAATATTACTATATATAAATATAACTATATATATTTCTAGTGAGACTTCGCAAGAGAGTATATTAAACATCACTTGGTTTTGGCAGCGAAAGTTTCCTTTTCTCCACAGCGCAAACTTAGCACGGCCACAAGTCTCGGTAAGACAAGACATTAAGACTAAAAGTAAAGCTAAAACCACAACTCGATAAATTAATATTTGATAAAGTAATAATTCGATAAATCAATAAATTTTTCTGGTTCTAAATTAATTTTTTGATATAATTAATATCTTTATAAATTAATAATTAATAACTGTATAAATTAATAAAATATTATTGTTTTGACATTATTAATTTATAGAATTTTTATTATATATATATGTTTAATTGAAAATGGAAGAAAATAAAAAGATAAATGATTTAGTTGAGTTTGTGGAAGAACGCGAAAAGCGGTGATGCATTCAATATTGGGCATATAGATGGATCTCCATTTTTCTTTCATTCCAAAAATATTATTTATGACTGTTGAATATTGTTCTAACTTACAAAATAATTATATATACATGACCAAAAAAATATAGAAAGAAGACAACAACTAACTCATTGTGTTTCGCCGTGAAAGCCGAAGAATTACTGTTCGAACTTTTTTACTACGACTTCTCACTTCAGTACGATAGATGTTTTAAATAACAGAGAAATTTTCTTTTTACAAATTTAGGGAATTAGTATGGTTTGAACCCAAAAGAATGCGAACTTTTTTTACATTTTGCCGAACTTTCGCTTTTTTTTGTCTTCTGATATTATATTATAATGATCGGATATAAATCCATAGAAAATTATTGTCGAACTTTCCCTTCTTAAACGCGAAAAATGCATGTTCTTCTCTCTATACTAATATTATACATATAAATATTGTACAGAGACAGAGAATAGTGCCGTACCTTGCACGTCCGGGTCCCTTGTGTGATATTATTGCTTATAATTTCGCCCATCATTTTTTTTTGTTTTTGAAATAATACTCATATCATGTAGAAGGAACACATTTATTGCAGAATGGCGTATTGCCAAATTTTAAGGAATGAAGCGACATTATAATTCTCAGACATATTTTGACCTCACATGTGATTCTTAACGGTGTAAAAGGTAGTAAGAAAGCTATAAGAAATCGGTGGTAATATCTATTGCCACATTTCTGTTTTAGTTTCTCATTTTTTTCCTTTCATTTTATTTAAAAAATATAGTTTTGAATCTTCATAGTGTAAATATATCTCTGTTAAAGAGAAGGAAAAAATCATAAATGGGATCTTAAAAATTGATGTTTTAGATAACACTATACTGGTATAAGAAAACAAATCCATCTTTCGATGAATTCTTTAATTGTGCCAAAAATATGCGTTTTTAAGGAAGAGATCGGCTTTGGGTGCTGATCAGTGAAAGATATACATGACATAGATACCGCAATATAATATACACGTTTTTCATGTGAAAAAACTAATAAAAAAAATAATGAAGTCAAAAATAAAGAGAGGCAAAAACTAAAATTGTTCCCAAAATGACGCACGTCCACATCTGCTGAAAAAACATGAAATTTGGATCTATTGTCCTATCTCTCTCTCTCTAGCGATGATCATTATCGTTTGGTTAAAGTCAAATCTTGATCTGAGAGAATAGTTTGCATGGTTAGGTATTTTCCCAGCAATGATCGGAGTGCTCTCCCAGCCCATTTTGGGTTCTGGCCGGGGAACCCAGCCACCGTCGGAGAGGTCATCAGTCCTGTCTTCTCGGCCAGACTTCCGGTGGTTTGTCGGAAAATCCACAATAAGCAGCCGTTCGAAATGTTCAGAGGAGAAAATGCGATGAACTACGCATTTTCTACATTCTTGCTTGAAGCAGTTATCATCATTTTCTTCATTAAAGTCGTTTGCTTCCTCCTTCGACCTCTTCGCCAACCTCGTATCGTCTGCGAGATAATCGTTAGTCATTAATCTTATATATATTCTTTTACTGTATAGTTAATAAAATCTTGATTTTGGAATATTAAAAGAATGGTTTGTGTTTTTGAAGGGTGGAATGATGATAGGACCGTCGATGTTTGGAGGAAGTCGAAATTTCAATTACTATTTGTTTCCACCGATTGCGAATTACATATGCGCAAACTTGGGACTTTTGGGATTTTTTTACTTCCTCTTCCTCACCGCGGCCAAGACCGACGTTGCGGCCATCTGGAAAGCACCAAGAAAGCACAAGTACATTGCTCTCATTGGTGTTGTCGTCCCCATGCTATGCGTGGGAGCCGTGGGGATGTCCATGCGAAACAAAATGCATACAAACATGAAGAAGCTTTCGTCCCTTGGAGGGATCGTGTTAGCTTTGGCTTTCACCTCTTTCCCTGTCATCTACACCGTTTTGAGAGACATGAACCTTCTCAACTCCGAGGTGGGAAAGTTCGCCATGTCCGTGGCTCTCCTTGGAGACATGGCAGGGATCTACGTGCTTATTTTTTTTGAGGCTTGGACGCAGCTTGACAGTGGAGGCACCACCGCCGTAGTTTGGTTTCTCGTATCGGTGGTTATCTTTGCTTCTTTTATGCTTTTGGTTGTGAAACGAGCCCTTGATTGGGTTGTTGCCCAAACGCCTGAGGGCAAACTGGTGAACCAAAACTATATTGTCATGATTCTCATGGGTGTACTTGTCGCTTGTTTCCTTACAGACATGTTCGGTTTGTCTATAGCCGTGGGGCCCATTTGGCTAGGGTTACTTGTCCCTCACGGTCCACCGTTGGGTTCGACGTTGGCTGTTCGGAGCGAGTCCTTCATCCATGAATTCTTGATGCCATTCACCTTTGGTTTGGTGGGACTCAACACGAATGTCCACTTCCTTAGCGACGAGACTTGGCCACAACAGCTCTCTCCTCTCTTCTACATGACCATCACTGGTTCCATCACCAAGTTTGTCTCCACCGTTGCCGCTGCTCTCTTCTTCAAAGTCCCCACTAGGGACAGTCTCACGCTTGGCCTTATGATGAATTTGAGAGGCCAGATCGATATCTTGCTCTACTTACATTGGATCGACAAACGTATGATCGGCTTACCCGGTTTCACTATCATGGTTTTGCTTACGGTTGTGGTCACGGGTATATCGACACCGCTCATCAGCTTCCTCTACGATCCCACTCGGCCTTACAGGAGCAGCAAGCACCGCACCATCCAACACACTCCCCCATCCACTGAAATGGGACTGGTTCTTGCCGTATCCGACCACGAAACCATGTCCGGCTTGATCACTTTCCTTGACTTCGCCTATCCCACTACAAGTAGCCCCTTCGCTATATTCGCAGTCCAGCTGGTGGAACTGACGGGGCGAGCCACGCCGTTGTTTATTGATCACGAGCAACAAAGGGAGGAGGAGGAGGAAGAAGACGAGGAGGGAGATGAAGAGCCTGAGTGTACTCAAAGCGGGCGAGTAGACCAGGTACAGAGCGCCTTTAGGTTGTACCAAGAGAAAAGAGATGAGTGCGTGAAGCTCCGTGCCTACACCGCTCACGCTCCAAAGCGTCTCATGTACCAAGATCTTTGTGAGCTGGCCTTGGCCAAGAAAACAGCTTTCATTCTCTTACCTTATCAGGAAGAACGTCTTGAAGACGCTGCACCTACCGAGCTACGTGACTCCGGTATGCTTTCCGTGAACGCAGATGTATTGGAACACGCACCCTGCTCTGTCTGTATCTATTTCGACAAGGGACGGCTTAGGAACGCCGTGGTTCGGTCCTCGGTTGACCAGCAACACTCAACCCACTCGAGCCGTATGAGGCAAGAAACCTATCGTTTCGTGGTTCTGTTTTTAGGAGGAGCTGATAACAGAGAAGCTCTGCATCTGGCCGACAGGATGACGGCAAACCCGGACATAACCTTGACGGTGATCCGGTTCTTGTCGCACAACCACGAAGGAGAGGACGAGAGGGAGAAGAAGCTTGACGATGGGGTAGTGACGTGGTTCTGGGTCAAGAACGAAAGCAACGAGAGGATTAGTTACAAGGAAGTGGTGGTCAAGAACGGTGCGGAGACGCTAGCTGCGATTCAAGCAATGAACGTCAACGACTACGATCTGTGGATAACCGGAAGGAGAGAAGGAATAAACCCAAAAATTATAGAAGGATTGTCCACGTGGAGCGAAGACCACCAGCTCGGAGTCATCGGAGAAACCGTGGCTGGGAGCGTCTTCGCCTCGGAAGGGTCGGTGTTGGTGGTGCAGCAACAGGTTAGGAACCAGAAGGGTGGTGATGGTTTCTTGAATGGCAAGTTTGATTACAAGAGTTTAGTGTCTCTTTGGTCCTGTCATAATTGATTAATTAGTACAGTTTCTTAATTGATTAGGTTTCTATTTTAATTTGATTAAATTCGAGTTGTACAATCTGTACTATTGCTTTCAAATTGATATAGGAGCTAATAAATTCCAATATAGAAGCAGCTTTCATCAGATGATCATATACTTCATTTCATTTTACTTCCTTCTCCCACCTAAAGGAAAATCAGCTATTTCATATCCTCCTTGGATATATGTTAAATTTATATTTTAAATATACCATCGTACTAAAACATATCCAACTAAGTAAAAAGTTAAATTTAATATCTAAAATTTTAGTTTTATGCAAATTCATACATTGACTGTAACGGTGTTAAACATCCGTTAAATTGTGATGACGTGGATGCCACGTGTAAAACAAAGTCGGCTATTTCATACCCCAAATAAAAAATTATATTCGATTTATATCTGAAGTATGCCACTGTGCGAATACATACGCTAACTAAACATAAATTCAAATTCACTACCCAAACTTTTAGTATCGTGTAAAATCATACATTTAATGTCACAATATTAAGAAACCATTAACTTTTGATACGTTTACGCCACGTATAAAACAATAATGTTTTGTTTGAAATGAAAATTAAAAAAAAAAAAGTCAAAATGACGTCGTTTTACAAATTAAAAAGAAAAACAACAAAGCTTTTTCTATTTCACTTTAATAGATCAAATCCAACTTTTGTTATATATATTTATTCATGTACGAGGATCGAATATTTGTTATAAAAATTGAACTGAAAGAAAATTAAAGAGTATAGATTTGTGTCTCTAGAGTTTATAATTGACAATCCAGAGAGATTGAAAGAAAGTAACGTGGAAGGAGTGTCGGGATCAAGTCACTCTAGGGAAACACGAGACACATCACGCAAGGTGTAGATGGAACCAATTTTAAGTGAGTATAATCCTTTCAATAATCTTCACTATGTGTTGAATAAGAAGAAGAAAAGAAAGAAATTGAAGAAGAGGAGAGATGAGCAAAGGAGAAAAAGTTTCGTTGATTTTTTTTAAAATTTTTTCTCTATATATATATATATATATATATATATTTGTTTTTTAATTATGTAAAACAACGTGGTGTTTGGGGTTTTTTTTAAAGAAAAAATTGTTTCAAACAAAACGACATCGTTTAATATATGGGGTTCACGTCATCAGAAGTTAATGGTTTCTTAACATCGCGACGCTAAATGTATGATTTTGTATGATACTGTAAGTTTGGGTAGTGAATTTGAATTTATGTTTAATTAGAGTATGTATTCGCACAGTGGTATACTTCGCGGAGTATGTATTCACACAGTGGTATATTTCGGATATAAATCGAACATATATTTTTACTTGGGGTACGTAATAGTCGACTTCGTTTTACACGTGACATCCACGTTATCACAATTTGACGGATTTTAACATCGTTGCGATCAATGTATGAATTTGCACAAAATTAAAAGTCTATATAGTAAATTTAAGTATTTACTTAGTTTGAGTATGTTTTAGCATGATGGTATACTTAAGGTATAAATCAAATATATCTCCGTACCTTGAGCTATGAAAAGCCGATTTTCCCCACATAAAAAAAGGATCTTAATCTAAGATGCCCTAAATCTCAAAAATAATAATCTAACTATCCCTCTCAAATCTAACTACCCTTTTCTAATTCAAATCTCCACTCTACCCCTCTTTCTTTTATTATTATTTATACACCCCTAATTAAATAAATCTAACAACCAAGTAATAAATATTCTAAACAACCAATCAAATCTAATAAAACCAAAAAAATATTACCCTATCTTGAGCCTCCACGTGACCCCTCTCCCGTCCGCTTCTTCTTCGTTCCTCTCTTCTTCTCTTCTCTTCTGGGCGATTTTAAAATAAAACAGAGAAAGCTTGGTTGTTATCTTCTTCCCCTCTTCGTCCTCACATGTCTGAATCTTCTTCCTCTGGTCTTCCTCTCTTTGTCTTCTTCCTCTCTTCGAGTTATCTTCGCCATCCCCCTTTTTCTTCTTCTTCCTCTCTTCGTCCTCTCTTTGTCCTAACAGGACTGAATCTTCTTCCTCTCTTCTTCCTCTCTTTCTCTTCTTCTTCTTCTCTTCTTCTTCTCTTCGAGTTATCTTTCCAATTTTCGTGTTTAGGGTTTTCGAACTAAAGCGTAGGTAAAACGAAAATGCAGGGGTATAACTGAGAATATTGGTACTACTGAGATTTATAGGTATTACTGACGGAGCTGGTACTATTGAGAAGTAAAGGTAATACTGGGATTACTGGTATTACTGAGTAAGCTAGTATTACTGAAACAACTAGTATAATTGAAAAAGCACTATAATTATATACTAACGATTCTTATTCTTTTGCAGGAGCCAATGAATAAAACTTCTTGCACAATCATATGTTTTGATTATGGAGGATGTTATTCAAGGGAAGGTGATTACACAAGATGGATCTCAGGAGGAGTTAAAATTCACACTTTAGCGATGCGGACCGGAGTGGAGGAAGTCACTTATTCGGTGTTGGTTGATAGAATTGGCAGGAAGATGATGATAGATAAAGCTACAACGAAGCTCAAACTCAGTAACTTTCCGATGATTTTGAATGTTATGATACCATCATATATCTCGAATGATGATGAGGTTTTTAATTATCTAATCCAAGTGAATCAAGATGGTTATAGAAATCTTTTACATGTGGAGCTCATAAAAGATGTGGATCAAACTCAGAGATGTGTGCAAGTGACAGGAGAGGTTCGAGAAAGTGAAGTTGCTATAGGGGATGGTATGATAACTCTTTACACAGACAAACCGTCGGGACACTATGCGCTGGTACAACAAGGTATACATGGTATAACTGTCTGACTCATTTTGTGTGTTCTCTCTGTCTGGTACAACTAGGTATACTGTTTGATTAATTTTTTGTGTTCTCTCTGTCTGGTATAACTGAATATAACTAGGTATAACAGTTTGATTAATTTTTTGTGTTCTCTCTGTCTGGTATAACTGAATATAATTGGGTAAAACTGTTTGATTAATTTTGTGTGTTCTCTGTCTGGTATAACTAGGTATAACTGTTTGATTAATTTTTTGTGTTCTCTCTGTCTAGTATAACTGAATATAATTGGGTATAACTGTTTGATTAATTTTGTGTGTTCTCTCTGTCTGGTATAACTAAGTATAACTGTTTGACATTGTTTTGATCACAGATTACGAAGAGATTGATAATGAGGATAACTTTGGTATGCATGAAGATAATGAGCGAGCAGATGTTGTGGAAGGAGCTGGGCTTGTATCTAATGCATGGGAAGATGGTATAGATATCACTTTGGGTCAAGAAATTGGAAGTAGACAGGAAGTGAAAGATTTAGTTCAAATAGCTTCACATCGAAATTGTTTTGAGTATGAAGTAAATAAGATGTGTCCCAAAATATATGTGCTAAAATGTATGGAAGCAAAAAAAGGTTGCAAGTGGTATTTACGGGTTGTTCCGTTTCCGAATTCAGATCGTTGGACGGTTAGAACTTACCATAAGATGCATACATGCTCTCGAGCTGATGCAAGTACAAGGATAAGAAGAAGGAAAGGGACAGCAAAAATAGTTGCATCTATTTTGCAGGAAGAGTATCCCGGTAATTTTGAGACTCCAAAACCAAAAAATATGATAGAGATGGTTAAAGCAAAAGCTAGTGTTGACATATCATACTATACTGCATGGAGAGGAAAAGAAGAAGCTGCTAATGTTGTGCGGGGAAGTCCATAGGAGAGCTATGTGTTGTTGGAGTCATATATTTATATGCTAAGAAAAATGAATGAGGGTACACAAACATGTGTGAAATGGGATAAGGAACACATGTTTAAGTATTTGTTCTTTGCATTGGGAGCTTGTATTGAAGGGTTCAAAGCCATGAGAAAAGTCATCATTGTTGATGCCACCCACCTTAAGCATGCATATGGTGGAGTTCTAATTGTTGCGACGGCTCAGGATCCTGATCATCACCATTATCCAATTGCTTTTAGTGTAGCTGATGGTGAGAAAGAAGCAAGTTGGATGTGGTTTATGAAAAAGTTGAAATAAGTGGTACCAGATCATCATAAAATGGTTTTTATATCTGATAGAAATCTTGGCCTTATCAAGTCAATACGTGAGGTGTTCCAGTTGTCTCAACATGGGTATTGTATATACCATTTGTCTCAGAATGTGAAAGGAAGCGTTTCTGGTATGAAGAAGAAAACTGTTGCGGGGAAATTCATGGAATGCGCTGAAACTTATACAGAGGTTGAGTTCTTAACACTTTATAGTGAGTTCAAAATAAGGTATCCTTCTGCAGCCGTGTATCTCGATAAAAGTGTTAGGTATGACCAATAATACGTGAAAACTATCAAAATATAACTGTGTAACGCGGTACTACTCGAAAACTAAGTATAACTAAAATTTTAATATTTTTTAATTCATTTAACGGCGCACGTGATAAATATGTTTTATTTTTTTGATTCTTATTTTTTTAGAAACGTGTTTTATGCTGAATACACATTTTAGTTAGTAGTACCTAATAACACCAGTAGTACCAAAATTAGATTATCATAGAATATGAGTTCAACATTAGAAAGATTATCCCAGGTACACATAAGTACCTAAAACCACATGTTTACAATAAACAACAGTTCAACATAACAAGATATCATCCATTCCTAGACTTTTACTACCTAAGTCATTCTAAAACCACGTCATTTCTTCGTTTTCTATTGGTCCTTCTTCCCTCATCTTTAGCATCCCTGGCCCTTTTCTTCCAACCTCCATTTCAGCTTTACCAGTCTTCGCCCTTTTCTTCCCAGCCTCCTTTGCTTTGTTTTTGTTCGTGTTTTTCCCCCCTGCCGTATACGACTCTTTATTGTCTTGTGATGGTTCTGATATCCTCCTCTTCCTTGGAGTGGCACTCCTCTACTTCTTCTTCTTCTTGTGTTTCTTTCTCTTTTTCTGTCTCTTCTTCTTTCTCTTTCTCTTCTTCTATTTCTTTCTCTTTCTCTATCTCTTCTTCTTCTTTCTCTTTCTCTTCTTCTGTTTCTTTCGCTTTCTCTATCTCTTCTTCTTTTTATGTCTCTTCTTCTTCTTCTGGTTTTTTTTTTCTCTTTCTCTTCTTCTTCTTTCTCTTTTACTGTCTCTTTTTTTGTTCTCTTCTTCTTCCGTTTCTTTCTCTTTCTCTTTCTCTCTTTTTTTTTCTTCTTCTTCTTCTTCTCCTTCTTTTTCTTTTTCTTTTTCTTTCTCTTTTTCTTCTCCTTCTTTCTCTTTCTCTTCTTCTTCTTTTTCTTTCTCTTTCTCGTTCTCTTCTTCTGTCTCTTTCTCTTTCTCTATCTTTTCTTCTTTCTCTTTTTCTGTCTCTTCTTCTTCTTTCTCTTCTTCTTCTCGTTCGTTCTCTTTTTCTTTCTCTACTTCCTCAGTTTTTTTTTCTTTTTCCTTTTCCTTTCCTCCAAGTTCTTTTCTTTTTTCTGATTTATCTACTGCATAAACAGCTCTATCAAATCCATCCCATTCATACTCATACTCATACTCATTATCAAATCCAACCCCTTCATACTAATACTCATTATCAAACCCAGCCCCTTCATACTTATTATCAGCTCTCTCAAACCCATCCCAATTATTCTCCCTACGACTTCTTACTTCACTTCTAAGATCCCTCACTTTTCTCTTTAACTGCCTCACCTTCTTCTCCAAAACCTTAGTTGCAGCATTCACCTTGTCAAACCCCTCAGTCATTCTTTGGCTCAGCTTATCTTCAACATCTTTTAAAAGCTGAAGCAAACATGGATTCTTTTCTGGTTTCGAATCCTAAAGCAATCATGTTCCTTCTTGTTGCTCCTCTATCGGTGCTCTGGAAGCCACATCTAAGTTGTACAATTCTTCCCAACATATTTTTTTCTTCGCTGCAAGATGATGGTTCCAACTGTCTGTGATCATGTCCAAGGCCTCATCAGTTGTTTCATCATCTAAGATGCGCGCCAAAAGAACTTCTTCTTCCAATTCTGGTTCCAAGATACTATAAATATCCTGTCAATGTAAAAAAGTACAAATAGCTGTTAACATTAACCAAAACGATTTCTAATTAAGAATTAAGTTGAATTAATACTTTAGTAGAACCAAGCGACTTATAAATCTCTTCCAATGACCATCCTTTCATACTACAAGCCTTGAACTTCTGCTTGCACATCCTTGGACACTCTTTGTCTGCCTCTTCAACATCTTCTCTAAATGATCTCCTCAGATTTGGTATACACTCGAAAGCCAGAAGCTACATATAGAGATATAGTATATCATAGGTTAAATATTAAAACATTAATAGATTCAGATAAATAATATCTTTACCTCCAAAGGAATTACGAATCCAGAAAATGTCAAATTTTCTCGCGCAGAACCATTCATCTGTTCCATCACGTGATAAAGATCCTTGACAGAATCATCAAAGGTCATTCTCCCCCACGGAAATGATTTACACAAATCCGGATCCTCAGCCATTCTAAATAAGAATGGATGTATATTTCCATCAACCTTCGCCTTCGTTGAGTACCGCGCTTAAGAAATACAAGATCGCCATCTTCAGGCGATTGGGAGAACTCTTCTTCATTGAAAGCAGCTTGTCTTTGACATCTTTGATAGTTACAACTTTCTTCTTGCGAAACTGCCTCTCCTTAAAATTATTTGTGTACTCCTTCAAGTTCATCTTCGGATTAATTTCTTTGGAGTATTCATGGCAGTACAACCCACTGATCAGACCATGCTCTCTCAAAGAATACTGGATAGGAACGCCATTCACCACAAACCAAACACTTGTCTTCCTATCCACACACACAGTTCGAAGCTTACGATTTGCTTCTTTCTCCATGTGGAAGAAGTGCTTAAACTGAGGGTGTGTTTGAAACCATTCCAACTCTGGTTTAAATTCCTTTATGATCTCCAAGAAGTTGAACAAATCACATCTTGTTTGGATTTTGCATTGTGCGTTATATTCGGTCTGTTGGAAGAACAACTTCAGAGGCTGCATCGGTAGAGTATCAGATACTTCTATATCCTGCAATCCAAATAGAATTTCAATCCCAATATACCACAGTTAACCATCAGTAGTACAAGTTCTCCTAAGTACTAACAATTATCCTCAATAGTACCAGTTCTCCTAAGTACTAAAAGTTATCCTCAATAGCACCAGTTCTCCTAAGTACTAACAGTTATCCTCAGTAGTACCAGTTCTCCTAAGTACTAACAGTTATCCTCAGTAGTACCAGTTCTCCTAAGTACTAACAGTTCTACTTAGTAATACCAGTTCTCCTAAGTACTAACAGTTATACTCAGTAGTACCAGTTCTCCTAAGTACTAACAGTTCTACTCAGTAGTACCAGTTTTCCTAGGCAATACTATCTACATTGTTCTAGTTATACTCAGTAGTACTAGTTGTCCTACGCAGAATTAGTTGTCCTATGCAGTACCCAGTTGTTCCACAAGCAGTTAACAAGGTACGATATATCACATACCTTCGATAGCATAACCTCATTTTCAGATTCAAACCCATTATCTGAGTCGCTCACAACATATCTTAGTACCAAACTACTTGAAGCTTTTAAAGTCGGATCCTTTGAAGTCCCTTTCTTCGTAAGTCCTCCCCTCGTCTTAGGAGCCATTTCTGCAAAATCCACAACAAAACAAATCAAAACACACAAAATCTATTGATCCCAAATTGGATTTTACTTCAAACCCTAATTTCAAAACCCGATACATCTCCAATTCATATCAAATCCTAATACAAATCAAACCTCAAAATATCTCGCAATCCAAAACCCATTCGCTGAAATTGAAGAGATGTGATTGACGGTTACCTTGAAGACGGTGACAGAGTCGGAGATGGAGACGGATACCACGACGATGGCGACGACGACGATGGCGACGACGACGATGGTGATGGCGACAGCGACAGATCTGCGATTGAGAAATCGTCTGAGAAGGAGAAGAGGAAGGGGGAAAGTCGGAAAATCTGATAAAATAAAGGTTAGGTTTTCGTTTCTTTTTTCTCGAATTTGGGGGAAAAAAGTTGGGTCCGGGTTCGACTGCGGGTTCGACTGCGGGTTGCTGGTTGGGTTTGTAATTGTGCAGATTCATTAAGGGTTTACTAGTTTTTACATGATTTTCAATTTAAAAAAAAAATCAAAACAAAATTCAATTTTATAAAAGGGACATTTTGAGATTAAAAGTTTTGATGGAGGGGCGATTGAGATTAAGATCCTAAAAAAATGATGAAATGGTAAGGTTTGTTAATTGTTACGAAAAGGCCCAATGGGCCATTAGTGAATCAGACTATTGCTGAAGCCAATACCTAAAAGAGTCAGTCACCGCCGTCGGCTAGACGCGAATCCGCCGGGTATCATTCTACCCCCGCTGCGTTTTCATCGTCGCCGATAATCTGATAATTATTCCGGTATGGAGGAAGAGATGGCGAATCGTCGAGTGTCGAGTCGGACTCGTAAGGTTGCTTCGAAGATGGCGGCGGCTCTAACGAGCACCGACAATCGAACTCAGGTGTGTGTTGTTGATTTCGGAATCACTTTTTTGATTTTGTGGTTGGAAAAAAACTTCCATTTGATTTCGAATGGTTTTACGTTTAGGCTGCTATAGCTCGGCTTGAGGCTTTAGAGAACGACAATGGGGCCATTGAGGTAGTAGATATGAACGATGATGAAGAAGCGTCTCTTGACGAAGACGATGATCTCGGTGAATAAAATCTTACATTGACAATATATCTCTTGTGATTCTCAGTTTTAGTTGATAATCTTGTTTTGGGTTGGCAGGATACGTACAGAAGAAGCAACACAAGGGATCAAAGCGTAAAACTCGACAAGCAAAAGCTTTAGAAGCTCGTAAAGCCCCTAAATCCTTCCTTGAGCTCTTGCAAGAGGTACTTTAACCACTTTGTTACTTCTGCGGCTAAGCTCAAGAATTTCTAACAAAGCAAAATCTCTTTTAGGCAAATTCGGAGTCTTTACCGTCGCATGTCCCGACCTACTTGAAAGCAGCCGTGGGACCTCCGAGCTCGTCTTCTCGTCGCCATTTCTGCACAGTTTGTGGATACATTGCAGGTTACAATTGCTGCTTGTGTGGTATGCGCTTTTGTTCCATCCGGTGCCAAAACATTCACAAGGATACTCGTTGTCAGAAATTTGTTGCATAGGAAAAGAGCCAACAAAAAAGTAACATTTTTTTTCAAAATGAACTGAAACATCAATCTCCCTGTTTCTGTCATTAATGTGATCTCAAAATGAAATAGCCAAGAAAAGCAGTTTCTCTAAAGTATTCTTATGATTAGAAATCAAATATGGGACATCTGTTGTTTGAGCGTTTCCAGTAGCTTTGTCTTAGATTCACAGATCTGGTGGAACTCACGGAGGACTCTCTGTTGCGCCATGACTGTTTTACGAGCTGAATCTGCTGTGCTCCATGATTTCAAAGCTTCAAAGATGCGATTCCCAACCTCTGATTCTTCGCTGGATGCGATGAAACTCTCTAGAATCCCAAGAACCTGTCCCGGCCCTCCTGCGTCTTCATTTCTCTTCAGAGTTGACAGAAATCTCTCCACTTGATCATCTTCTGGGTTGTTCATTCGAATTAGTAGCCAGTTAGAAACTTCTTGTACTGTGCTGCAAAAGGACTGTACAGAATCTTTGATCGCTTGAGACATCGGGGAGGAAGATAATTGATCTGAATGTTGAGGTTTCTTCTTCTTTTTCCCAGATGGGAGAGACGAGCGGGTGCAGGCCTGAATTATAAGACTGTGCCACGCCAATGGTTCAGTGATGATCTGAACCAAGACCTGGACACCGGAATAGCAAGAACTCATGTCTGAAGATCCCATTGATCTGATTCTGTCCATAATAAGCCTCTCAAATAGCAAGTTCAACACATGCCAATGCTCGTGGGAACTCAGGCTCCAAGCATTCCAGAACACCGCAAAATTCAACCAGTCCACCAAATCTGAACCGAGGCTCTGCAGAGATGTTCCCATAAGGTTAATAACAGTCAGACCAGTTGCCATGAGTACAGGTGGAAGGAGAAAGGAGTAGAAAATCTAACCTCGGAAGTCCTTGCACCCTGTGAGATCTCTGTAATCATATCTACGGCGTCACCGAGAGAACATCCCAACATTTTTGTGTATTCCTCCAGCAAAACCTTAAGTTCTCCACAAATTTCGAGGTCACCTCCCGACATATTGGTTTCAACACTCTCCTTTAATGCCATTGACGAACACTGAATAGAGAGATACATCATCCGAGGTAGAAGGGATTTTCTCTGGATGACTCGTTTCATGTTTTCTTCACGATCTTTATTCTAAACACAGCCAACAAGTACAAACAGTATTAGATTGCATCCGTCCCCAAGAAAAGATGTATTGATATAGACAAACGTACCACACTCTCTTTGGGACTGTAAGAAATTTCTTCAAACGGACCTACACGCATTGTTGATTGATATTAAGAAAAACACCACAATCATAAACAACAACTAATGTGAAGGAAATACTGACCTAGTAGATAGTTTTTTTCAGGACAAGGTGTCCACCATGGTCGTGTTTGCATATCTTCATTGAACCTCAGTGTCTTGGATCCAATTTCGTTCGAGAGCTCCACAAGTTGAACTCCAGATTTCAGGTTTTCAAGAATGCGCTAGACGACAATAATACAGGCAACGTTAGATATATGAGAGGATTATATAAATGGACATAAGGTCATTTACATGACAAGGATGTGGATGAATTACCTCTTCTTCCTCGATGCTGTCTGCGTTCTGCTTCAATTGCAAGACAGACGCTTCAACCCTCGCAGCTTGGTACTGGTTTGAGTGCTGCAATCGTTGTTTGAATAGGACAAATTCGATAACCTGACATTATGTAATGCAGATAAGTTACGGCAGTACTGGTTGCCACAGGAAGATGGTAATGTCAATTCTGGGAGAGAATTCAAATTGTTTACTTTTGAGTAATTTCTATGGCGGTAAGCAAGAAATGTAAGGTCTGCGGACTCTCTCAAATGATCATCCATAAACTTGAGATAGTCTTTTAGGAGGTTACTTAAGTCCACGCACATGGGAGATTCCAACATTTGACGTAGAATATGGTGTGAAACCGTTTCCATCAAGATGTTCTTCACATCAAGAGCTTTATACCTAACAGAAGATAAACAGGTGGTTCAGTAAAACGAGCTGAAGAAGGGTTTTCCTTTTCCAGGAAAAAAAAAGTAAAGCTGAGAGCACTGAATACCGTTCAAATGCAAGCGGAAGAGCACCAATATATGAGTATATGTGCAACAGCAAGATCTTGTACTGCCAGACATGTCTGTGGAAACAAAAAGTAAGTGTCAAGTTGAGACCTATCAAAGCCATGTTGAATCCTTTTGTATTTCAAACAGAAGCAGCTGGCAAAAATATCTTGTTGTTCTGAATGCAAAAGTGGCACTGATAGAAACTCAAATCGACATTTTCATAGCTATAACAATTAGTTACTGACCCTCTGATGGTCAAGCCAAACTCAAGAACCATGATAGCCTCAGCAAGATAGCCAAAATCTCGAGTTCGCCAGAATAACTGGAACCAACAGTAAGCTTAATTAACATATGACAATGGGTTATGCAGTATGGGGGAAGCACGTCTGTTCAACACAACCAAAGTACCTGGACCAACATGTTGCTAATCAAAGATAGAAGTTCTTCCCCAAACATGCTCTCTTGAGGATCCAAGTCCTTAGAAAGAGGAAGATTTTGACAGTATAACTTCGCCAGTTTGACAGCAGAGGCTTCAATCTCTACATATTGGAAGGAAAGATCGAATTGTTAATAGATTCAGAAGAGCACATTCAGAGAAGCTATATTGCAAAAATAAGAATACCACATAAGGGAGACAACAAGAAACTATGCTGGAAAAGGATTCATCATACTGCACACCAAAACTGAGAGATGCCATACGCACAAAAGAGTCACACAGCTTGTAGATTCAAAATTAATCTTTATAAGCAGAAAACAAGGAAAATTGCAGAAAAAGGTATGTGAGCAAAGAGAACACACCGCCAAGAGGGAGCTTAAAAATGTTTCCCGTCAGTTCTTGAACTTTGAGTATTGTTGTTGTTTGACCAAGCACTTTGGTTGCTGATGCAGAAACGGAGTCAGAACTTTTCACTAACATTCCAACAAATTCTGCCTTTTTATTTGGGGATAAAACTTGTAGGCACACTTCAACGTCGGAGGCATAGCAAGCTAAATGACCAAATCTGCATGCAAAGCGATACAACCTCAGAGGGATATAAGAACCCGTTAACTTTATCTATACAAGTCAGACTTCATCGCATTCATGATATACAAGATATCAACCCAAAAGGGTTCATACAGACATACCTGAGAAAATATTGCAGTAATGATTCTAGTAACTCGTTTTCGTTCTTCTTTCCATATAACAACTTTCTCTTCTCAATTTCAATTTCTGCCAAGTGCGGACCCCTTAAGTTAGAATTTTCAGTGTCTCTCTGTAATTTCTGCACCAAATCTGAAGCACTTGATATACGAGAATCAAACTGCACGTTGGAAAGAAATTGAATTATATATATGCCAGAAGTTAGGAAAAAGGCAAAGGAAACACGAATTAAGACTTAAGTGTGGCAAGAAGTTAATATGATCACCATTTCTTCCGTAAGGTGAGAAAACTTGCATTCTATGTGTTTTGTTGGATGAATTTGATCAATATTGTCAAAGTACTTCCAGATGCTGTCATCTTCAAGCAGACAGCCGAGATAGTGTAGGAAACACTCCCAATCATCTGGACTGCCAAGCAAACAGAAATACAATGTCAGCATACTGACATGATATGCACAGGCCTAAGATACAGAAACAATCAAAAGACCAATCGGAAATCTTTCTGGAAACACTGCCAACTCTAAAACACTGAGTTGAGATGCTCATGCCTGGACAACGTACCTCAGTTCTAAGATTTTTTTATAGACATCAACAGCAGCAGAATGGTTATTTGCCCTAGCAAGGAGTCTCCCCTGTCAGCTTAAAGTGAGAGAGTTTGTGTGAGCAAACAGCAATAGACTCTGTATGCGTATACATATTATCGATTATTTCAACCTCAAACTAGGGAACATGCATTATTTCAGAATGTCTGCGGCCAACGTAAAATATAATGCAAAAGCATGACGTTTAGATTTCTTTCCGACCAAAAAGCCTTGTAACCTACCTGTATCCGTAGTTTATCGACTTCAATCATCAAAAGAGAACCCAAATTTCCAGAAAGGACTTCTAAAGCATCATTGTATTTGGATTGTTGTTCCAGCAAAGAGATATACACCATCAGAGCTGAAAATACCAGACTTTCATCAGTAGAAGAAAAGCTGAAGAAATCTGAAATAGTTCCACAACTTGTACAAGAGAAGACATTGGTGGACAAGTGAAATTCACCTTCTGGCTCATGCATACTATGAGAGGCAATGTGCTTCTTAAGTAAACCCTCAGCCAGAAGCAACAGCTTCTCCCCACTCTTATCGCATAGAACCTGTCACAAATCTTCACAATCGTAAGCAACTTAATACCAAACTGCTCAAAAAAGGAGGGTAGACGGTGGCATTACTTGTAATTGGATGCTACAAACTGCCCAAAGTAAGAACCTTTCTTCTCCGGCAAGTTTGTACATTTTGATGGCTGTCTGTCACAAAGCAAGACATAAGAAAGGGGGAACCACAGACTGATATCAGAACACAGAAAACTGTTCATCCAACAGAAAGACCAACCTGCTGCTGCCTCACAAAAGAATATTCACGAACATAGCAATTGAAGAGCCCCATCATAAGCTCCAAATTATTAGGGAATTTGCCACAGGCATGAGCATAACAACTAGTGGCCAAGTCCACTGATCAAATAAAAACAAACAACTTAGATATAACCAATAAGTTATACACCAGCTTTCAAATTCTTCATTACACGAGTGCACTTACAGTGATCGAGTCTCTGCAACACAATTTGCAAAGTACTGAGAGTGAGATCATCCATCAACGAAGAATCATCTTTATACAAAAGCTCTTTGGCTTCCAAGCAAACTGTCAGTGCCTCATCTGTTTTCCCCATTCTCTCATGAATCAGAGCTTTAAGCGCCTGTTTAACGTAACATCATTCCATCAGATTACCTTCCCGTTTACGGATTAGACAAAAGAGGAAATCGAAACCAATGATTGGATTATACTTACTAAAGCATAAGGTGATTTGGGGTACTTAGAGAGAAGCGAAGTGACGAGCTTAAGAGCATTTTTGAATTGACGAGAATCGATAGCATCCCAGATGGGTCGGACACGTCGCTCCGGTATTCCACCCGCCAACCCGAATTTGGAAGACATCCGAGAAAGAGTTAAAGAGGTTTCGAAGATGAGAGTTTTGTCGGAAAAACCTGTTGAAGTGTCTTATGAGTTGACCTTATAAACTCAGTTGCAGTTAACAGAGGATTGGAAGACGATCAGGGAGCTTTCTGCAGCTGCAAATTAGAACGAAACCTAATCAGGCTGTTTGGATGCGGCGATATGGCTATCTCGGTTAGGAATTAAGATTGGGTTTCTTAATGGGCCTAACCAGGCCCATCGGTGATTTCACGTAATCTCAAAGATATTCACAGATTCTTCACATGTTACGCATTGGCAATTGTCAATTGACCAGACTTTAAGCCAGTTCACGTGCCGCCACGGTGTGTGCACGTTAGTCTTCTGCCCCCACCTGCGCATCTTAGCCACTCCGGTTTTTTTTTTTTTAGCCTCCGTCGCAGCGTCCCATTTCGGGGGAATCTCCGTTACTTCCCAAATCGCCAAACCCTAATTTTCTGTAAATTCTTAGTTCATCGAGTTTTTGATTCCGGAGAAGACGAGATGATGGGCTCGGAGAATGCCGACGGGTTCGAAGAGACCCAGATCAATGCGCCGAGGGAGGATATGGAGAATCTAACCCTAGGGGTAGATGGCGACGGAGCCGGCGGTGATGGTCCTCTGACGAAAAGTGATGTCAACGGCGATTCATCGAACTCTGGTTATCGTAGCGCCATGTCGACACTCTCCAACGTGCGCGACCCGCTCTCGCCGCATCCGACCCTCCTTACTCCGGCTGAGTCTGATCCTCTCCTTGTACCTTCCTCGTACGGCGATTTCCGTAAGCCGAACAGCAGCGATAACTCCTACATCGAGCCTCCATCTTATGCAGATGTTATCTTCAGCCCTTTCGATGAGAACTCGGATAGCGAGATCAACGGCGCCGACGACAGCAGCCTTCTTAGTCAATCCTCAGATTCACTATCGAGATCTCCTTCTTCTTCAAGCTCGGAATACATTAAGATCACTGTATCGAACCCTCAGAAAGAGCAGGAGACTTCAAATTCCATTGTTCCTGGAGGAAACACTTACATCACCTACCAAATTACGACCAGAACGAATCTCCCTGACTTCGGCGGCCCATCGGAGTTTAGCGTGAGAAGAAGATTCAGAGATGTTGTTACATTGGCAGATCGATTGGCTGAGTCGTATAGAGGGTTCTGCATACCACCAAGGCCAGATAAGAGCGTCGTCGAGAGCCAAGTAATGCAGAAACAAGAGTTCGTGGAGCAGAGAAGAGTTGCGTTGGAGAAATACTTGCGCAGGCTCAGTGCACACCCTGTTATCAGAAACAGCGACGAGTTGAAAGTGTTTCTTCAGGTCCAAGGGAAGTTGCCGCTACCAATGAGCACTGATGTGGCCTCTAGGATGTTGGATGGCGCTGTGAAGCTTCCGAAACAGTTGTTTGGTGAAGGCGTAGCATCTGCAGTGCCAGTACATGAGGTGGTTCAGCCTGCCAGAGGAGGTAGGGATCTGCTGAGATTATTCAAGGAGCTGAGGCAGTCAGTTTCTAATGACTGGGGTGGTTCGAAACCACCCGTTGTTGAAGAAGATAAAGACTTCTTGGAAAAGAAGGAGAAGATGCATGATCTTGAGCAACAAATTATCAATGCCTCACAGCAGGTAAAATGTTCATCATTGTTACTCTATTTATGTCAGGATTTTATGTAGTATGGTCTTTGGAACAAACCCTTTTGTGGATTCTTTTTGTAGGCAGAATCCCTTGTGAAGGCACAGCAAGACATGGGGGAAACCATGGGGGAACTGGGATTAGCATTCATTAAGCTGACTAAGTTTGAGAACGAAGAAGCTGTTTTCAACGCGCAAAGAACTCGTGCTTCTGATATGAAGAATTTAGCCACTGCGGCTGTAAAAGCAAGCAGGTTTTATAGGGAGTTGAATTCCCAGACTGTCAAACATTTGGTAAAATATCTATTGAACTAAATATACAGTTACTTCCTTGCTGTGAATCAAATGAAATGTTGTTTTCTTAGCGCGTATCCTTGTTATTAACTAGCGGATCTTGACAGATCGTCGGCTTATATATGGAGGTTTTGCTGGACTTTGCTCTTCACTAAGAGCTGTTCTTTTATTTGAATTGTTCATGTCAGGACACACTCCATGATTACCTTGGCATGATGATGGCTGTCCAAGGCGCATTTGCAGATAGATCTAGTGCTTTGCTGACAGTGCAGACGCTCCTTTCAGAGCTTTCTTCGCTGCAAGCAAGAACCGAAAAGCTAGAGGCTGCATCATCGAAGGTATTTGGCGGTGACAAATCAAGGATCCGGAAAATAGAAGAGTTAAAAGAAACCATCAAGGTCACTGAGGATGCAAAAAATGTTGCGATCAGAGAGTACGAGCGTATCAAGGTATTCAGTAATAACCCTATGCATATCACAATTTGTGCTGATGTACCAACATGATATGAACTTTTTGGTCGTGCTCTGTGTGAATATGTATCATTGCAGGAAAACAACCGATCTGAGGTTGAGAGGTTGGACAGTGAAAGGCGTGCAGACTTCATGAACATGATGAAGGGTTTTGTTGTTAACCAGGTACGTTATTATTACGCAGCACATTAGCGTTAGAAGGATGAAGTCTTAAGCCTTTCCTTATTGTCCAGTGAAAGTTTGTGTGAGTAGAATGAGTGAAGGAATGGTAAGGAGATTGTTTAGGTTAAGCACAAAGTGTATGCTTCCATTCTTAGTGAGCTTTCATTTCAAGAGGGGAGAAGTTAATAAAATAAAATAAAAAGAAGGCGCTCAGGGGTCTCTCGTAGGCAAGTGAGAATGATAATGCCGGAGAAGAGGGAATAGGAATTCATAAATCTGCTAGTGAAGGAAATAGAGTTGAGAATGTAAAAGAAAGAGTTGTATTCTTGGGTTGTGGATGCAGGTTGGATACGCAGAGAAAATTAGCAACGTCTGGGCAAAGGTTGCAGAAGAGACCAGCCAATACGATAGAGAGAAGCAGAGCAGCTAACAAACACAGAAAAAAAGAGTGAATGATGTTCATTTTCCATGTTTGGCAAAGAATCACAGTGCGTAATAAACTAATAATGGGTGTCAAAAAGTGTAGTTTTCTTGTTTTTTTCTATGTTGTAACTATCTGATAGAGTTTGGTCAACGTACTTGTTTGTTGTTTTTTAGTTGATGTAAATTGGGTCTCCAGAAGTATCTCTGATTCTGCTTTGCCCTCCATAGTCCATACCACAAGACTCGAGAGATAAGCTTACTTGATAAACCGGCCAAATCAATCTTATGTGTGTCAGCTCCATCAATCTTACATTATAAACCGGCCGGTCTATCCCTTGCCCGGTTAGAAACTATAAGAAGCGATACCAATGACAGAAAAGTCACGGAGACGTCAAATACCAACGAAAGCGAAGAAGAGACCACAAAAAAAAAGACAGCAAAAACGGTCCGAAATTACACCCCCATGCCATTTTCAAACAACGCGTCCAGGTCAAAGATGACGTCTGTCTTTGGGGGTATTTTCGTCAATTCGTACAAGTTTCTATCCATTCCAGTCTTTTCCTTGCTTGGAACTTTCTTCCTTCGATTCCTTGATTTCCCCGTCGATCTCGCTGTGTGGCTTTTTATTTAGTGACTCGAGATTTTAGAAAGCTCTCTACTGATTCCACATCTATTTTCAACAATGGCGGAGAACGGTGAAGAGAAGTTACTCGCTGTAGCGCGTCACATAGCCAAGACGCTTGGCCATAACGAATCCATGGCCGATGATATCTTACAGATCTTCTCCAACTTCGACGGCAGATTTTCGCGCGAGAAGCTTGCCGAAGGTCAAGCTGGGGAAGATGGATCCGGAGTCGCTGTACTCGAGCGAGCTCTAAATTCGATTGACGGTCAGATCTCTCGCTTTGTAGCCGCCGATCAGCCTATCTGGGCTGATCCTTCAGATTCCGCTGCCTTCCTCGACACAATCGACGAGCTCGTTGGTATCATCAGGGAGTGGAGTCCCATGGCCTCCGAGAAACCTATCGGCGTCTCCCTAACACGCGCCGACGACATGATGCAGCAAGCTATGTTCCGCATCGAGGAAGAGTTTAGGTCGCTTATGGAGCGTGGCGCTGAGTCGTTCGGGCTAAATCCGCAGGGAGACGCTGCTGCGATGAACCATCGATTCGACTCAGACGAAGAGGATGACTACGACAGAGACTTCCAGAACGGTGACGATTTACAGATCCCAGTGGCGCAGCCGCTCACCGACTATGATCTTATCATCGACGCTCTCCCGTCGGCGACAATCAACGATCTGCACGAGATGGCGAAGCGAATGCTGGGAGCTGGATTTGGTAAGGCGTGCTCACACGTTTACAGTGCTTGCCGGAGAGAGTTTCTGGAAGAAAGCATGTCGAGGTTAGGGTTACAGAAGCTGAGTATTGAAGATGTTCATAAGATGCCGTGGCAGGAGCTAGAGGATGAGATTGACCGGTGGATCAAAGCCGCTAACGTCGCTCTTCGCATCCTTTTTCCGAGCGAACGTCGTCTCTGTGACCGTGTCTTCTTCGGTTTCTCTTCCGCTGCTGATCTCTCATTCATGGAGGTATGTCGTGGCTCAACCATTCAACTCTTGAATTTCGCAGACGCTATTGCCATAGGAAGCCGATCGCCTGAGAGATTGTTCAAAGTGTTAGACGTGTTTGAGACAATGAGGGATTTGATGCCTGAATTCGAGTCTGTCTTCTCGGATCAGTTTTGCTTAGTTCTTAGAAATGAAGCAATAACGATTTGGAAACGATTGGGAGAGGCGATAAGAGGTATTTTCATGGAGCTTGAGAATCTGATCCGACGAGACCCGGCCAAAGCTGCAGTTCCAGGCGGTGGTCTCCACCCTATCACTCGTTATGTTATGAATTACCTCCGGGCGGCCTGCAGATCCCGGCAAACCCTAGAGCAAGTGTTTGAGGAAAGCAATGGTGTGCCCTCTAAAGATTCGACTCTGTTGACTGTACAGATGTCTTGGATCATGGAGCTTCTAGAGAGTAATTTGGAAGTTAAATCCAAAGTGTATAAAGATCCAGCGTTGTGCGCTGTGTTTCTGATGAACAACGGGAGATACATTGTTCAGAAGGTGAAGGACGGTGACTTAGGATTGCTCTTAGGAGAGGATTGGATCCGAAAACACAACGCCAAAGTAAGACAATACCATATGAGTTATCAGAGAAGCTCATGGAACAAGATGCTGGGGTTGCTGAAGGTGGACAATACAGCGGCAGGCATGAACGGATTGGGGAAATCCATGAAAGAGAAACTGAAGCAGTTTAATATGCAGTTTGATGAGACATGTAAAGCGCACTCGACGTGGGTTGTGTTTGACGAGCAGCTGAGAGAGGAGCTGAGAATCTCACTGGCCAGGATATTGTTGCCGGCATACGGGAACTTCATCGGAAGATTCCAGAACCTTGGTGACATAGGGAAAAACGCAGACAGGTATATCAAGTATGGAGTTGAGGACATAGAGGCGCGTATCAACGAGCTGTTCAAAGGGACAACCACCGCAAGAAAATGAAGGTAAAGAAACACAAATAGCTCCACTTGTAAGATCTTTGTAACGAACCACCTGCTAATGACCAATAGCGAAGTCTTGCAGGGTGGATTTGTAGAATGTATCGTTTTGGACACTTAGCTCAGATCTGCTGTGTTATGTTGTATTGTACTAAATCGGGTTTTGTCATTGTAAAAAGAAGAAACAATCGAAACGAGTGACATGTATACTCCATTCATCATGGTTAGTGTAATGTGTTTTTGGACTCCCCATTTTAAAAAATGAAGCAACTGCCTAGAGCTTTAACCTAAACTAGGATCTTAACTCGGGACGATTTTCGTTCTTTATTTTCCAAATTCTCCATGATTTTATGGCTGATAAAATTCTCCATACTCGCAAATTACCAATATTAACAGCCACATGCAAATCAAAAGCTGCAACCAAAAACTGCATAAAAACAAATAACACAACGGGGATGTTTGAAGTTTTTTTTTGAACTCTTGAAATAAATAAAATCGCACAGGTTTCAAAACTGATCCGAGAACCAAAAGAAGCAAAGTGAGTCTAGGAAAATATAAGACGTCTAAAAAAGCATAGATAGGAACTGGAAATCACAAAATTAAGCAGCTTGTTGGCCAGCAAGCCTCTTCCTGGCTTCCTCGATGATGGTCAGCTTGATACCTTTACCTTTAGGAAGAGACACCCATGGCTTTGTTCCTTTGCCAATGGTGAACACATTACCCAACCTTGTTGCAAACTCATGTCCTGTTGAGTCTTGGATGTGGATTGTTTCAAAGCTTCCCTTATGCTTCTCACGGTTCTTAATCACACCCACACGCCCTCTGTTCCTTCCTCCTGTCACCATCACAACATTGCCCACATCGAACTTGATGAACTCGACGATCTTGTTCGCCTCCAGATCAAGCTTAATGGTGTCATTTGGCTTGATGAGAGGGTCAGGGTAACGGATCGTTCGACCATCGTACGTGTTCAGGTTCGGAATGCCCTTCTGCCCAAACTGGATAGATCGGACCTTGCAAAGCTTAAACTGTAGAGAAAGAAGAAAAGAACAAATCTTGTTGGAACGCATAGCAAAGAACTTATTCCCGTCATGTCAAGCATTACTCTAAAGACAAGCTCCCAAGGCAATCAAGACGAGAAAACGCAAACCTTTGCTTCCTCATCCCTGATGGAGTGGAGACGGAAACGTCCCTTGGTATCATAGAGAAGACGGAAGTTCTCGTTTGTCTTGGGGATAGACACAACATCCATGAAACCAGCAGGGTAGGTCTTGTCAGTCCTCACTTTTCCATCAACCTGGATATGCCTCTGCATCAAGATGGAAATCACTTCACGGTAGGTAAGAGCGTACTTCAACCTGTTCCTGATGATAAGGACGAGGGGAAGACACTCCCTCGACTTATGGGGCCCAGATGATGGCTTGGGGGCCTGTAAAGAACCAATATAAGCATACTCATTCACACACAACAAAGAGAAATATCAAAACTAAGCCAAGAAGAGGGCAGAAGACATACAAATGCACCACCAAGTTTGTCAACCATCCAATGCTTCGGGGCATTAAGCCTCTTCAGATGCTTTTTTAAACCTCTCGCCTGTATAAAAACCAAATACATATATATGTTAAGAGTGACATAAACGGACATTTCCAGTGCTAGATACTCAATCATGACCTAGAGCAGCAACACATCTGAGATCTAAGTAAGTCAGATCTAAGGACGATAACCGTCATGTACGTTTGAAAAATAATGTTGCACAAATTTTCGAATCGATTCAATTGCTCTGAAGCTAACTAAAACCATAATCGCAATCACTAACACAAACCACCAGAATCGATAATCGAGTTAGGAAGCTATCCAGATGTAAACAGTCACTAAACTCAGAACACAGAGAGAGAGAGAGGGATGACGAACCATGTTTGGAGTTTGCAAGCTTAGCTCCGATCCGAACGACTTCTCTTGTTTGCAAAAGCTCCGAACGACTGGTGAAGAGAAAATGAGTAAAACCCTAATTGGCTTTATATACGTCTTCCATCTACCCTCTACATTATGTTAGGGTATTATGGGCTCATAAAGTATCGGCCCATTTCTATATATCCATTTGTTTGGGCGTTACGGTTTTCCTGTTAATGGACTTAGCAAACGATATTCCTTTTATTGGGCCTTTTTAATTGGTCCAACTTATCTATATTTCATGACACAATTTTACAAAAAAGAAATTTACATAATTATTTCGCCTCAATAATTGTTCTTTACTTACGGTTAAACTTTAAGTTCTTACCAAAAAAAAATCATTTATGCCGTTTAGTTTATTTTTGATTAATCATCCATGTCATATGCGCACATACATATACATGCGAAAGTAAGTATATTTTATACACTAGTAGTCACTTATGATTCAAAACTTGCATCATGGACTCGACCGTAGGCTTTACATTTGATTATTTAACAAATGTTGACCAACATAGAGAGAGAAGTAAATTTCTCTATTTATTACCCTTTTCATTATCTTCCATATATATTGAATCATTCGGAGAAACAAATCTCTCACACGGGGGACCTGTAAACCGGAGGTGTAGTCTTGTTTTGGTTCTAAGGGAGAAGTGAATCTATGTTGAGCCAAAACAAAAACTCTCACACACATGTATTACGTATATCAATGTGCTCCACCTACGTTCCGTAAACCCAGTGTTAGGGTTAAAAGCAAAACTCAGAGACTAATAAAGTAATAATGTCACAGAATGCATCCTCAGCACGGAGATTGGCACAAGGGGCAGACTTTCTTATGAGATGTGGCGAACCACTTGTCTATACATGCTCTGTGAAACTTGTATTTGCATGTCACGCAAGCCCGCCTCGGAAGGCTGTGATTCGCTGTGTGTATCACACTGTAACATATCGGACAGTCCTCTACTCCTTCAAATTCCTTGTCCGAGTTCCGCTTCCATATTCTTATCGCCTCCGCCAGAGCCCCGTTCTGCTTCCAATAACACATTTTCAAGGAAAAGAAAACACTCATCAGCCAAAACATGCCCTACATTCATCATATGCTGTTCTATGTTTTTCGTGAATATAGCAGCTTTTGCTGCCACCGTATCATTGGTCTACATGATGGAACTGGATATCATGCAGGATAACAAAGATATACATGATGGAACTGGATATCATGCAGGATAACAAAGATATACATGATGACTCATGAAGTACAGTAAGTACCTGATTACGAACAAACATTAGCATAGACATCAACCATTTCCTCTGCTTCGCGTCGCTTATTCCAATACTTTTTGTGCAACTGACATCAACAGGCCTGAGTGGGTAAGAAACTGGGAGACGGATTACGAGATCCATCCCGGTTTCATCCTTTGTATATGTAGCAACCACTTCGTTAGCAGATTTACTTATGCTGACTGAAAAGCTCTCATCATTAAAGTCTGCCTTCTTTATCTGCAGCTCACACAAACAATGAACAGAATATTTGCCAATGCATTAGTGGATCTTCATTGAAACTAACAGAGATGAGAAAAGGTTTTTTTTATTGCACATACCTGAGACAGTTCGTTCTTGATTAAAGAAGGGCTACACCACGATCTTGTAAATGCTTCTATCAAAGATGATGCAGATCGATCACGCATTTCGCTAAACCACTCTCTGACATAAGCTGGAAGGACACGCAGCATCAGACCATATATCGCCCCAGCGAGAGAAGCCATTTTTCCGGATTCAATAGGCCAAAGTGACTCAACGGTTGACAGGGACGAACCCGTCGTAATCGCACGAGTTGCTGCAGATGCTACCACAGATAACTCAGACGGAATTTCCCCCTCTTTTTTCTTCAAGCTCTGCGCCATGTATAATTCTAGAGGAATATGCTGGAAAAGACTATCTAATATCAACGGATTTGCAGTTCTCTCTATATATTGCACCAGTCTCTCTCGTCCTTGTGTTAGTGAAGGTAAAGAATTAACATGCGAGAGCAACAAAGACCATGCCAGGAATGTTTGCACCTGCCATTAGAAATGATTATTACAGTCGAGTGATTTGTCTGTAGAGGGACAATAAACCCAAAAAAGCTTTTGAAAGTGAACTTACCCTTTCTGGCGCAGTTAAATCCGTATCAAGAAGTTCATAATTTAACTTCTCAACCATACAAGATATTTCATCTCTTAGCCGTAGCTTGTCTTCAGATGGCAAACCATCATTGCTTGAGTCCTGATCATTGAGAGACTCATCACTCAGTGATGCATTCCCATCAGCAACTATGGCCAGCCTGGAAATAGGTTCGGTAGACAAAACAATGTATGCAGCCAGTTGCAATGACGGGATTGGATTGGAAGAGAACATTATTGCATACAAAGAGCTTATGGCCCCCTTGCTTAGTCCCCAAAATTCCACTGCTCTGACAGCTCTATCTCTTGCACGTGGAGAAGATTCGACTACAAGTTGAGCCACCAACTCCCAGAACTGCAAATGATCAACTCGAAATGAAGCAACAAGAGATGCTGCCTCTGGGGAATATGAAGCAGCAATAGCCTCGGCAAGACCGGTGCAGAAGAAAAGACGCAGAACACCTTCAAGTATCCGATCTTTAACCGGATCCCATGTTTCATCTGCCAAGGAAGTCAGATTGTCTTCACCTCCAACCGATTTATGTCTTACTAATGCATTAAGCAAGGAAAATGCCGAGAGAGCATTCTTAGCATTGTCTATAGAAGGATCAGAAACAGAAACAATATGCCCAAGTCCCTCAAGAGTATCATTCTCCTTTTCCGTGGAAGAAACGCCACTAATGAAGTCATTGACGTTCTCAGAAGCTTCCTCCATCACAACTACTGCAGACTGAATCAGACGCTTCAAATTAGAAAAGACAAAATCCCAATCTTCCTCATTAAAATCGTTTCCACAGTAACTAACTGCGATCACTATTAGTCTTGCGAGTAGAATTTGGACAGCTGGAAGTTGGGTAACTACGCTTGATGCACCACGATATTGCTTTTGTTTGCGGAACAAGTCAAGCAGGAGTGTTCTCTGTTCATTGCTCACATGCCTCTGTAGTTCCTTTGCTTCTTCTGCCTTTTCGCTCACGGGATAACAAGAGATAACAAGCTGAAACCAATCCTGCAAGTCTGGTAGAGACAACAAAAACAACAATCAGCTAGGCATGCAAAAGCAAAAGCTAAAGAACGGAGCCTCAGTCTTAAATTGCTTCCTAGACTGTCCATCTAATGCCAATTATGACCACTTGTCAGGTGAGGACTCGGGAATATCACTAGGTCAATGTTGTTTCATAAGTAAATACTTGTTCTACATTCACCCCTGAGCCTAATCCTTGATTTAAATCTAAGCACTCTTCATAGAAACTCAAGATGAGATCACTAGCCATGACCAATAAAAGAATATGAAAATTAAATTGGTCCTCACCTTCCCCACTTTGCCAGAGGACGAGAGGAGGAAACGACAAAGACCTCTCCAGCCAACCTCCAAGGAAAACGTCCAGTGGCAGCAGAGTATCTTCACCAGAAACACCACATTTGGTTTTTGTACGTAATGGTGAAATTATTATGCTCATAATGAAAGGAATGATTCGCAAACAGTTTTTGCTCGTCTCTTCCCCTATGAAGAGTTTGTCTGTAAGCATTTTGAAAGCAGCCATGGCTTCTTCTTCTCTCCAAATGTCCTCCTTGAACAAAGTGGAAAGCAATGACACTAGAGCCCTCAAAAATGGTTCTTCGACGTCCTCTATGTGATTATTAAAGTCAACCCACATGTTCCCTAAGCTATCTCTCTCATCCTCTCCATGCACAAGAGCACCATTGAGTAGAATGTCAAAAATGGAATTTAGTAAACCTCCACTCAATGGTTCACTCTTACAAAATGAGACGAGCGTTGGCAGGAAAGAATTTTGAACATTACCCCCTGGCCACTCCCACGTGCAGAGTATTTCTGCGGAAAGCCAAGCTTGAGAGGCAAACCCATTATCTTTGTGGGCAACAAGAAATCGGTCAATACCCATTTTCATGATCAGGCTGTTAATGAAAGAAACAAATCTTTGACTCTTGGATTTCCTCTTTTCGCACAAATGAACAGGCATACCATAAGTATTTATGCTAGCTGACGAGCTGGGGCTGACCCACATAGGCCATACATCACTCTCAAGCAGGAGCAGGCCACATATATTTTCTTCATCACTTTGATCCAATGAAAGATATTCCAACACCTCGGTCATCCAAACACACAATAATGTAAGTTGAGAAGGTTGCAGATCATCCTCAAGTAGGACAACTGACCTAATGGACTGAACCAAAATGCTTGCTGAACTCTTCCGGACATCATAGTTTATAAATTTCCAGAACTGATTATTCCTCTTAGAGCAAAGAGCATGAACAAAATCACCCACAAGATTCCGATCCTTTCTCTTCTCTTCGGACTCATATAACGTATTGTCCACTAGTGATGTCATTCTACTCTCCAAGTCAATGATAAAGATGGAAGACAGAATAGTTGAAAATAGAGTGGCATCCTGATTCAGAGCCTTTAAACTGAAGAAACTACCATCAATAATTTCTGCTGCAAACTTAGCAACCGCGATCACATCTACAGAACTGCTCAAATCAAACTCTATATCAACAGCCTCAACAATAAGAGAGGAACATGTATCACTGACTGAACAAAGTGGTGACTGTTTGATAAAAGATAGCAGCTTTTCGAGGATCCCTCTATATATCAAGACCAATGAGCTTCTTGACACAAAAGAAATACTGCTGTCTTCAGTTGAACCACCCAGAACTGAACTGCATACACAAAAGTACAGAATAAGAACTGAGAACAAGCAAACAAGCAATATAAAAGACACGGCTGAGAAATATAAATGAGAAATCTTGGATGCGAGCGTGAATTCAAATGATATTAATATGAGCTTTGTTTGATACTGTTCATAGATATGTTGACTAACTGACCACAGGAACTGAGCAGCAGAGGTTGTCGTTGTTGGGGAGGAACGGGCAAGACTTATAGCAGTTGATTCTATGAGTCTATGATGCCAATGCTCTGGCCGGGAGCCTATTCTTTGATTCAACTCCTGCCCAGAACTTCTTTTTGTAATTTCCTCCCTTGCCTTCTCTAAAAGCATTTTCATAGCAGACAGGTTATTGAAGCCCTGATGTTGTTGATTCAATACATAAGAACTGACGTCACTCCACTGCTGATTGAAATATTCATCATCAAGTAACGAAAGCAGGAGATCTTCTCTAGCTGCAGTCGAAGAGTCATATCCATCCATACACCAAGGAATAAAGATTTCTTGAAAAACTTTAATAAACTTCTCTGGGCTCATATCCCTCCCTTTTTCAACAGAGGTAAGGGTAGAAGTCTCTATATCACCTATTAGTACTGCAACTATCTTTCTCGGTCCAAACACTGATGCCGAAACTGACAAAAGCTTCAAACCATCTAACAATTCCTGAAAACAGAAATACAACCACGTGAGTTAATCAAGTAAAAACACCATATGGTTTAGCGTAACATAACAGGGTAACAAAACATCGACAACTTACAGATGTTTTTATCCACGGGAAAGCCTTGGACAGCAGTGGCCCCATGAGTTGATCCAAGGGCCAACTCTCACCCTTCAAAACTGAATATCTCTCCAATAACAAGAGAAAATCAATCATTTTTCTCATGCTGCCCGTAATTATCTCTAAATTTCCCTGCTGAAGCATATTCAAGAAACTCTCTTGAACAGATTTACAGAAAAAAGACAGCAGGTTCTGTTCAAGCAAATTAATCCCTGAAAGAATTTCTAAGATGCATCTTCCTAGCTCTTGCAGATTACTAATTGAATTACCCATGCTCAGAGTTTCAGCTGGCCTCCTCTGAATAGGTGGATTGCTGTCCTTAGATAGTTCAAAAAAGTCTGCCCATAAAATCTTCACGAGGACTTTATCAATTAGATCAACTTGAAGGTCGTGAATGGAATTGGGATCATCGCAATACCTTGAAGCATTATGTAATCCCCAGAGGAAACATTCAGTGGTAGCACGAAGAAGTGATAATTGATCTGTGCTTGAAGAATCACACATACTCCTCCCAGCCAATAAGTTTTTGAAAAAATTCACAAAGAACTTATCAGCTTCTACAGATTGTTTTGGCATAACTTCCAGGAACAATATCAATGCAGGATAAGAAACCCGCTGGGATCCAAAGCACCCGCTCCTAAGAAACTGCCATAAATGATTTAGAACAGATTTATGAACATTTAAGTGGGCCCAACTTTGAGGAAATTTTCTAGAGAACAGCAAGACAGCCTCCCACATTGATGAGTGGCAGGTTGGATTATTTTCTCGAAAAACACCAAGCAGAGCTGGTGCAAGATATCTGATGTCGCCTTCACCAAAGACTTCAGGAACATTTTTAATGAAGCTGCTCAACAAAGAATAAGTCGCTGACCGGATACTAGGGCTTTCAGATTTTAGAAAATTCAGAAAGCATTTATGGAAAGAGAACAACTTCTCAGCTGAGGAGGTTGCTACTCTCCTAGCCTTCGAGGCAAGTTTCGATTCGGCATTAATGTTTGCAGAGCCAGCTTTATCAGGTTCATGGAGCAAAATATCTAGAAGTGTAGCCAACGCCACCAGAGATGATGATATCATCTGAAAACGACGTAAAATAAGACATTGAAATAAGAAACCCAAATAAGGAAAACTTGCTCCTTAACGTGAAGAATCACTCAAGACGAATTACCTGCTGGTGCATTTCTTCTAATTCATCTGAAGCAAGTGCTTTATCAGACAAATTTTGAGGTGTAAGTTTGAGATTTTCCTCCAGATAAGCAAAAATCTCAGCTGAACATAAATTCAAGGCGTCCAATCTCTTTTCCTGGGCAGGGAAAGCTGCCTGTTCAAACATTAGGCAGCCAAATGAAAATCTGAAAATGAATGCTATAACAAAGTGCCCGCTGACCAGAACTAAAAGGTTACTGGTCTAATAAGGCGACAAGCGTATAATAGAAAGTGTGCCATCCAAACATCAAGTAAAAAATAACCTCCACCAAGAAAAATGAATTACGAAACGAAGTGCCAACCTGCAAAGACGACTTTGCTGCTTGAGAAACTTCAGAAGCCAAATCAAACTGCGAATACCACCAGGGCCCCATTATAGACTTTAGATGAGGTGCTAAATCTCTCCTGAGTAACATGTAAGGAACTAAGAATTAATGCATTATACAAAATCATAGAGGGAGAAGGCATAAAATAGAAGTATCACATGCATGCTAAGACAATATCAAGACACAATTCCTATTTGACACGCTCAATATAGTCAAGCTTCTACAGCACTGAGCAACAAACGAATCATTCCAAGAAAAGATTCATGATTCCTTTGACATAGATGTTAGGAAAACCTCAAAGCTAAATCATATCACTCGTGACACAAGAGACTACCTGACATCCAAGTGTATGATACTAAAAAAAAATGAGACACCGCATCGGAATGAGGCAAGAGAAAGGGCACGCATTAGAAAATTGAGAGTCAAAATACAAACCCGACACCAGTGACAACATTAGTCATGACGTCATGCGTAGCTCGCCGAACATCTCTGTTGTAGTCAAGTATCAACTTCTTGTACTCAAATGTCTGGACAAGTATGACGAAAATAGTCAATCAACTGTGGAAAATGAACAACAAAATGCACTGCAACATGAGGAAGACGGTGATCAACATGCTGCAAGGCAAAGAGTCAAAAACTAATTTGATTCAATTCCATCAGCCTGAGTGATATCCTCAATCCTGATACGATTAGCATATCTCCAACATATCAAATTTAATTAACTTCTGAAGCTAAGGCTTTCTTCCTTGTCAAAGAAAACATTCATCTGAAGGTCCACCACTAGTACGTTGACAAAGAAAACATACCCATTGTGGGATTATTGGCAAAATTTCCTTCCCTTTCTTCTGCTTAAGCAGTTCTGACAAGGAAGCAAGAGCTTTAATCTGTTGAAACAAACAAATCACAATCAAGAAAACTCAGAACAACAGGTCTTGCAAGGCGATTGAATATCCAGGAAAGCCGTTACCTTTGTTGTAGGGTCCTTCCTTGAAAGCCGTTGCAAGTGTTGGGTCACCTCACTATCCAAATCCTACAATCAATCCACAAAGATGAGAAACTGGCAAACAAGTAGGCAGAATCAAACAGAGAGGGACAAACATACCAAGAAAGGAGCAGAGTCTTCGTTTGACAAAGAAGTTTCGAATCTAGAGCTACCGACATAGCCGCCAAAACCTACGGCGGCGGTTGCAGAGCCAGACGGCAACAGAGAAGCTGCCAAGCTGTTCAGAAAGCTCAATTCAGTACCGAACCAACGAAGCATAGACTCGAAAAGACAATATCGGAAGAAACTAAACGTGAGAAGCGATTGAAGGAAAATTTCACCTGCTGCTGGAAGGACGAGCCTTGCTCCTTGCAGCATCTCCTTTGGGTCTGCCCATCTCGTTCTACTCTAGACGGAAAAACGTCTGCGTCTTCAGAGGAACAACAGAGAGAAAGAGAGAGAGAGAGAGAGAGAGAGAGAGAGAGATCGGTCTAGCAAAGGAACAATTAGGTGAAAGTCAAAAATCGGAGGGGAAAGGCGGTGGTGGCGGTACAGTCGTCGCCGTCGCAGGAGGAGGCAAAGAGAGTTTGTCGGGTCAAGGGTGTGCCGATTGGTATTGGGTTCGCTGAGTCAGGCCCAACTATTGATGGCCCAACCAATACTTTTAAACCTAAGAAAAATGGAAGGTCGGTTTTGTACAAATTCACAAAATTCCCGTATATTTTAGTTCCTTTCTGATCAGACCCCATATTTTTTAATTACATAATATGACCACCACAGTTATGTTATTCCGTTGTCACTATTTCCGTTTCCCCTTCAAATTTGAAATCATGTCAAAATATAAGTTTCAATTATATTTTGAGAATTGTTGAAATATGGCACTTCTCAACTGTTAATTTGCAAAAATACTACTGTTTAAAAAAATTTATAAGCGTGTCACTCCATTTTTTTATATTTTCAGATTACCATTTGACTTTAACCTAACTTTTTTTATTGTTTTTTTCAGATCTTACCTTCCAATTCGATAATTCCTCTAAAATCGTCGTTTCTGATCTCAAATCTCTCTGTTTCCGATCTCAGATTTCTCTGTCTCTGATTTCGCCGTCTCCAAACTCCGTCGCGATCTCCTCTGAGAAAATTCGAGAAAGAGTTGTTGTTGATCTGGTAGTGGGTTTGACGAAGAACATGGATCTGAGATTGGATCTAGTGGATTTAAGAAGAAGAAAGGTTGTTTATCCCGATTAATGACCCGATTTGTTGAAGATCCGACCTGTGTTAGGTCAAGAACGGTGAAAAGTCAACTTCCGGATAATATCCAGGGAAGGTAGAAAAAGAAGAATGAGCAAGAGAAAACGCAAACGCAAAAGAAGAAGAATCGGAAACGTTTTTGAATAGCTTATAAAACTTTTTAAATACCTTATAAAACCTTTTAAATAGAGTTTAGTTTTGAAGGTAAAGCACTTGGAGTATTTGCAGGAAGAGTCTTTTAAATACCTTATAAAACTTTTTAAATACCTTATAAAACCTTTTAAATAACTTATAAAACATTTTAAATCTTATAAAACCTTTTAAATACCTTATAAAACTATTTAAAAACATTATAAAACATTATAATATCTTATTGTTTCTTGTGATGCTTGACTTTATTGTTTACATAGTCTGATCAATTCTTACACGAATACTTTTGTTCTTATTTTGTCTCTGTTGATGCATAAACTTCTGAGAGCACTTGGAATGTTTGCAGGAGGAGTCTTTTAAATATCTTTTAAGTACCTTATAAGTACCTTATACAACCTTTTAAATACCTTATAAAACATTTTAAATACCTTATAAAACTGTTTAAAAATATTATAAAACTACTAAAAACTCATAAAGCACTTTTGTCGCAGTTACAGAGATCAATCGTCTCCAGCTTTAGAAGATGTCTATGTAACAGAGATTCTAATATCAAAATTAAGTTATAAAACATTTTAATTATGTTTTAAAACTTACAAAATATTTTAATTACAAAACGGTAAGACAAAAATGAGGATAAAAAAAGAAGAACATCGTTTGATAAAATTAAAAGAAAAAAGTATAAGAAGAAGAACATTCAACAACAAAATTAACCTAGATTGAAATCAACCCCAAATTGACAAATTGAAATTTACCCCAAATACAACCCAGATTTATTACTACATTCAACCAAATCGAATAAAAAATCATAGATCTGAAACCCAAATGGAATAAAAACCCCTAGATTTGTAACCCTAATCGAATCAAAAACTCAGATATGTATCACAAATCAAATAAAACCAGATTTGTAACAAAAAATGATGAAATCCGATCTAGATCTAGATCGATATGAGTGTGAGTAGACATGTCAGACGGGCCAGCCCGCGTCCAAGTAGCCCAATCCACGGCGGACACAATTTTTTTTGATCCGCGCGGGCTGACCCGTCGCGGATTGCGGTTTTTCAATACATGTCCAGGCCCGCACCGCATGATCTAACGGGTTAGCGGGCCAAACCGCTGGTCGTAAGAATATTCTTCTTACACAAGCGTACCTTACAATATTCTTCTCTTCTTCCAGAATTACTCAGCCTCTGCAGTTTTTCAATCCTGCCAAAGCTTCCTGAATCAACACACAAAAACCATATTCTCTCACCATATCAACACACCAAAGCTTTCTTTACTCATAATGGTTTATAAAACACAAGAATTTATGAGAAATGAAGCACCTTGATGTAACCCTTTTCGATGAGCAACTGAGAAACTCCAAGATGATAAGGAAACAAAAGACCAGCAACAGAAAAGCTAAACCCAGGACTTGTAATGGTCCTCCTCTCTTTCTCTGCCTCTACATATTTAATCCTTTGTGGAGTATCTCATGACTATTCATAGAAAAAAAGTTGAAATTTTAAAGAGAATTAGTAAAATAGAAGTTGGTGTGGTGTTGTGTTGTTGCAGGGAAAGATTCGTCTACTGTTCCAGCAACAAGGAGAAATGTTACACCATCGTTCACAGACAAAAAAATAGAAGAAACATAGTAAACGACTCTTGAATCTCAAACATATAAAAGTATTTCATTGAAATTAAAATTGAAATTAAAAGTCTAAACATAAATCCGAGAAGCAACAAAATAAATTAAACTGAGAAAGCAGCAAAAGTTTATAGAAAGTATAAGAGTTAGAACACACCTCTTGTTCAGTGCCACATAGTAAGCAAACAACCTGTGAAGAAGAAAGATAGAGATCTTGTCAACTGGAAATCAAACATAAAATAATAAATATGATTACAAAGGAATATCATGCCTGATCTACGCTTGTATTGTTCTGCTTTCAAGAGATGATTACAAAAGTCAGCATATGTATCTTGATAAAAATAGGAATTGCTAAGCAAAGGCAGTTTCCTGAAATCTATAACTTGAAATAAAGAAATCTACCTTCGTCTCATTATGACAGTGATGGCAAATTGGCAACCAAATATCTCATTATGACAGTGATGGCAAATTGGCAACCAAATTGGCAACCAAATATCTCATTAAAGCAAGGAACACTAACTTCGTCTTTAGGAACACTAAGATCCATGATTCGATACACAAATCCAGAAAATGGGAAAACTTTTTAATAACTATGACATAACCATCTAAAACCCACAATTTTTATACGAATTCTGAACAGGAACTAGGCAAATTTTACTCTGCGCAAAGGTCTCATCGAAAACGGAAACAAGCAGAGAGAGAGAGAGTAAAAAGAACATGTATGGCAAAATTAACTTACCAAGAACATTCGCGTTGTATTAATAGATTCGAAAACACATGAGAATCAACCCAATCGAAGAAATTTCTTCGAAATCTCCTTATGAATCGCACGAGTTGAGACCCAGACAAAAAATTGTTCTTCTTTTGCGGGTCAGACCGCAAACCCGTGATCCATGACGGGTTGACCCGCCGAGACCCGTGAACCGCTACGGGTCGGACCGCAAGACCCGCACATTAGATGGACATGTGAAACTTTGTCCAGGCCCGCCCGCCACTGATCCACTTGGGCCTGGCCCGCGGGTTGAAGCCCGTTTTGACATCTCTAAGTGTGAGTGTGTGTGAGAGAGAGAGAGAGAGGCATAATTTGTTTTTTTACAGGGATAAAGTGGACAATTTATTTCAAAAAAGTGGCACAAATGAAAATGACCACATGAGAATGACACGTTTGTAAAAGTCATTTTCAAATGTGACATTTTTAAAATTGTCTCATTTCTTATATTTTGCATCTAGTATACAATCATTTGTTACGAAATTCTATCATAGAAATTATAGTCTATTGTAAATTACGATTTATCATTTACGATGGACATATTTATTCACAAATGAATTAGCTAGTTTTTTGTTTAATTAACTAGTTTTAGGACACGTACAATAATGAATAATAGATTCACAACTGCATTCTGATGTTTAGATATATATATATATATATATATATATATATATATATAAAAGCTTTCAATTCGTTTATCAACTGATATCACTCCACACAAATTGATTTAAGGATATATCTGTAACTGTTAAAAGTTTTGGAATTATAAGACTCATAAAATCCGTGAGTTATAAATTAATGTGTAAACTTGATTCTAGAAGGTGATATGTGTATATATATTGTTGCGACATACATGAATAATATAGATGTATAGTGATTAAAACATTTGAACTTTTTAAATAACTGTGGGCTTGACTGGCTATCTACACTTATAATATAACATTTTTGGTATCGCGCGGTGCATGTATTTCAGTACTATATGAGTAGATATGTGTATTATGGTCAGTGTTTTAAAAAATGGTCTAGACGGTTACTTAGGTCTCTATTAAGCGCTAGGCGCTCAGACGACGCCTACATGACCGTTTAGACCGTGGAGGTTACCTTATACATGTTTAAATTATATATTTTTGTTATTAAACAGATTTAAGTGGTTTTAAGTGATCCTAAGCGCTTAAGAGCGGTCCTACAAAATCGTTAATTAATTATTTTTTAATTTAATTTCTTTCTATTTCAGTGCATTTTTTCAATTTCTAACTACATAGATTTAAATTTATAAATTTTAACTCCATATACATAGTTATAAACGTTCATATGTTGTTTGATATGAATTAAATGAAAATTTTGTATTTAATTCTTGTTTACGATTTAATATTTTTATTTTCTAGTGAATGCTTTTGTATAAATTTTATCTATAATATTCATAATATCATATTTATAATATTTTATGTTGTAAACGCCTAAACCACCTAAAATCGTCTATGCCCCTATTAAACATTCTAGGTGTTGGGTCACTGTCCGCTTAACGCCTAGCATTTTATTGAACACTAACTACGGTTGGTGCGGATATTGACCCAGACTTATTATCAACATCTAAATAGAAAAGGTATAAAAAAATTGAGATTACTAGATACGGAATCTAACTTTTGCATGGTTTGTGATGCTTTCAATTTGGCATAAAATGTGAGATATATTGTGGACACAAGATTGTTTACTTTTACGAGTTGGAGCCACTCTTTGTTCGGTTGCTTTTGGATTATTGGCACCCCTTTGATTCTTTTTCTCTCATGCGCATATATAGATATAGTCACATATATGAGCAGCCTTGCACTTTTTATACATAAGTTATGTAATAAGTAGGCCTACCATTATTGTTTGATAATGAATGATGAATAATGATTTTACTATATGATGGGAAATTGGGAATTTATTTGTTATATATGACTTTTAAAATGACCGAAGAGATAGAGGTAGGGTTATATATAGGGGTTGTGTTGATAAGTCGTAATTTGATAACTTGTCGTGTTTTATTCAGATAGTACTCCCGAGTCCCACCTTCTCCTCGCTCTCTTCTACCTAATTATTCTCTTTTACCCATAGGATATCCCTTAATTATTCTAGTTGTGCGTACCGTTTAGGAGAACTTCAATTCTAATGGAAATTCCGACGAAAACTATTGTATTCCTCGCCAATGTGAACACTTTTAGAACCAAAAGACATCAGAAGCAGCAAAGAAAAATGCAAGCAACAGAGATTAGATAAACGGGTTTAGCGAGTCTAGGCTATTCGTCCCACAATTCGCCAAGATTTACCGAGTGTTTCCCTCCCAATCTACCTAGCTATTGTTTTCCAAAACCATAATATTCCATGTTTACGTCTCTAGGCTCCATACATTGCAAACAACCTTAGTCCTTGCAGCCAATTCAAATAGATTTTCTTTCTGTGACAAACTATCGTTGTGGGGGGGGGGGGGAGTAAAATAAGAAAGAAAAAGTTTACAAACTCGATCTATCAACATAGGAGAAACGTTTACTCAACAAAAGTTAATCCTAAAAAGTGGACCTCACTCGAACTCAAACAAAAACCCTTCACGAAAAATACAAATTTGTGGTTCAATTTTTCAACAATCCACGTGAAATAATTGAATATGTTTTTTTTCTTATATATTTGAATTGCGTAATTGGAGAGAGAATGAAAATGTACAGGGGCACACAGTAATTGATAGACCACTCCACCTAATAATAGTTTGTTACTTTGTTTGTTAACCTCTCACTATCACTTTCTTCCTTTTAATTTTTTTTTTTTTTTTATCTTATCTCCCCAATCTTTGAAAATTCTTCTTAATTTTCTGCAAGCCAAACACCCTATTTCCCTCCTATGACCTAGTCAGAATTTGAGGTGTTTATCTTTGATTTTGTGTTGTACAGTACGTAGACCATTGATTTTGTCACGATAATACTAATATATATCAACGTACGATAATCTTTTTCGTTTTTTAGCGTTCTAGTTTTTTTTTTTATATAAAGGTTTTTAGCATTCTAGTTTTTTTTTTTTAATAAACCGTGGGAGTTCTGGGTCTTCGGTCCATAATTTTCCCAATATCTAAAGTCAGATTTTATATATTCCGATTTAAATAATAATTCTTCGTCCTAATTGAAAATTGAATTTGAGACACAAGGGAACCAACCCCTTCTATCACCACTAGACCAATGATTATTTTTTTAGTTCTCCTAAATTTTTGAACAACATAGCATATAGTTGCACCATAATATTTCTTTTTTCTTTGGTGGGTGGCAACCTCAAACGATAAAATCTATAGATTATACCAACCAAAGTCAGAGCATAAAATCGTTAGGTTATACTGTCTATAATAACGGTTCATTCAGAGGCGGCCTCTTTTGTGTTTCAAGTTTCAACTTTCAAGGTTTGGTAGTATAATAACAATATATTTGCTGGAGTAAAGTAGTTGTGAACAGGATATACACCTTATTTGAAATAAACTAATCCCAGATACTTTTCTTTAAAAAATATAAATTAATTAAAAAAATGAAAGGTGAAAGGCTGAGAATGTCGTGTTTGCATGCATGGAAGGTCAGCTGCTTCTGCCTAACTCATCCTCGCCCAATCATATGACCTCTCTGCCCCCACATTTTCTCCATCAATTCGTTTATGTTCACAAATTATTTGAGGAAACAAAAATGTTGGGAGAGATCGAGAATCGAGATTATGGGAATCACAAACCGGTATCAGTGAAGATTGTAGAAAAATTTACATTTGTATATCCTAATATCAAAAACTTAGAAAGAAACTCAAAAGAGTTTCTAGATAATATAATATTAGTATTTAATGTAATTTCATTATATAATTAAATTTTAATTCAAAAAACAAAACTAAATTACTTATAAAGAGACAAGTAAGAGTTTTTTATGGAGTTCTCTTTTGAGAACCGATTCTCAATCTTTCTTCTGTTTTTTTCTATTTTTTCTTTATTTTAATTTTTTAATAGTGAGATATCCATTGAAAAATTTCCATTAAAGATGCTATTAAATTTATTTGTTCTGGTATCTTATTATATAAAGCTTGATGCGTCAAACTTTGTACTTAACATGATTGCGACACGTGTCAACCAGTCGATCAGATTTTGACATATGTAAAAAAAATTCCCAATTAGATTTTTACATGTATCAATTTTTTTTTATCTATTTTAAAAAATCTAATAACACAAGCAAAATCAAAAACTTAATACCATTATAAATTGTAATATATTGTGTTTTTTTTTTTTCATTTTCCATTACCATTATGTAGACGCGGTAAAATTTACAAAATTGATGTTTGAGAAAAAAAATTATATTGAAAGTTTTCTATGTTTTGAAAATTATTGAAATAAGAAATTAAGTGATAAAATATTTATAATTCTTTTTCATCAAAAATAAAATAATATGTCGATTTAAAAAAGGAAAATAAAATTCAAATATGATTAAAATGAATAGATCTAATTTAAATATCAATATCAGAATCAATTCGTCAAGATTTTTAAAAAATATTTGTTACAAATAAAAGGTAAATATAATTCGAATAGGAATAGATAAAGCTAATTATTTGGAAAAATATAACAAAAAAAAAAATAATAATAATAATATAAGAAAAAATAGGAGAACAAAATGAATAACTAAGTGTTAGGTTTTTCTATCGGTGGTTTCACATCAATTTTTTCAATTTAATTTTATTTATTTTCACGGATGATCATATTTTCTTCCACTTTTTCGTGTTTGGTTTTTTTTTGTTTTCACGGGTTATAAAATATTGAAAGAGTAACAATGATTCAAATAGATATATGATAATCAATTCATCGAAACTTTGCAAAAATAGATGCATGAGTAGAAATAGTAAAAACTAAACCTAATTCAAACGGGATGAGAAAAAGTAATTATTTTAAAATATGTTGTATAACTAAATTAATAATAAAATAATAAAAACTCAAAATAAATAAATAAGTGTTAGGCTTTTCAATTAGTGGTTTCATATTAGAGTTTTTAATTTTTATTTTACGGATGATCTGATTTTATTTATTATTTTTCATGTTTAGTTTATTTTTCATAGATTATAAAATAATAATTTATAAATCCGCATATATGCGGATCCTAAATCTAGTATTTCATGCTAAGGTATCTTGTAACTCTATATTTATTATTTACAGTATAATTATTCTAGAATATTTCTCTGGTCTCAGGAACTTATCATTGTGTCAGATCATCAGCACACGTCAGTGCAACCCAGACCAAACTAGATGTGATACAAAATTCGTCTAATCGATCCGATCACATCATCATTTCAAATTAAGAAACATGATAGGAATCCCACTTGAGAACCAAACTAATTGAACCTATGTAACATACATGGATTAATTCACTCATGATTTTTAATATGTTAAACTTTAAAGTCACTATATTTGCGCATATTTGTTAACCTTAATATGACTCCGCGTGTTACTTTAAGTACCATTTTATTTTCGATTTAAGATTTATAACAAAATTAAAGTAATAATGTATATTACATATATATATGTCAATCTTGATGTATATGATGGCTAGTGAATATATATGGGCAAATTAAAACGTGTTACACATTAGTTTTTTATGTCTATGATTAGTAAAATTAACCTAGCCGGCTAAATAATAGAGAGTTTTAATGTTTTTTTATGTCTATGATTAGTAAAAAGGAAAATATGCTGAAAAAGGGGAAATGAAAACATGAATTTGGTAGAGGTGGCGTAAGGATCATGACCCAGTATTATGGATTTCTAAGAAACTTTTCTCCGTAAATAAAAAATACCTTATACCTACCTGTAAGTAAGTAACCCCTCTATAAAGCCCTCAGTCTCTTGAATGTTTTCTTGACCCACAAACTCCAATAACAAGAAAAAAATAGAAGCAAAGAGAATGGAGTACTACAATAAGCAGATGAGAAGTAGGTTACATGTGTTGTTGATTACGATGATGATGATAATGGGGGACCAAGCCCAGGCCCAGCTGAGCAGTGACTTCTACTCCAAAAGCTGTCCCTCACTGTTCCCTGCGGTGAGGCAGGTGGTGCAACGGGCGGTGGCTAGAGAGCGTCGCATGGCTGCTTCTCTCCTCCGTTTGTTCTTCCACGACTGTTTCGTCAAAGTACGTCTTCTTTTCTTTTTCCTTTTCTGTTAGAATAGTGAAAATAAAAGAAAGCGTGGTTGGCATGTTCCCACGAATTACTCCAACAATTTAGAAAAATGCTAAAGAAAAGTTGGTCTTAAAATGGTTTGGCAGGGGTGTGACGGATCAATATTGCTGGACGACACATCCTCTTTTGTCGGAGAGAAAACCGCAGGACCCAACAATAACTCAGTGAGGGGATTCGAAGTGATCGACAAAATCAAGTCGAGGGTTGAGAGGCTGTGTCCAGGCGTTGTCTCATGCGCAGACATTCTAGCCATCACTGCTCGTGACTCCGTCCTCCTCGTTAGCACCTCTACCTTTGCTCTTTCATACATGCATATGGTCTTCTTTTTTTTTTTTTTTTTACATGCGCAAGTGGAATATTCGGTCCCGACTTTTTTTTAAAAAGAATTTACTTTTTTTTAATAAATATTTATATAAATTGATCCCTTAATATAGAAAGCTGTTAACACATCAAATACATTTAATAATATTTTCTCACAGTCCTCAAATAGTTTGAGACGACATGCTCTCTCTCTCGTGTGTGTATATGCATAATGTACATTTTAACTTTTCTAATTTAAAATCTAATGATATTAATTATATAAAATCAATATAGTTACATCAATTTTTCCCAAAACATCAAATTATATTTTTAATGGATTTATTGATAGATTATTTTTGACTACAACTCTATCAATACATATTATAATGATTGAAAATCTGAAAAAGTTACAAAAAAAAAAACCAAGTCCAAATTTTGTTTTGACAACAACCAAATCGACATAAAATAAACAAACAATACGATATAAATAAGCAAAACATAAGAAACAAACGACAAGAAATAGAAATTATTGGTTCAAATTTTGAAACATTAAACAAAAATGTATGATTGTTGATTACCATCTACACCAAAAAGATGTAACAATACGATCTATATATTACCTACAAACGTACGTATCTCTATGTACGATCTTAATTACTTTTACACCTTTTGAACTAAACAGTTGGGTGGGCCCGGATGGAGCGTGAAACTTGGAAGACGAGACTCTAAGACGGCGAGCTTGTCGGCCGCTAACTCCGGCGTCATCCCTCCTCCGTCCTCTACTCTCAACAATCTCATCAACCGTTTCAGAGCACAAGGTCTATCCACACGTGACATGGTCGCACTCTCTGGTGCGCACACCATTGGACAAGCGAGGTGCGTCACTTTTAGGAACCGTATCTACAACTCAAGCAACATCGAACTCTCTTTCGCCGCGTCTAGACGGAGGAGATGCCCTGCCGCCACTGGTTCCGGCGACAACAACGTAGCCACTCTTGATCTCCGCTCTCCTGGAAGATTCGACCTCAGCTACTACAGGCTACTTCTCAACCAGAGGGGTCTGCTCACGTCAGACCAAGTCCTCTTCAACAACGGCTCTACCGACTCACTCGTCGTAGCCTACAGCCGCAGTCTCAACGCCTTCTATAGGGACTTCGCAAGAGCTATGGTTAAGATGGGTGACATCAACCCCCTTACCGGATCCAAAGGCCAGATCCGCACCAACTGTCGTAGGCCCAATTGAATCTTTCACTATATGAAGCCCGTTGGGCCCAATGGTCCATATATACCACCACATGTTTTTTATTTTTTTGTATTATGTGCAAGTAAGTTGGTTCTTCGTCAATTGTTTAAAATATACATATCTCCATTATAAAAACTTATAAGGGCAATAAAAGTTTGTGGCTATGCAGTTTTAATTTACGTTCCCGTCTCTTCTCACTTTTTTGGTTATATAAATAATAACATTATAAAAAGAAATAAAATTTAAAAATCAATGGTGTATCTGATTTTGTTTTATTGATGATGACTGATGAGTTTATGTAGCTGATTTGTTCTTCTTCTCCAAATCAAAATATTTAGAATTCGTATTTTTATTTACACGAGATTAAAAAAATGGTGGCAAAATGAGAGCCGTTAGATGAAAAGGCAAGTTGACGAATGAGAAGACAAGTGTGAAAAGTCATAAGGTAGAGAAGGGCACAGAGGAACAAGTGGCCTCCCCTCTGCCTAAAAATTAACATAAAGATTTATTTATTTTTATGTGCGTGGACCGCCAATGACGTTTAACTTCCTTTTCATCTTCTTTTTTCTTCTTCTTCTTCTTCTTCTTCTTTTGTCTGAAAAATCACAAGGAAGAAGAGAAAGGAGCCGCTGGTGAAGGACTCAGGGACGAAGAGAGAGATCTGCTCGATCTTCGTTTGAGATCTCGGATTCATTACCGGAATCCCCTTTGTCACCGGTGATTGTTTTTTTTTTTTTCCAATTTTGTTTGGGTGATTCTTATTGTCGATTACATATTGAAATTTAGGGTTTTTTCTGATTGCGGAGACTCGATCTATGTTTGTGTTGTTGAAATAGAAGAAATGCGCTAATGGGGAGAGAGAGATACCTGGAATGATCAGTTTTGGTTTAGGGCTTTGAGTTGAAAGTTTGTGTTTTTGCTTCTATGCGGGATACGTTTTTCGACTCGTGATCGATAATCCTTTTCTTTCTCGCATTTTGTTCTTCTTCGATATAATCAGCTCTTCATTTCTCACTGCTAATTATCTGGAAAAATGTAAAATTTCCCATTTCTGTGAGCAACGTTTTGTACAATGATTGTGGCAGAAGTGAGATCTAATTGCTTTGTCTATTTTACTTCACAGGCTCGGATTTCTGAGAGGTGTAGTCATACCGCTCTGCCAATCCACTCGGACACTCTCTTTTGCTTAGATAGAGACTCAGTAATGCTGGAAGATGTGTCATATCACTAGGGAATTAGTTTCACGAGCTCATGAGGTCATGACTCATGAGCTAACACAAACTCTGAGCTAGCTGGAGCAACTAGTGTTTTTTGTTTTGTTTGGCTGCATGCTTTGTAGATTAGATGGAAAATAAGCCGAGTGTCTTGACCGAGAAATATGATGTCGGGAGGTTATTGGGTCAAGGTACTTTTGCCAAGGTGTATTTTGGAAGGAGTGTTGATACTAACCAGAGTGTTGCTATCAAGATGATCGACAAGGAAAAAGTTATGAAAGTTGGGCTTATGGAGCAGATCAAGCGTGAGATATCTGTTATGAGGATTGCTAAACACCCTAACGTAGTCGAGCTATACGAGGTCATGGCAACAAAAACAAGGATCTACTTTGTTATGGAGTATTGTAAAGGTGGAGAGCTCTTCAACAAGGTTGCTAAAGGGAAGCTGAGAGATGATATTGCTTGGAAGTACTTTTATCAGCTTATCAACGCGGTTGATTTTTGCCACAGCCGGCAAGTGTATCATCGCGACATTAAGCCGGAGAATCTATTGCTGGATGACAATGAGAATCTCAAGGTATCTGATTTCGGGTTAAGTGCCCTTGCTGACTGCAAGCGCCAAGATGGTCTCCTCCACACTACTTGTGGTACGCCTGCATATGTTGCTCCTGAAGTGATCAATCGAAAAGGCTATGATGGCACAAAAGCAGATATTTGGTCTTGTGGGGTGGTTTTGTTTGTTCTATTGGCTGGTTACCTACCTTTCCATGACTCCAATCTGATGGAGATGTACAGGAAGATAGGAAAGGCAGAGTTTAAGGCCCCGAGCTGGTTCGCCCCAGAAGTACGGAGGCTGTTGTGTAAGATGCTGGACCCCAACCCTGAAACTAGAATCACTATCGCAAAAATCAGGGAGAGTTCTTGGTTCAGAAAAGGTTTACACATGAAACAGAAAAAGATGGAGAAACGAGTCAAAGAGATGAACTCCGTGGAAGCTGGTGCCGCAGGTCCAAGTGAGAACGGAGACAGGGTCACAGAGGAAAACAATACAGACGAGCCTACAAATATAAACGCTTTTGATATAATTGCCTTGTCTGCTGGGTTTGATCTGGCAGGACTGTTTGGAGATGCATACGACAAGCGGGAATCTAGATTCACATCCCAGAAACCTGCTTCAGTGATCATATCTAAGCTGGAAGAGGTGGCACAACGATTGAAACTGAGCATAAGAAAGCGTGAAGCAGGTTTGTTCAAACTGGAACGTTTAAAAGAGGGAAGAAAAGGAATTTTATCGATGGATGCAGAAATTTTCCAAGTGACGCCGACGTTTCATCTGGTGGAAGTGAAGAAATCTAATGGAGATACTTTGGAGTATCAGAAATTAGTGACAGAGGATCTTAGGCCTGCTCTTGCAGATATTGTGTGGGTTTGGCAGGGCGAGAAAGATGAGCAGTTACCACAGCCTGATTCACAGCAAGAGACAGAACAACAGGAAGAACCATTGTAGTTTTGAATTTTGCTATTGTCAGTCAAGTTTTTTTGAATTTTTGTTAACACTGATGATGTTAAACGTATATGAGTTTCTTACATTTTCGTTTGTGAAAAGAAAGAAGAAATCCTCCATCATATAAAGTTGAGAACTTCAATTGCTTGCTCCTACTACATCATAAGAGGGAGGAACCAAGTTTTGTCCAACACTTGGGAACAAAAACCTAAGCATCTTCCTCTGGATTCACCACGAAAACCTCAAAGGTGTTTCATAGAGCTAAAGAGTGGTAGAAACTGGGAAAAAGACTTCGACTTTATTGAGATTTAGTGGTGAAGACAAGATCTATAATATAGTACAGATACAAAATATGCGATTTGGTGCTGTCCATTGCAACAATTAGACAATTACAGACAATGGAGAGAGTAGTAAGAAAACTCAAGAAGAGCGGTTTGAATTGGAAGAGAGATGGTTCCAGAGATAGCGTCCACTTGCCATGTCAACGCATGTCCAGAATCCAGACTTCATTGCCATTCCCACCTGAGCCCAGAAATCACAAAACCCATTAATCCCAATTCCCAAATAGAGAGAGAGAATGAAGATCGGAGGAAAAAGAAGAAGAAACCTTAGAGAATCTGGAGTCGGAGTCGGCGGGATCAGCGTCGGTGAGGGAGTCGTCGAGGTCGAGAGGGTCGTCGTAGGGAGAGCTGAGCTTCTTGAGGACGAAAAACCCAGCAAGAGTCGCCGACAAGAATATGAGGATCAGCCTTAACGGACACATCTCCTTCTTCTTCTCTTTCTTCTTGTCTTGATTTCAGTTGATGAAGGCAATCAGGAGAGAGAGAGAGAGAGAGAGAGAGTAGTTGATGAAGAAGAGAGAGAGGTGAGGAGGGAAAAAAAAAAGGCCAAAAAAAAAAAAGGGTAAAGAGGAGAAAAATTCAAAGGGTGCGGTTGAAGAAGTGTCAAATTAGGTAGGCCACTCCCTAAAGTTATCTCCAAATTTCAATTGCAATAACCTTAGATGTCTAATGGTCACATTCATCATTATTTTATCTTAAAAAATTGAAGTTGAGTTTCTTTTTTCGTAAGAAGCAATTATTATTTTCTAATCATGCTAATATTCCTTTTCTTGACTCAATTAAATTATCAAAAAGTAAGTGGTTTTGGCAAACCTAATCTGTCAGAACGTGAAAGACCATTTTATGCTCATAGCCTCTCTTAGTGATGCTTTTGACATACAAATAGATAGTAAACAAATAAGAAAAACCAAAGTGATTGTTGACACTTTTCACTAACTTAGTCGGATCTTCATCACACCATTTTCACCATTCTTCCTTATCTCAACATTTTGACTTCTCTCCCACAACACAAATACCTAGAATTTTGCAAACTTTGCAATTTTAGCAAGGGCAGTTCTTAAGCTTCCTATGCCAGCTCCTGATCTTGAGCTCACCATCATCTGTAATCATTAAGCCATTAACCACTTCTTTCTTAGGCCATTGAGAAGCAACCACAAACTTGCTAAATCATATTTATACATACCAGAGGCTGGACAATTGATCTGTTTGCCTTCAACTTCTGCATTTTTATAAGAAAAATAAATGTTGATATAAGTAGAGGATGAACAATAGATTTTTTTTGTAAAATTCAATTTGCCCTCATAATGACTAAGACCTCTTCGATTTGCATTGCCCTACGTGCCACATCCATTGGAAAAACCACATCTGTCTTGGTTAAGACTATCTGATACTTTGTATTCGATCTGCAATTCAGTTTTCAGCTGTAAAGACACTTGATTAAATGACACAAACAGAGATTAAAAGCAGCATCAATGATTTTACCTCTCCATCAGATTAATAAGTTCCTGGTCTCTTGGCTTCAGACCCCATTTGGTGTCAACAAGAAGGCATACACGTTTAAGACTACTTCTTGTTGAAACATATTCCTTTACCTGCATTGATAGATGTTAAACAGATGGGGATCATCGACCTGCTTAGTAACACACAAAATTGAGCAAGCAAAGATCAACATTATAAATTCTAGTCAGTGGCAGATGCTCACAAGCTCTTCCCAGGCCTCCTTAACTTCATCTTTTGCAAAGGCAAAGCCGTAGCCTGGCAAATCAACAAGGCGAACCTTCGGACCAAGACCGAAGAAATTGATGGTCTGCAGTTAATAAACCATTTGTTATTAAAGGGAAATGTAAGCAATACAAGCGAGTGATTCTGAAACAGAGGAATACCTGGGTCAGTCCTGGTTTGTCAGACGTCCTTACAACACCCCACTGTCTGGTAAGAGCATTTAGCAGAGACGATTTCCCAACATTTGACCTTCCTGATAAAAGTTGAGACACCAAATATCCCGCCTTTTAATAAATTTCTGTGTTACTGAAGTAGTTTCACATGCATACTCTTAAACTCAAAAAAGGTTTCTTGTTGATATTTCTATGATCCTGGTGGGAACAACAATTTGAACGCAGTACCTGCAAATGCAATCTCAGGTACATCAGGAGAGGGAAATGACGATGAAACATTTGCAGCAGCAAAGAAATCCAATTTATTCCTAAATACCTGCAAATAGGCAATTACAACATTAGCTTAACAGACTAGCAGTGCAGGCTATTATCTTTAGGTCTTATTGAAAGAGCATGAGGAATAAGAACATACACTTTCTTCGATACGCTCTCTCTCTGTGCTTGTAGACTGCGGAATATTATCTAACGGAGCAGGAAGCTCTGTGTTGTAGCCAGCCTTCTTTAGCTCGTTCAAGCGCCTACACCCCAACAGCTGCCGTAAAATGTATGTTACGAGCCAGGCAATGAAAATATGAATATCACGAAAGATACCACAAAGATCTGGTAACATAAATTACATTTTCTTCCACATAAGAAAGGATCGACTGACTAGGCTGAATTGCACGAAACTGTGCATTTATTCCTAGACTTTTCTCTTCATCGTTCTTTTTCTTTACTTTATGGCCTTCTGAACAAAGGAAAAGAAATAGCCTGTTAGGAAAGCAGCAATGAGATGTAGCGAGTGATATGATTTCATACTCCTTTCTAGTGAAGAAGCGCAAAGAACTGACCATCAAGAACGACTTCGTCATCTATTCTTTTATTGGAGGTATCATAGGGATCTAGTCGTATCCTCTTTCTCTTCCTTGGTTGATCCTCCTGACTATCTGAACCATCTCCCAAGACTCTCTTATCTGCAAATGCCTGCTTTTGAGCCTTAAAATACGGTACATCCAAGCGTTTCCTTCGCCTCTCATCTGCATTTTTATCCAAACCATCTCTCTTCCTGTGGCTTTGCTTTTCAGTATCATGCTTTTCATTATCTCTTCTCGGTGATTTTGCTTTAAACACACTTGTTGCAGCTTTGGCAGCATCATTTGTGGTCTTAAAACTAGAAGTAGACCGTTGGTTTCTCTTTGAGGCAGCCCACATTGTGCGTGGAATTTCGTTCACATGGTTATGCTCAGGGAGCTCAGCCTTAGTGGCGTAGACCCTCTTCTTCTTCATATACGAAACCCTAGCCTTACTACTCTTCGGAGGGTTTGTGCCATCATCGCCTCGGTGAGTACTGGGTTTACTAGTCCCTTTATAAGAAGAATTAGACTTGAGAGATGAAAGCTTCAGTCTTTTCTTGTGCTTCTGGCCTAAAGCAGTATCTAAAGACATTCTGTGATAATCGTGCTGAAGCAGAACAACAATTACCAACTTAAGTCACCTGCAAATTGGGACAAACCCTAATGCCATTAATCAGTGTAACACTTGAGCAAGAGAGAGACTACCAGAGACTGAAATGGATAAAAACCCAGAACCATCACCACACAGCAGCATCGTTTCCGTTTGACACGAAATAGGAATACGCAATAAATTTGGATGAAAAACGAGGAAAAGGTGAAACCTTTGCGGATTGTGCAACGAACGCGATCAGAGAGAAGCTTGGATAATTGGAAGAAATGGGATTCGAGGGTTTAGGAGTTAATGCTCCGTCTCTCTGAGGGTTTTGGTGTTAATGTCTATCATTGGGCTTTTACTGGTTTTTCAGTGATAATGGGCTTTGTTGGGCCTTTGATGGATTGTTGGTGTTAATGTCTATCATTGTTGACGGATTAGTGATAAATTATTCATCATACAAAATTACAAGTTTAGAAAGGAGTGTGGAGTTCACGTCATAATTATTGTGGAATCCATGATTACCCGATCGGACCAGTGATAAGTTAAACTTTAAACATTTTTAAAAAAAACCATGTTTGTTTGTTTCTTTACAGATTCTGGATTGTGAAAAAAGGAGAGAGGTGAGATTTGGGGGACAGATAATGATTTGCCATTTCAAAAGAAATGCTTTGTTGTGTGTTTGGAATTAGTCTTGACATGGAAGCCACTCTTTGCTTTTGAATGCTTCAAGGAGAGAGTGGACCCCAAATTAAATCTCCTTTAGTTTCTCTTTTACTTCCTTTTGTTTTTTTTTTTTTTGGGACAGAGTAACTCGAAAATCAAATCTTGTGAGAAAATGAAAGAGATGAATCAGAAAATGGGGACTCACAAGTTTAGATTCTCAGACATTATGCCTCACTCATGGCTCTATAAGCTCAAAGGAATTAGCAGAAGTAGCAGAAAACACCTTCCTTCTTCTCCCAAACACCTCTCTTCCTCTGATGCTTCTTCCTCAAGAAAACTCCGTGACACACTTCGTCTTTCTTCACCTGTTCATCATCCTCAAGCTTCTTCTTCTTCACCCTCCAAATCTTCTTTCAAGAGAAAAATCAAACGTAAAACCGTTTACAAGCCTTCACCGAGGCTCAAGCTCTCTTCCTCCTCTCTCAACTCTAATGTTTCTCTCACTTCTTCTCGGAATCATCGATCTAAATCATCATCTGCAAATGCAATCGTTCTGGAGCCCTCTGATCCCGCAGTTGGAAGCTCGTCAGATCGTGTCTCATCACCTTCTGACCAAAACTGTGGTCCTGAATCGCATTGTTTAATTGACATGAAGATCAAGGACGACCACTCTGTGAGGAAGCTCGATGATGTTTCTCAAGATCCTTCACCCTCAGAAAACTTGAGTCCTGTTCTGGTTGAGACTGTAAAAGAACCACCTTTTGAAATAAGGACACAGCAGAAACTGAAGAAACCGAAAGCTGGTTCTTCAGGGATAAGGATTCGGGCGAATTCAACCAAGATCGCGAGAAAGAAGACAAAGGGAAGAACGTCCCCGGAATCAAAGAAGGGAATTGCAGAGAGTTTCGCCATAGTTTTGACATCGGTAGATCCAGAGAGAGATTTCAGAGAATCCATGGTTGAGATGATCGTTGAGAACAAGATAAAGGAACAGAAAGACCTGGAAGATCTTCTCGCTTGTTATCTTTCGCTGAATTCGAGTGAGTATCATGACATTATCATCAAGGCTTTCGAGAAAACATGGTTTCATCTGACTCACCTCACCTCTCCGTAACCCAAACCTTTGCACAACTTTATTAAAAAACCTGTACCTTTTTACATTTTTGAAAGCAAGTTTGTTTTTTTCACATTACACTTAGATATTACATGAATAAATTTACAGTATTTTCAAAATACGGGAGAAAAAAGCTAGCGCCTTGAGCTCCGTGGCTTCCGGGAAACCACATAAGGTGACTGAAACCCAACTTGCTCTACGTCTCCAACAGTTTTGATCAACCTTCTTTTTCTCGCCTCTTCCACCAGCGATCGATGCAGCAACTGGCTCTGCACGTCTACAAGAGATCGGTTTCTTGTAAGTGTGCGGTTTTCTGATGCCAATTTCCTGTTACTCGAACTGGAAGCTGCATACATGTTGGCTTGTCCTGACTGTATATGAGAGCTTTCCTCGGGGCAAAATCTCGTCACGTTGTGAGTTCTGGTCATAACCGGAGGTTGGGAGCTGTGCTCATCCACAGATATGTAGTTGAGGTTGGAGTAAGACCCTGAATTGGAAGAACTCTGAGAATGCGTCTCATCGTGAAAATCATCTGCAGTTTTTAATTTTCTCTCAAAAACCTTTTGTATAAACATCTGAATCACACTACACACGTTGAATCTGGTTTTATTTACCATACCTTGTAGCCAATCTTGACGGCCTCGTGCCAAATAGTTAGAGAGTGAAGCTTGAGAGGATGATGAATGCGAGGAAGAAGAGTGAAAAGGAGTGGTACGATGACGATGATAATCATGCGAGGTTTCATCATCTTCCTCATAGCTCCAACCAGGCACAAAAGAAGAGATCTCTCCATCAATCATTTTAGCAATCTCGACTGGCTCCCAATCTGTGATCTCGAGTTCTTTAACCATCTCCATTGCAACATCAATGGAAGTATCATTCATGATGTCAAAGGGAAAGTACACGTTTCTCGCCGGACCTGGAAAAGAAACATTTATAGGACCCAACCCAATAATAAAATGATCAGCTTAATCAAATAAAATCCCTTTTACCATTTTCATCTTCAATTTGTACTTTCAGAAAGATTGTGTTATCTTCAGCATTCAGCTTCCCAGTGATGGTCATCTGGGTCCTTCCTAACTCATCATCTTTCAACTTCAGTCTGTCCATTTCATCCTCATTCAAGAAGGGCTTCAGATTCCCAGCACCTCTCGCATACACCATCCAGGACTCCTCAGATGCGAGAAATGGATCAAGCAATAGTTCTTTTGCTGATACTCTCTTTGAGGCAGGCACAAGGCATTTCCCTATGAACCTCTGTGCCTCGATGTCTCCAACTCTGTAAAAAGCTCTCGGTAGCTTTCCCTGGAAAGAAAAAATCAGAAGGCTCGTGCCTGGTTCAACTGATAGCTTCATCCATATGCTCACAGATCAAAAGACATACCGCGATAACTTTCTTGTAAATCTGCGCCGGATTGTTGCACTCACTATACGGGAACTCAGAGGTGATCATCTCCAAAAAGCACATACCAAAGGAATAAACGTCAATCAGTTCATTATAGTTCTCCTCGTATAATTCTGGAGCCATAAACTCGGGAGTGCCTACGCAAAACAAGCACGAAGAGGTCTAAGCATAAGATTTGGACAAGAAGTTAGAACAAACGATCTTGCAACATACCGATGACACTATGGGCAGAGTGGCAGTCCCGCAGCATTCTTGCAAGACCAAGATCACCAATTTTGACTTGCCCAAGATGCCCATTCACAAAGATATTATCACACTTAAGGTCTCTATGGATAACAGGAGGGTCGTGCTCATGCAGATAAACAAGCCCTTCCAAGATCTGCCGAGCCCAGGACTTGATTGCTCGGATATCTATCCGCAAGTACTTATTTTTGTATCTACACAAGAACAGGACAGGGTCATACAGAGCAAAAACAGAGTAATCTTGTCAAAAGAAAAGGTGCAAGTGAATTACTGTCGGAGGGTCCCAGAAGTGAACAACTCGGTGATGAAGTTGAGAGTATGGGATTGAACATCGATCCAGGAAGTGTAGAAACGAATGATTGATTTGTGGTTGAGAGTGCTAAGGAGATGGACCTCGGAGTAGAGCCTCTGTAGATCAACAGAGGAACGCAGAACCTCTTTTAACTTAATCTGGCTCCACGCTACTTCTATTCCAAGCATCTCGTCGATTGCTTTGTACACTGTCTTCATCGCTCCCTTTCCAAGAACTTCCGCAAACTGTTCCAACATAAAACCAAACTGTTACAAAAAAAGGTTTGATATGATGAACATAATAGAGTCTGTCTCCCTACTTACACGTCCATAGCGACCAGTCGGATCAGTTTCGACATACTCTAAAACTTGATTCATGTTCATGGTTGACCAAAAACTCGATTGATGATCCCAGAAATGTTTTGAGACGACACACTTTCGTTTTATGGCTTAGAGATATCTCTCTGGTGGCCAAAAGTCGTCTTACTTACTTCTTCTTCTTCTACTTCATCAAAGAAGCGTCAGCAGATAATATGTTGAAACAGTCTTTGGCCCCAAATCACCCATTCGTATAGAATGAATAAAGACAAGAGCCTCAAACCTTGTTTGCATCAGAAATATTATAGAAAATCATATTTTTTTTTTTTTATTGACCCAATTGTAATATATATATATTTTTTCTGCAAATGCAAAACTTTGACAAAAGATACTCGAGCCACAGCATTGAAAACATCATCAAACGTGTAACACATTGAAAACACATGGCTAATATGCCTAAAAGGAAAAGAAGATGCCTTGGTTTATTTTGTGAACCACAAACACAATTGCAAAGAGGATAAGAGTTGAGAAAGTGTGGTTTATTGGAAAATGATATTGGGGGAGGAAAGAGTTTTGTTGCTTGAGGAAACTGCACGATTCAATCGAACCAATTATTAGTTTGGTGGACAAAAGAAAGAAAAAACCCAAAATATTGAAATTAACAAAAAATAAAACGACAAAAAGAAGGGGAAAAGTCAGAACAGAAGTGGGGAACATGAAGAGAATAGACTGACAGTGACATCACCGTTGAACATTTTTATTTTGTTGGCGCCTGGCGGCGACTTCCTTCAGCCCCCAAAGAGTTCACGGTTCTGTAATAAACTAATAGCACAACAAATATGCATTAACCAAAATATATATATGTTCATCATCTTACATAGCTTTGTATCTAAGGAGGCTCCGAATGTTAAAAGACTACTGTTTTGACTACTGTTTTGTTCTGGTTCAGATGTTACTTGACAAGTGGAAAAGGAGAGAGAAGAGTGGTAAGAAAATGAAGATAAGGATGGAATATATCCCAAACAAGAAAAGCCGTCTAAGTTTGACACTGACTACAGAGGTTTGCAGCCAGAATTGCCCAAGAGCATATCATTATATTATGCTCATTCATCATTACCACACAAAATGTGAAAGACCTCTCCACCATCTTCTCCACAGTTGTCACAAAGGCAAAACACCACAGCAATTCAAAACCCATAGCGCAAGATTCCCAAAAGATGTTTACCTCTACCGAACTAAGTTCCTCCATTTGTCCTTCAAATCCACCTACCAAGTTACAACCGTTATATCACTCACACTTCGCATATAACTTATTCATGTAAATGGTGAGTATGAATGTTAAAAAAGGACATGCTCACCTCTGTCCTCTCCGCGAATACTGCAGGGTTTGCATTCTTTATATCTTTCCATGATTTACCATACCTGCACAACAACAACAACAACAAAATGACAATGCTATAAACGTATAAAATGTGGCTAGTATGAGCATTGAATATTGATAATAGAGTACGAGACTTGGCAAAGAGTGTTGCATACTCTTTTACTCCTTCCCTCAGAGCTTCCACTTCTTCAGGTGTCCACAATTTCTTTCGCCTTCTGACATTGGAATTTTCCTTCTTCAACGGGGATACATTTAGAGGTACGGGGGTTGGTAGACGAGGCCGAACTCTGCCAGACCATGGTCCCTGACTATCCGAACCTTTCTCATTCGCATTATCCCGTTGCTTCACAATTAAACCACAACTTCATGAACCAAAGAACAAGACTTTTAGAAAGCATCTTGAAGGAAAATTCACTAACACTCACCGGTGCTTCATTATGGTATTGACGGCTTGTTCTAGTCCTATTACCCCGAGCAGACTGAGGAGTGACATCAACGGAGTGGTCGATTCCATTGTTAGGTTCTTGCCCCTGCCTAGTGGAAGGGTCGATGTGTCCTTGAATCTCTAACAAATAATCCTTCAGCTCTCGAGCAGCCGTTTTGTCCCCCTTATCAAGACTTGGCTCATGTTCCTCTTCTTGTGCACCCATTGTCTCCTCCTCGTCTGCTGCATTCACCTTATCAACCCCATCATTCTCCAGACATCCCACTCCTTCAACATCATTAGCGTTCTCTCTACTGTTCTCATTCCCATCCTCCTCCTCACCAGTTCCACGCCGCTCGTTGGCGTTATCAATGGTGTCACTCTCCAAACACCTCATGCTTTCATCAACAGGATTTGGATCTCCTCTGTTGTCTACGTTCTGAGCCTTGCGCTTAAGAAAGCTCCTTTGAGCTACTGATTCAAGAGAGGAACTCCCAAGTATTTCCCACTGCTCTTTGAGAAGCTGAGTGAGAAAGGAGATGGCAGTGTACCTGATGTTAGTCTCGCGAATCCGCTGATAGAGCTCGGGATCCTCAAGGGCCTTCTTCAGATCAGTCTCCCACTTCAACAAGTCATGGGTCACCAAATCGCTCCCACGCTCCTTCAAAATACCAATTCGCTTAGTCCATATCCTCTCAAGGGCGTCGGTGAAGAAGCCATCCGAAGCAGACAATGGCCACATGAATCTATGCGTGCACTCTACAGCCGTCCAGCAATAAGCAGACTTGTGAGACTCCATGAGTAGCGAATGTTGCTGCAACAGAAGCTTCTCAAGAATCTCGAGTAGGTCAAGCGTTCCTTCGTCGATCATACCTCGGATCAATGAATTGGAGATGTCCCGCAAAACGGAAGATATCTTGAGCTTTATGCAGTCAGGGGAATCTCCAAATTTCAGCGCCGAAATCAGATTAGTAGGAGAAACCCTAGGATTTTGTTGTCGACGGATGAAAAATTCAGCAACCCATTTGTCGATAACTTCCATTTCGAAGCTTTTCCGATCAAAGTTACAACCTTTTGTTTTGTTTCCGCCGATGCAGTTTGGCCGGAGAAGACGAAAAGCTTTCGGATCAGCTATCGGAAAACAGACACAGGTTAATGGGCCTTTGGTTGGGCCTGAAGTCAAAGTAAGATTATTCGGTGTGGATGCTAAACGATTGACAAGTGTCGTGAGCTGAGCCTTATCCACAGATTTCCCAATCCTCTTTTCTCTCTTTGGCTTGGCGCGCTCTCTCTCTCTCTCTCTCTCTCTCTCTCTCTCTCCATAGTTCCATTTCTGATTTCTCACTTTCACAGTCTTGTGTCTGTGCGATAATGGCCATGGCAGAGCTTTCAACCCCCAAAACGACGTCGCCTTTTCTCCACTCTTCGTCTCGGCTTGGTCTCTCCTCCAAATCGCATCTTTCAAATCACTTTCGCCATCGTCTTCTTCCACCTCTCCCCACAAATCCCAACTCCAAAATCTCTTGCTCTGTTTCTCAGAAGTAAGTTCCTAAATCCTTTCTTCTCTCTATAAAAAATCTCAACTTTATCTGATCATATGCTTTTTTTGTGATAAAAAGTAGCCAAGCCCCTGTTGCGGTTCAAGATAATGGATTGGCGAAGACGAAGAAAGAGTGTTTTGGAGTGTTCTGCCTCACCTATGATCTCAAAGCTGTAATTTTTTTACTCTCTCCCTACTTCCCTTTTTCCCTTTTTTGGCCCCAACTTCCTCTTAAGAGTGGAGATAAACCTCTGTTTCTTACATCGTTTCACAAATCCTTAGAAGTTGGTCTTTGATTTTCAGTTGCCAATTGTGTGTGTTTGCAGGAAGAGGAGACAAAATCATGGAAGAAGTTAATCAATATTGCAGTTTCAGGTGCTGCAGGGATGATTTCTAACCACCTTCTCTTCAAAGTAAGTTGTTCCTTTTTCATTACTGTTTCATGGGATAAGGTTACTACCAATCATTGGTCTTATCTTATGTAACTTGGTTTTCCGGGTGTAGCTTGCTTCAGGTGCAGTGTTTGGACCAGACCAACCCATTGCTTTGAAACTGCTAGGATCAGAGAGATCAATCCAAGCTCTGGAAGGTGTTGCAATGGAACTGGAGGATTCCTTGTTCCCCTTGTTGAGAGAAGTTGATATAGGAACGGATCCATATGAAGTGTTCCAAGATGTTGAGTGGGCTCTTCTGATTGGTGCAAAACCTCGAGGCCCTGGAATGGAACGTGCTGCCTTGTTGGACATCAATGGCCAAATATTTGCTGAGCAAGGCAAAGCTCTTAACGCAGTTGCCTCTCCTAATGTCAAGGTCATTGTAGTTGGAAATCCTTGCAACACCAAGTAAGCTTTCTTCCTTAATTCTCCCTCTTCATCTCTTAATCAATATACTTTTTCCTCATATTCTCTTCTATTCAGCGCCTTGATTTGTCTTAAAAATGCTCCCAACATTCCTGCAAAGAATTTCCACGCCCTCACAAGGTTGGACGAAAATCGGGCCAAATGCCAGGTACCACATTTCACACAAACACATATTTATATAATGCGTACATATGATTGACAGTGCCATTTTGCAGCTTGCGCTTAAAGCCGGCGTCTTCTACGACAAAGTGTCTAATATGACCATATGGGGAAATCACTCCACGACTCAGGTTTGCACGAACTTGCTCTAGTGTCATTTGTAGTTTCTCTATATCTTGGGATGTTTCTCTTATTTTTTAGAGGTGAATCAGGTGCCAGACTTCTTAAATGCCAGAATTCATGGCCTACCGGTGAAGGATGTTATTACAGATCACAAATGGTTAGAAGAGGGATTCACTGAGAGTGTGCAGAAGGTAAACATGGCGTTTCCTGTGATATTGTGATGATTTCTGCAAGAGAGATATAACATTTGGCTGAGTAAGTTGCTTTTTGCGTTTGTTTTACAGAGAGGTGGCTTATTAATTCAGAAATGGGGTCGATCTTCTGCTGCTTCTACCGCTGTTTCCATTGCTGATGCTATAAAGTCTCTTGTAACTCCTACTCCTGAGGGTGATTGGTTTTCGTCTGGAGTACGTCTTCTTTTTAACTCATTTTGATAACAACAAGATAGATTGGTTCAAACTTTGATAGGATCGTGTTAATGTAATTTTAGGTGTACACAAATGGAAATCCTTATGGTATTGCAGAGGACCTCGTCTTCAGCATGCCATGCCGGTCAAAGGTATATTCTATCCTTAATACTTAAAAGCTTTCTCTAGTTGTAACTCTCAAAATTGGGTTTGTTTCCAGGGAGATGGAGATTATGAACTTGTCAAGGATGTAGAATTTGATGACTACCTTCGCAAACGAATCGCCAAGGTATAGCCTTCCTAGGGATTAGTATTTTTGCGGGTTTTGTATCTAAATTCCAAAAGTTAAACTGAGATGTGAAAATATTGCAGTCGGAAGCGGAACTGTTAGCTGAGAAGAAATGTGTTGCACACCTCACTGGAGAGGTATGTATCTAATCGTGTCTATATAAACTAATCATTTTAATAGAAGCTAACCTTATTTGCTTCATGGATGTATGTTTCAGGGCATCGCCTTCTGTGATCTTGGTCCGGTAGATACTATGCTTCCTGGTGAAGTTTGATTTTTGAAGGGCGTTGATCATCTCAAGTAAGCATTCTCTTCCGGGTTGTTAGCTGTACAGAGCACACCCACATTACTCATGTTGATCTATCAGAATAAGTGAATGAAACTCTTCATCTTTTTCGTCTTATTTATATTTGTATGTGATTTACTTGAGCAATGCACCAAAAGTCATATACAGTAGTGTTTGTAAACACTTGAAACGATCCTCTGCTTTGTTTCAGTTCCAGAACTCGGACTAGATAATGCATATCTAATGTCAAACACAAACTGTTCACAAATCTTACGAGCTTTTTTTGTTTTTTTTGTTTTACCAAAACCAATCCCAAAACAGCTCCCTATATGTGAAAGGGTAACACCAAACAAAGTTACAAAGAGTATGTATGCTATACATAAGAATCAAGAAGCGAGAATGGAGGAGGGTCTTGTTGGTCGATGCCCTGAAAAGGCGCTGCGTAGTCTCTTGCACTCGTCTTTGCAGTAGTCCAATGAAAAACAGAGCTGTCTTATCACTTCCCTCTTCTCTTCTGCTACTTCTTCTAGCTCCCTCCTCTGCTTCTCCACCTCCCTCTCCATCTCTATAGTCCTACCGTCTTTTGCTTTCATTTCATTTCCAAGCCGACTCATCTCTGATTCTAGCTCACTCACCCTTCTGTTTACCCTCTCTATGCATCTCTCTTTCTCTGCCTTTTCCACTGTCAGCACCTCGATTTCGCCCTTAAGCCTTTCCTCCTCTTCCATTTTCTCATTACTCACCCTTCTTATCTCGTCTTCAAGATAACGCACATTGGCTTCCAGCTCCTTGAACTGCTCATCGCGGTGCGTTTTTTCCTCCAACAGCTTGGATATCTCGGCTTTGACCTGTGCCTTCTCCGGGAAAATCTTCTCTTCTGCATCAGACACTGCTGTCTTTAGATCCCTGATCTCATGATCTCTACCTGCTAGACTCGATTTCAACATGGAGATTCTATCCAGCAGCTTCACCACCTCTCTTCTATCTGCACTAGACTTGCTCTTCCATGCTGCAGTTTCTTTCTGTGCCGACTCAAACAGGTTTTGCAGACTCTTGAGCTTTGCCTCATCACACTTGCTTTTCTCAACTTCTTTTCTCATGATGCCGTTTTCTTTCTCTGCCTCCCGAAGCCTCAGGCTTGTAATTCTCAGCTCTTCAGACAAAGTCCCAATGTCCAGGTCTTGGGTGGAAGCAGCCTCTTCACCATTTTCGTCATCCAAATCGGATGGCAAATATCTTGCAAGCTGGCTCTTTAACATATAAATCTGGTCTTCTGAGATCTGTATCTTGTCGTTTGCATCTCTCAGTTCTTGCTCACAAGCAGCAAGTTTTGCGGGGAAATCGACGAATTTACTCTCACTTTTCACTCTTGTCAACAAGCTCTCAGTATTTCCTTCAAGTTGCATCCTCAGTCTCTCTTTGGCTTCACGTAGCTCAATCTCAAGATCAGTGACCCTCTTGCTCAGGGTCTGAAAATCAGAGCCAATGCTCACATAACCGGGGTAATTAGTCACAGAAGAATCATCAGATTCCAGCTCGGAATCGGTAATAGAAGCAGAATCATCTCCATCTTTGTGATAAAGATCAGAGGAATGTCCTCCATAGCCAAGGAAGTAGTCAAAACCAGGAGCACGACGGGAAGGAGGACGGCCTAACCTATTAAGCTCGGTAGTGAGGTCGGAAGAAGAGATGTCAGAAAAGCCAGAGCTTTGCGACTGAAGCTCTAAAGGAGAACTTTTTCTCAACTCTCCGGTGATATTCTCGTACCGCTCGGCCAAAGAACGGTACATACGGTGAAACTCATCGACAAGACCAATAAGCTCAGGTCTCTTTTGGTAATACATCTCTGCCTTCTTAGCAAACGAATCTGCATCTTCCTCTATCAACTTCACCATCCGTTTCACGCTCCGGTCCATCTCTGATCATCATCACACACAAAACATAATCGTTTTACAACAACAAAGTTGGCATATTTATTTTAATTTATGAAAAAGACTACCCACCCGATTTGGGAACCCTAAAGCTATATAACACAATGATTTACACACACCAACGAGAGGAATGAGATGAGACTTACCATCGAGATTATTCTCGAGCCACTTTGAGTTTTTGAGGCCGATATGACTATCCCACCACCATGGATGAGATTTGGTTGATTCTGTTCGTTTGATGCTCTTCTTGGAACGAACCTGGCAAAACCCAGAAAATCAAGAATGAGAATCGATTGTTGTTGGTATGAAAAAAAAGACAAGGTTTTGTTTTTGTTTTGTTTTTGTATGTACCAGATCATAATCCATGGCTGCAAAATCGATGGACCCTATGCGAAAGCTGGAAACACACAAGAGACAATCATGAGACAATGGGAAAAGACGACTACTTTTGACAAATAATTCAGATTCTGTTCTGTCAGACAAATAATACAAAACGTCGGTCTTTTTTTCCCCAAAAAACAAAAAGATGAATAGTGTTGAGAGAGAATCATGACAACTTCGTAATACACAGAAAAAGGACAAAAAAAAGAGAGAGAACCTGACAAGAAGAAGAAGAAGATGGAGAGGCTTTGTTTGTTAGGAGGAGAAGAAGAAGAAGAGGGAGATGCAGAGAGCTTTTTAGATTGTTGAAAGAAACAAAAAACAAAATTAAAAGTCAAAAGAATTTATACAGTTACCTTTTTAAGACAGATATTGCGGACAAGTCTTGCTTAGTAGTTTGCAAATAAACGTGGCCAAGTGATTGGTTGTCTGTCTGTAATTAAAAATCCATTAAAGTATGTAATTTGGGACTAATTCCACAGTGTCCATGTGGAGAGATAAAAGATGATAGGGTTGTAATTTGACCTCTCCCTCCCCACTAATCGAACCGACCATTCATAAGATTAATGGTCATTTCTGACTATTTCCTCTTGTTTTTTTTTTTATGTTGCCATTTCACATACTTGAAAACAAATCTTGCAGGCAATGAGTTACCTTTTTTTTTGTTTGGTCTGAAAATCAGGCTTTTTTCTATTTAGAATGTAATTAAATGGGAAGACTTTTCTTGGGTTTAGGAGTAATCGCGTTATCTGTGTCTTAAGACCCAAAAGGCCAACACTATTTGTATTTTGTATTTTGTGGCGCTCCACTTCCTTGGCTTTTCATTTCACTTCAAATTTTAAGCATTAAAAATTACATATTCTTTTTTTTTTTAAATAATCTATTTTCTTTATGATGTGTCAGCCTCTGATTGAAAGTTCAACTGTTGATTTAAACAACCAATTTTCACCAAATATAAAAAAACAATTTTCGACATGTTTTTTTCAAGTTTTTTAGTTAAATGTTGTTGTTGACCCAAAAAAGAAGAAGTTCAATGTTGTTTTGTGATTACTATATATATAAATATAAATATTTTTACATGTAAAATCTATTACATCTGCTAGATTTAAGACTATCATTTAAAAAAAATAGTTAATACAAATAGAGAATATTATCTCGCAAATCTTCATGTATTTTTAATAAGAAATATAAATATTTTTACATGTAAAATCTATTACAACTGCTAGATTTAAGACTATCATTCAAAAAAATTACTTAATACAAATAGAGAATATTATCTCGCAAACCTTCATATATTTTTAATAAGAATCATATATTATAATTTGAACCCTAATTGATGCAAATTCCCTTCCTAAATATAAACTCTTATTGTTATAAAAGTAAAAAAAAAAAAAAACAATCACTCTAGTGGGTTTTGCTCAACCGGTAAAATGTTTTGAATTTTTTACTTGAAAAAAACACGGTTCGAACATTCTACTTTGACATTGTAGAGAAAAATATATATATATTTTATTTTAAATTATAAAGTAGGCAACATGTAAATTTTTTAATCATTTTAGATTAGTTTAATTATTTAGTTTAAACTATTTATTTATTTGATTTTGAAAACGATAAATCTCAATTAAAAATTTATAGCGTAAAAAAAAAATGTCAATATATTAGTGGCATAATAATGAGTTTAAGGAGATGGGTCAATTTGGTTAATAACCCAAAAAAAGGAAGTTGAGAAGTTGACATAGGCTTTGCCTTAATTAGAAAATCAAGTGTGTACGATTAGTGCCTCCTTGTAATAGAGTTTGCCGATGCAAAATTTTCGATTTACTCATAAATTTTTCTTAATTTATGAAATTTGGAAAACAGAAAACTATGTGATTGACGCATGTCCAGCCAAATACGAAATTTCAGGTTTTCTATTTTGGTTTAGTTTGGTTAATTATGTTGTAGTAAAACTATAGCTATACGAATTAAGCGGGAGGGTTACAAGTACACAAAATAGCAATTGAGGCAAGGAAGGAGATTTATTAAAGAACGAAAAGGAATGGAGTCATATGATTAGCTGGAGGGTTACGAGTACACAAAATAGCAATAAAGGCAAGGAAGCAGATTTATTGGCCAAAAAAATGTTCATGATTGGCCATAGCCATACACTTCTAATTGTTTTTTTGGGATGTGTTAAAGCAGTTCCAGTTCCAGTTACAAAGGTTGGAAGGTCTGACAATCATACAGAAGCTTTACAACAAAAGCATTCAAGTAGTGAAAGGATTAACATAGAGAGGAAACTTCCCGCATCTCAACCAACGGCTCTCTCTCTCCTCACTAAAGACAAGAACAGAGCATGTGTAGAGTTTTGGTATGACCAAAAAGAAAGCATGGGCAGATGATTAAACAAAGAAAGTATGGGCAGAGGATTAAACAAAGACAATATTCTCATAAAGAACCGTTTTAATATTCTAAACACTCTAGTCATGTGACTAGCCGAGACAAACCTCTGTAGTTTGTTTAGAATATAAATGCACCCTATTGTTGTAACCGAAAACTTAAGAGAGTGAAAAATAAAAAGAACTTCATCTTCTTCACTAGAGCTTAAGCTCTACTTTCACTTTCATGGTATCAGAGCCATGGATAACTCCATGGGCGTTTACTCATATCCTTCTCTTAATATCTCCAACTGTGTGACTGTGAAACTCACATATCGCAACTATATACTCTAGAAATCGCAGTTTGAATCTTTCCTCTCAAGCCAACAACTCCTTGGGTTTATCAATGGAGCAGCAAAACGTCCTTCTGCAACTATTCCTATTCGCAACAACGATGGGTTAACGGAAGAAGTTGAAAACCCAGATTTCCAAGCGTGGTTTCGTTCTGATCAAGTTGTTCGTGCTTGGCTTCTTGGATCTCTGTCTGAAGATGTACTGGGTCTCGTTGTTGGATCTACAACATCTCAAGAGGTATGGCTCACTCTGGCAAATCATTTTAACCGAGTGTCTTCTTCTCAATTATTTGAGCTTCAACGCCGTCTGCAAAATGTCTCCAAACATGGTAAAACTATGAGTGAGTACCTACGTGAGATCAAAGGACTTTGTGACCAGTTTGCATCTATCGGAAATCCTGTGAACGAAAAGATGAAGATATTTGCAGCTTTACATGGACTTAGCAGGGAGTATGAGCCTGTAATCACGGTTATAGAAAGCTCTATGGATGTTCATCCAGGACCTGCTTATGATGATGTTGTCTCTCGGTTAATCGGTTATGACGATAGTATGCAAACCTACACCTCTGATTCCAAGCTTACTCCACATCTGGCCTTCAATACCAACCGTTTCTCTCAATCTCCGGGTTACTACGCTAACAGAGGTCATGGTCGATCTTATGGACGTTTTGGTAACGGTCGTGGTCGAGGTTCTTTTTCCACTAGAGGCAGGGGATTTCACCAACAAATATCCTCTTTCTCAAGTTCCTCACCAAGCTCAGATGGAGATAACCGACTTGTTTGTCAGATTTGTGGAAAGGTTGGACATCCGGCTCTTCGTTGTTGGCATAGGTTTGACAACAGTTACCAGGATGAAGACATGCCTACAGCCCTTGCAGCCCTGAAGATTCCTGATGTTACAGAGAACTCAGGACAAGAATGGTATCCTGACACGGGAGCCACTGCTCATGTCACTAATTCTCAGCATCATCTGCACCACTCTCAACCTTACTCAGGGTCAGACGCTGTAATGGTTGGAGATGAAACTTTTCTTCCTATAACTCATACTGGGTCAGCTTCTCTTCCTTCTACATCAGGTGCGTTACCACTCAAAGATGTTCTTGTATGTCCTGATATTGCTAAGTCCCTACTATCTGTTTCTAAGATTACAAAAGATTATCCCTGCTCTTTTACTTTTGACTGTGATGGGGTACTTGTCAAGGACAAGGAAACACGGAGGCTACTCACTCTGGGAAGAAATCATGAAGGACTCTGTGCTGAAGGATCCTCCACTTCGGATGTTTTACTCCTCTAGACAACGTTCTGCATCAGCAGAAATTTGGCATAGAAGATTGGGACATCCTCATTTGAAAATTCTTCAGCACCTAGCTACTAGTAATGCCATCATAATGAATAAAAGTTCTAGTTTTATGTGTGAAGCTTGTTGTTTCGGTAAATGCTCACGGCTGCCTTTCTCTGCATCTTCTTTTATTGCTTCTAGATGTCTTGAACGAGTCCATTGTGATCTTTGGGGACCATCACCTGTGACTTCTGTCCAGGGTTTTCGTTATTATGTAATCTTCATCGACACTTGGTCAAGATTTTGTTGGTTTTATCCTCTGAAGATGAAATCTGACTTCTTTGATACATTTATAATCTTTCAAAGGTTTGTTGAAACTCAGTTTAGCTGCAAAATTGGAACTTTCCAATGGGATGGTGGAGGTGACTTTATTAATCAAAAATTTCTCACTCACCTGCAACAATGTGGGATTCAACAATATATTTCTTGCCCTCACACTCCGCAGCAAAACGGTTTAGCAGAGAGGAAGCATCGATATTTGACTGAGTTGGGATTATCTATGTTGTTTCAGAGTAAAACTCCTCATAAATTTTGGGTTGAAGCCTTTTTTACATCGTGTTTTCTTAGTAACCTACTGCCTCCCTCAGCTCTGGATACTGATATATCCCCTTATCAGAAACTCTATGGACATCCACCTGATTATTCAGCCTTAAGGTCTTTTGGGTGTGCTTGTTATCCCACTCTTAGGGACTATGCATCAAATAAATTTGATCATAAGTCTCTAAAGTGTGTTTTCCTCGGCTATAATGCAAAATACAAAGGATATAGATGTCTCTATCCACCAACAGGCAGAGTTTACATCAGCCGACATGTCATCTTTGATGAGAGTGTGTTTCCCTTTGCTGATGCTTACAGACATCTTCAATCTTCAGAGTCCACACCCCTTCTAGCAGCATGGCAACAAAGTTTCATGTCAGCTGCTCCTTCAGCACAAATTCTCTCAGTTCCATCTCATGTGCTTCCTCCACCTACTGAGTTATACTCTGTGCCTATCTCCTCTCCTACTACCTCTACATCAGTTTCCTCTGAAGCCAATCCATTGTTGTCTCCTCCCTTGTCTACTGCAGATGCTGTCCCATCACTTCCAGAGGTTACTCCTTTAGTAGCTGCTTCAGATTTGCCTACTGCTTTAGACATGGAGTGTACTGGACGTACGGCAGGACTCGTTCCTGATCCTATAGGCGCTTGCACTCCAGACTCTACATGCAGGCCAGTCATTTCTGAATCTTCTGAGCCTACTGATATTTTCTCTCCTTCTGAGACTTCGTCTTCACTTGCTTCAGATGTTATTCCTGCTTCTGGTCATCAAATGACCACCAGATCCAAGGTAGGTACGTTTAAACCTAACCAAAAATATGTTCTCCTCACACAGAAAGTGTCTTATCCTGAGCCTAAGACAGTCACCGCTGCACTCAAAGACGAAGGCTGGACTGAGGCTATGGTAGAAGAAATGGACAACTTTGCTGAAACACAGACATGGACGTTAGTACCTTATACTTCTAATATGTCAGTCTTGGGAAGCAAATGGGTATTCAGAACCAAGCTTCATGCGGATGGATCACTTAACAAACTAAAGGCCAGACTTGTTGCCAAAGGTTATGATCAAGAAGAGGGTATAGATTACTTGGAAACCTATAGTCCTGTTGTCAGAACAGCTACCATGAGAATCGTCCTCCACTTAGCTATAATCATGCAATGGGACATTAAACAACTCGATGTTAAGAATGCTTTTCTCCATGGTGATCTCACTGAAGTTGTTTATATGCATCAGCCTGTAGGTTTTGTTGACAAGGCTAGACCAGATCATGTTTGCCTTCTACATAAGGCTATATACGGTTTAAAACAAGCTCCTCGAGCATGGTTTGATAAGTTTAGTACATTTCTTCTGGAATTTGGATTTGTCTGTGGAAAATCAGATCCGTCTCTCTTTGTTTACACTAACAACAAGGATGTTATTCTTCTTTTGCTCTATGTGGACGATATGGTAATCACTTGAAACAACTCCCAGCTTCTTGACACTCTCCTTGCTGATCTACATAAGCAGTTTAGGATGAAAGACCTTGGCCAATTACATTATTTTCTTGGAGTACAGGCACAATTCCATTCAGAGGGGCTTTTTCTCTCTCAGCAAAAGTATGCCGAGGATTTATTGGCTGTTGCAGGAATGTCTAACTGTCAACCAATGCCAACACCTCTTCCCTTGCAGTTGAACAAAGTGCCTGATCAAGAAGAATTGTTCTCTGAACCTACCTACTTCCGAAGCCTTGCAGGTAAATTGCAATATCTCACTATGACTAGGCCTGATCTTCAATTTGCAGTGAACTATGTGTGCCAAAATATGCATGCTCCAACAACCTCTGATTTCAATCTGCTCAAGCGGATCCTCAGATACATCAAGGGAACAATCACCATGGGAATTTCCTTTAACAAAGACACTGATTGCACTTTAAGAGCTTACAGTGACAGTGATTGGGCTGGTTGTCTAACTACGCGACGGTCGACTGGTGGTTACTGCACTTTTCTCGGCAATAACCTTATTTCATGGTCCTCCACGAAGCAAGAAACAGTTGCCAAAAGCTCAACCGAAGCAGAGTATCTTTCTTTATCTGAAACATCTTCTGAGCTCACGTGGATTGGCAATGTTCTAAGGGAACTTGGTATCTCTCTCCCTTTGACTCCAGAACTCTTCTGTGACAACTTATCTTCAGTATACCTCACTGCAAACCCAGCTTATCACGCTAGAACAAAGCACTTTGGTGTGCATCACCACTATGTCCGTGAAAGGGTCGCACTTCACTCTCTACTTGTGAAACACATCCCATCTTATCTTCAGCTGGCTGATATCTTTACAAAGTCTTTGCCTTTTGCTTCCTTCACTTCTCTCCGTTTCAAACTCGGTGTTGACGTTCCTCCCACACCTAGTTTGAGAGGGGCTGTTAAAGCAGTTGCAGTTACAAAGGTTGGAAGGTCTGAGAATCATACAGAAGGTTTACAACAAAAGCATTCAAGTAGTGAAAGGATTAACATAGAGAGGAAGCTTCCCGCATCTCAACCAACGGCTCTCTCTCTCCTCACTAAAGACAAGAACAGAGCATGTGTAGAGTTTTGGTATGACCAAGAAGAAAGCATGGGCAGAGGATTAAACAAAGACAATATTCCCATAAAGAACCGTTTTAATATTCTAAACACTCTAGTCATGTGACTAGCCGAGACAAATCTCTGTAGTTTGTTTAGAATATAAATGCACCCTATTGTTGTAACCGAAAACTTAAGAGAGTGAAAAATAAAAAGAACTTCATCTTCTTCACTAGAGCTTAAGCTCTACTTTCACTTTCAGGATGAAGATGTGGAAATGGAGATTGAGTTTGGTTTCATGATTTACATGTTCATGGGTTTTGTAGTTCTTCTAGAGTGAATTGGTTACTGATATATACTGACAATACTGTGGTTGTGTAAGAAATGCTGCTTCTTAAACTGGGTTATGTTGTTTGTAGTTTGCTTTCGTGGAATCATATTCAAAGCCAACTATACAAGATAAAACCAGGATCCCAAATTGAACCGGGCTTAAACCAAACCGGAACGGACAGACTCGGACTGAAACATAACCACTAGGGCCCATACCATATTGGGCTTCAAAAGGAGAAAAAGGGCAACATGACCACTAGGGTCCATAAAGGTGCCGTCCGCAAAAACGAGATGATAAGAGATGCTCGTGACCATAGACGTGTCTCGATCACACACCGTCGGATTTGAGCTTCAAGTAAAAATAGGTATCCCTAAACACCACTGTATCTTATTATATAAAATTAATGTGTCAAACTTCGTAATTAACACGATCGTGACACGTGTCAGCCGATCGATCGGATTTTGACACATGTAATTTTTTTTCCAATTAGATTTTGACATGTGTCATATAAATCTTATTTTTTAAAAACTTATATATTTGTGTTTATCAAGTATATTATAAAAATCAACATATATCAAAAAAATAATTAGTTTCTAATAAATAATTCATTAAAATAATTAGTTGATAAGCATTGTCTATTCCTTTAAATATTGATTTTATTATATGTCTCGGTTTTGTTTTTTTCGTAGAACCATTTTTTTTCTCTTTTTTCGTTTACGTTTATTAAGATGAATTATGTTTCAAATTTTCTTCATTATAATATTAATTAATATACGTGTAAAATTTTTTTAAGTTCAAATAGATTTAGGTTTACATACCCATCAAAGATTATAATATTTTACCTTTATATAATAAGATAACCATCTATTACTCTCTTATTCGATAAAAACAACATATCTCAACATTTTCCAATTAGCTTATTTTAGTAATTCATAAAAAAAAAAGTAAATAAACTATATATATACACGCTTACATATATTTTGATTTTAAATAGAAATAGATATGACAAAAAAATCAAACACGTTTTCTCATTAGAATATTAAATACACGTGTAAAAATATTTTGAATAGAATTAGGTTTACATAACCAAATCTTTAAGGATTATAATATTTCATTTTTATTTAAACAATTTTGTATTCTCTCGATCTTCCCACCAAGCAATTTAAAATTTCAATAACCTATTCTAAAATTTATGTTTAGCCAGATGTCAAAATAAAATTTTCCATTTAAAAAAAATATAATATCATTATATTTTGAAATCAGACTAAAAAAATGTACATTGTATTGTGATTTTTTTAAAGACTTACCACCAGTGGCGGACCCAGGAATTTTTTTTACCGGGGTCAAAAAAAAGTAATTATTTATTTTATAATTATTTTTAAATGTAATATTACTGTAAAATATTTTTTATATAGAGTATTAAAGCTAAGCATATTTTTTTAAACAAAAAATATTTTCTATAGGAAAACAATACTTAATATAAAATGGTATTAAAAGATAGATTTAATTATTATCAAAAAGTGAAAATTGATTTAATAATATTGACGAAAATAAAATTAGAGAAAAAAAATTATTTTATTGACACAATTACAAGAAAAACGACATTTACAGAGAAAAAATCAAAAAAAAAATTACAAGAGAAACAACATTTACATAAAGTATTTATAAAGAGATATAAGAAAAATAAGCAAAGTATAAAATCTGGAAAAAAAACTAAATATTTATTAGAAAGAAATAATAAAAGGTGTATATAGTTGCAGAATTTGAAAACAGAAACAAAAATTTAGTTGGATTAAGTCCAACTAAAGTTAAATTTTAGATTTAGAAAGACAAAATCGGGCTTTGGGCCCAGAAAAATGGATAAAACCTAAAAAGAGTGGATCAAAAACAAATGGAAAAAAACTAAAAAAAGGTGCAACAGGGAGCTTTGAACTCGGGTTAGGGGGGTCAGTAAAAAATACTTTAGTCAATTGAGCTGTTGAATCAAGATGGTAACAAGCTTAAAATTATAATATATATTTTTAAGGGGTGTCAGTTGACCACCTTTGCTTTACGTGGGTCCGCCTCTGCTTACCACTACGTAGACATCTTAAATATTATAAAATTGATGTATGAGAAGAAAATTATTTTGAAAGTTTCTCATGTTGTGAAAATTATAAAAAGTAAGAAACCAAGTGATGAAACACATATAATTCGTTTTTCATTGGAAGAAAAATAATACTTAATTCATAAGTGAAAAAGAAAAATACAAATTAAAAAATGTGAGTAATTTTAATTCAAATAAAAATACGTAAATGATTTGTCAAGAGTTTAAAAAAAAAAAAGATATATGAGTAGTTACATAATAAAAAGTAAACATAATTTAAATAGGAATAGGAAAAACTAATAATTTAGAAATATGTGAAGAAAAATAATTGAAAATTCAGTTAATATAAAAAAAGTAGGAGAATCAAAATCAATAAATAATTTGTAGGCTTTTCTACGAGTGATTTCACATCGATGTTTTCAATCTTATTTTATTTATTTTTACGGATGATTTGATTTTGTTTTCCATTTTTGTGCTGTTTATAAAATATTAAAGGAGTCAAAATAATACAACTAAAATATAAGAATAAATTCATCAAGATTTTAAAAATGAATTAAAAATAATATTAATTCAAATAGAATAGGAAAACTAATAATGTGAGTAACATTAATTTAAATATATATATATATATATATATATATGTGAGTAACTACATAATTAAAAGTAAACATAATTCTAATAGAAATAGAAAAAAATAATTATCTACAAACCCGCATATATGCGGGTTCTTTATCTAGTATATAATAAAGTCGTAACCTTTTGAAATTGCCGATTTCCTCTCTCCTCTTTTCCTGTCTCTCGTTTCCATTCTCCCGTAACCTCTCTACCGCTATACGAGATCCAAATGAAAGTCCTTTGCTTTCTTCTGAAATATTCTCCTCTTTCCGAAATCTTAAAGCCTCTCTCTCCCTGTCTCTCCCTCTCTCCATGACTGATCAAAGGTTAAGCCTTTTTTTTTATTTACTGTTCCGATTTACATACTTTTTGTGTTTACCGTTTGTTCTGATGCAATCTCCTGTTTACTTAATTCAGGAACTACAGATCCAAGCTTATAAAGCTTTGAAACCAAAGATTTGTCCTTTTTGTTAATATTCAATGTTCCGATCTATGTCCTTTTTTCTTGTTTACCGTTTGATCTGATGCAACATCCTGTTTTTTTTTTTTGAATATTCAATGGTCCGAGCTATATGTTTTTTTCTTCTTGTTGAGCGTTTGATTTTTATTTCCTGCTTATGTCATTTCAGGAACGACAGATCCAATGTTTTAAAGTTTTGAAACCAAAGGTTTGTCTTTTTTAATAAAAAAATATTCAAACGTTTGATCTGATTTTTTTTTCCTTCTGGATTGATAGCTTGTTGAGTGTTTCTACTTCAAAGACTGGCAAGCATGGTCACTCCAATTGTCACTTTGTTGCCATTGATACCTTCACCTCTAAGAAGTTTGAAAATATTGTGAGTTAAGTCATTAACTATAGCTAGATTCAGCAGATAATCCAAGATTGTTTGATGATCTAATTCGAGATTGTTTCTTGTGTCAGGTTAGACATGTGATCCGTACTGATTACCAGCTGATTGATAACTCTGGGATTGCTCTGTATATCTTCGTACTCACTTTCCTCATCACTCCAACTTTATTTCACCCTGGACATGTTTGAAATTCAAAATATTTGTGTTGACATTGCAGGTTAGCCTTCTGACTGGTAATGGTGGGACTTATGATGATTGCAAGCTTCCCACCGATGATAGTCTGAGCGCTCTGGTTATTTTCTTAGCCTTTTAATTCATACACATGGACTGTGTTTATCTTTGGAATTTCATGATATTGAATATTGAAACAATTGTGGGTATATTGGTAAATGCCAGATGAAGAGTGGATTCGAAGAGGGACAAGATTTGATGAGGGACAGAACTCAAAATTCAGGTAAAATCAAGATGGTTTTTTTTTTAATATAAATTTCACAACGTTTCTAAGATTTAGAAAATGTAAACCTGTCATGCATACATCAAGAGATTGATTATATCAGGATGCAAACCTTATTTGAAAGTTGAAATATACTTCCTTAGAAGTAGGAAAATCCAAATATGCAAATCCTTGTCCATATTTCTAAGATTTATAAAATGTAAACCTTGTCATGCATGCATCAAGAGTTTGATTAAATCAGTATGCAAACCTTATTGAAAGCTGAAGTATATTTCCTTAGAAATAGGAAAATCCAAATATGCAAATCCTTGTCCTTATTTCTAAGATTTATAAAATGTAAACCTTGTCATGCATACATCTGATTTTTTATTAAATCAGTATGCAAACCTCATTGAAAGTGGAAATATGTCCTTAGAAATAGGAAAATCCAAATATGCAAACATTTTCCTTATTTCATGTTTCCCCATAGGCGTAGTGCACAAAGGTAGTCAGATTTCAGACCTAATTTTGAAATATTAATGTCTGCATGCATTTCATAATTGATATCAGGCATTTCCATCAAGTGATAATTAGATTTTAAGTCAGTCATTTTTAACAATACATCTCCAATTTTCAATCTATGAAATCAGAGACGAGAACATAAGGGTGCAATTTTCTAATATGTTGTCCTAGAAACATAAATTACATATTAATATTTTGATAATAATATGGCAGATGTTGCAGATGTGTGGACTGGTGAAGCACATCTGCAACATCTGTCAAATTATTATCAAAATATTAATATGTAGTTTATGTTTCTAAGACAGCATATTAGAAAATTGCACCCCTATTCTCGACTCTGATTTCATAAATTGAAGATTTATTGTTGGAAATGGCTGATTTAAAATCTGATTATCACTTGATGGAAATGCCTGATATCAATTATGAAATGCATGCATGCATTAAGATTTCAAAATCAGGTCTGACATCTATTTCTCTCTTTGTTAAAACAATTATTTAAGATTTCTTGAGGTCGTTTCAAAATCTGGTCTGTCATATTTCTCTGAGAGTACTTGAGATTTCTGAGGTTGTTGTTTGAAAACTTGTTTCAAAAAACAAGTCTGTGACACCTATTTTTCTCAGATCTAAACGAGAAATTAAGATTTCTAGTCTACAAACGTACGATTTATCAACAAAATTAGCAAAAATAATCACATCACAAACCCTAGATCGTAACAGACTTAAACTCCCCAGGATTTACGCGAGCTTCGAGTCGCTCTATCTCAGTCTCTATCTAAGATCTGAGATATTGAAGATATTTATTTTTTTGTTGTAAATTTGTACACCGTTGTAAATCTCTAAATCTTTGTTGGGCCAGGCGCGGTCCATTTGGGTAAATGATATGATTTTGTAAAACACCCCCGGCAAAATGTGTAGTTTAGTTGCGAAAATATAATTATGTCATATTTGGAAATATTGAATATAATTAAAATTTTACTAAAATTAGCATTTTAATATTTTTTATCTACTTCTTTGTAAATACTATTAATTTTTTTTAATTTTATTGTTTAAAGTTAAATAATTAATATTGTTGGGACGAGCCCCACCGCACTTGCGAACCGTTCGTGAGCCCCATAGCACCTCTTATTTCGTAGGCACTTCCACACGCTCAATATTTATATGTTTAGGCTTACACCGGTATATTGTTATCTGTATTTGTCCTCAATTAGTTTAGTTCTATTTTTCTTATACGCTCAATATATATATGTGTGTAACTGTACTAATGTAGTTTTAAGTTTAATTGGTCACAAAAATATATTCGTATAGTAGAATCATCGAAAATTTTCATTGTTGTTCGTATGCTTTCAGTTTTAACTTTCTTTTTGTTTTACTGTTTTGAAAAGCTCGACAATATACATAACTTGTATGTTAAGTTTCCGAGAAGATTAAGAAAGAAGCAAGAAACTCTGTTACAAAGTTTGAGGATTGGAAAGAATATTCTTCTTCGCAAAGTTCGATGTGTAAAATAAATTTTTATTAATTCAATTCAAGGTGGTCTCTTTGCAAGCATGAGGCGTCTGTTTATAAGGTTTACATATTCATAATCCTAATATAAAGAAACATAAAACAAATCGTAATTAAATATGAAAATCGAAAACGTGAGTGTGAAGTAAAGATGCGCTGCATCAGGTGCTGATTTCTCCTCCTGGGCCGAGTAAACATTTCAGCCTCCGAATTTCTTTGGTTTATCTATTAAGACTCTTGTACCGAAGACGAACAAGAGAAAAACTTCTTTGAAATTGACAGGTACCCCTAAAGACTCTGGGATTTCCTTTCAAACTGTGTTGAAGCTCGGACCACGTGTTCTTTTATTTGGTGTATGTATGGGTTTGCAGTGTGTATATAGGAGAAGCATTTGGAGTTCAGTTGCATTTTCCGTACCGTTGTTCTAACATGGTTTGGCTTTATAAGTAATGGATCCCCGACTCTAATGCGCTTTTGTATGACCTTTGGTTGTAGGAAAGATCGTAATGTCACCATTTGATGTTATGCATGGGAAAAGCTCCATGGTCTACTATGATGAGAAAGGAGAAGAAAGCTTGTTCTTTCGATTGTCAAAGTATGAATCATGTTTTTTCTAATATATGCTTTCTGCGAAAGCCATAATCATAAGTCTGTAAGTGCGTACTAAAAACAAATCTTGTTGGTCTGTCTTTTTCAGCCCATTCCTTGTAGGTAGAGATCACAGCCTCGTGATTGAAAAAGAAACATTTCCCAGTGATGAAATCGATGTTACTGCATGGGCAGGCGATGGGTTTGTTATGGCAGCCCGACACTGGACGCACAAGCATATACATGTAGAACCCCGCTCAAGTGTTTTAGTGTTTCTTCTTGCCTCATCCAGTAAAAACATAACTCTCTTAAAATTGTTAACAGTGAGTTCAATTTCATCTGGAGAATAGTATAACAACTCAAGGCAGGACAACAAACTTGTAGAGAAAAAGGAGGCTGAGAAGTTGACATAGGCTTTGCCTTAATGAGAAAATCAACTGTGTACGATTAGTGCCTCCCTGTAATAGAGTTTGCCGATGCAAAAAGTTATAAAAAAAAAAAACAATCACTCTAGTGGTTTTTGCTCAACCGGTAAAACGTCTTGAATTTTTACTTGAAAAAAAACACGGTTCGAACCTTCTACTTTGATATTGTAGAGAAAAAAAAAAAAAAAATTTATTTTAAATTATACAGTAGGCAACATGTAAATTTTTTAAATCATTTTAGATTAGTTTAATTATTTAGTTCAATTTAAACTATTTATTTATTTGATTTTGAAAACGATAAATCTCAATTAAAAACTTATAGCGTAAAAAACAAAGTGTCAATATATTAGTGGCATAATAATGAGTTTAAGGAGATTTACTCATATTCAAAACAAAAAGCATGTAGATATTTTTCTAAAATTTTTAAAAATTTCATCTAAAAAAAAAATGTTGTCTAGCCATTGGCAATTTGCTAAAAGCTAGCTATGAAGTAGGTAACTAGAGAATCTTGATTTGGCTCTTATCTTGTGCCTTGGTGTTAACGTTGTTGTATGGGCCTCCAAAGTTGCACCACTACACATCAAGATGAGGACTGGTAATTAAGGATAATCTTTTACATGGTATGGTGGAGAAACAATGTAATCTTTGTGAGTTTGGACAAAACTGCCTTTCACATCATCATTTATCCAAAGGATAAAGAAGAATGGATACGAAGATGAAGACATCACGGCCATACAGAAATATATCACCTACACTAGCTACAAAGATAATTGTAGAAAATTATGTGTGAGAAGAAAAATTGAAGATGAGTGAGCATCATTTTGTGTTTGTGCATGGTGCAGGGCATGGAGGATGGTGTTGGTACAAGCTCGCCAATTCACTTAGGGAGAGTGGTCACAAGGCCACCTGCATCGACCTCAAGGGCGCTGGGATCAACACAACTGATCCAAACACTGTCTCCTCTCTTGATGACTACGACCAGCCTCTTAATGACTTCCTCTCCCAACTTCCCCTCGACCAAAAGGTCATTCTTGTGAGCCATAGCGTTGGAGGAGGGAGCATGACGGCTGCCATGTGCCTCTTTCCTTCAAAAGTTTCCATGGCTGTTTACGTCGCAGCAGCAATGGTCAAACCTGGTAGTGTGATTCCCCCAGAGCTCAAAGATGTACTGAAGATATGTTCGGGGATTATAGAGGACGAAGCTAAGAAGCTATGGGACTTTACTTTTGGAAACGGACCCCAAAATCTCCCAACAAGCATGATGATGAAACCTGAGCATGTCCGGGACAAGTTTTACAACGAGAGCCCCATGGAGGTTTGTCCTTGACATACCAAACTCTTTATTACGTTCTCTGCCTCAAAAACTTTCTAGAGAATCTTTCATTCATTCATCCATTCTTGTATGATCAGGATTACACACTGGCCACCACGCTTCTACGTCCGGCCCCTGTCATGGCATTCGTAGGCATAATGGATATTCCGGAAGCATCAGAGACTGACAAAATCCCAAGGGTGTACGTGGAGACAGGCAAGGACCATTTGTTTAAACCATTTCTTCAAAAGTTAATGGTGAACCAGTGGCCTCCTGCTCATCACTTCCTTCTTCCAGGCAGTGATCACTCTGCGTTTTTCTCCCAACCTCAACTTCTCCATCAATTCCTCCTTCAAGCTGCCTCATCTCTCTCTCCCTGATTCTTCTCCATATATCTCTCTTTCGAACACCTCCTCCAAGTTCATCTTTTGTAATATTACTTGCATAAAATTGGATCATATTCATACATTTCATGAGACAGAGAAAGGAGCCTACAATAATTGCTATGTAAATGTCACCCACGCCTTCAACTGCGTCTTACTACTCAGGCAAGTGATCTCCAAAACAATGAACAGAAAAGCCTTAAAAGACTTGCAAACTCAAAAGCATATAGATAAAAAAGGGAAAGAGAAATCAAGGGGTGGTTTGAACGTTGGAGTCCTTTGGTTTGCTATTGTCATCCGAAGATGGCCTGGTCTCGGAGTCTGAAACTCGTATCTCTTCAATCATCCTAACCACCTCATCCATGGTGGGTCGTACCTCGGGCATTTGAGCCACGCACGACATAGCAATCTGCAGCATTTGTACCATTTCTTCTTCAATGTTCTGAAACCTCATCAGCTCAACATCAAACACCTCGCTTGTCCATTCCTCTCTCACCACTGACTGCACCCACCTAGGGAGATCAACCATGTCATCCCGACTTGGCGACTGCACTGGTGACTTACCAGTCAACATCTCGAGTATAAGTACACCGAAACTGTAAATGTCGGATTTATGCGTGTGTTTCCTTGTTTCTACTACTTCTGGTGCACGGTAGCCTGCACCCCTCATTGGGGCAATGGGCACAGCCATCAGAGGGGTGAGTCCAAAATCAGAAATACACACGTCGTTTTCCTGCTTCATGATCACATTTGAGGACTTTATATTTCCATGAGTGAACTTTGGACCTCCAACTGCATGGAGGTGAGCTATACCTTTTGCTGCTGCAAGCGTGATTTTCACTCTAGAGTCCCAGTCAAGAGGCATTCTCTCACTTCCTCGGTTACCTGTCATTGCATCGAAATCAAGCTATTTGTAAGTAACCCAACAAGGCAAAGATAAACCATTAAACGAAGATGGGAAGAAGACTAACCGTGGAGGAGTGATGATAAGTTACCAGCAGGGTAATAGTCATAAACCATGAGCTTCTCATCCTTGGAGTAATAATATGCACGGAGGGGAACCATGCTAGGGTGTTGCCCTACCCGACCGATAATCTCCATCTGCTGTTCAAACTCTTTCTTTCCAGCTGCCACTTCCTTCAACCTTTTTACAACAACAGTTGTGGATTCCTCTAAGACAGCCTTGTATGCTGTCCCATAACTACCTTTTCCTAGTACTTCCGCTGATGCCCTCAATAAATCCTCTAGATCAAAGTTATAGGAGCATCCTTCAAAGAACACCAGCTTATTCTTCTCAGGTTCTTGTACACCACTTCCAAATGCTTGCTTTGCTTTCTCAGTCGAAGTCTTTGCTTTGACGATGCTGTCTTCCCTCTTGTCCTTTTTCTTGATACAGCAACATAAGATGATTACGGTGATTAACAGCAGCAGGGCAGCCCCTCCAGCTGCAATAGGAATGATAGTGCTTACATGTAATTTCCTTTTTGAACCTTCTTTGTGAGGAAACGGCGGCAATGGAGGTGAAGAGATGGGGGGCGTCAGAGGAGAAGGGCGAGGGGGAGCGGCACAGGGTTGCAGAGGAAGTCCACATAACAATGTGTTTCCGGAAAACGATGAACTGGGAAACCCACCAAGTGCAGAGGGTATTGAACCATTCAGATGATTGTTGCTCAAGTTTAAACGTCTCAGGCTTGCAGTATCAAGATTAGGTATTGGTCCAGAAAGATTGTTATTTTGGAGGCTCAACCCTGTCATATGCTTCAGATTTTGTAAAGTTGCTGGTATCTTCCCGGTGAAAGAGTTGAATGAGAGATCTAGGATACTGAGCTGTGGGGACAAAAAGGAAGGAACCTCACCGGAGAAGTTGTTATGTTGGAGAAATAGGTAATGTAGTGAAGGGAGAGAGGGAATATCAGGAGGAAGGTTACCACTGAGGAGGTTTGATCTCAAACTGAGAATCTTGAGTGATTCTAGTTTACCAAGTGTGTTTGGAGGGATGGATCCAACAAGCCCAATTCCAGGAAGGCGGAGAGCAAGAACACGAGTACCATGAGAAGTACAGGTGACACCAACCCATGATTTGCAGATATGGTTAGTGGAATTCCAGTTGAGCCTTCTAAGATGAGGAACAGAAGCAGCAAAGGCAAGAAGAGCTTGCCTATCCGAGTTCAGGTCCGCGATAGCAGAGGAGCAGAAAGTAGTTGTGACAAACAAGAACAAGACAAGACAAGCAGACAAGAAGCCCTTTGAGGATTTCAAGGTAAAGACTTGACCAACATCAAATTGGAAATGGAGCTGCATCATCAGCATGACTTCTTGTCCCTCCTGCTTCAAAAGAAAAGAAGAAGATGATGAGCAGTGACTTTCACCACACAAGCCAATATTGCAACACCTAGTTCTGGAAGTGGAGGCTTGCTTGGCCAGTTCCTTAGATTGGATCACAACATTGGAAGTTGATAACTAATATATGGTTCTGAAAGAAATAAGCATATCAAACAAATAAAGAGATTATAGTTAGATCTTCAAGAAAAAGTATGCCATTGCCTATCTTTATCTTTATCATTGGGAGATTAAACAATCCAAGAAGAGGCTAAGATAAGAGATTGAAGCATCCAGCAAAAAAAAAAGCAAAAGGAATAAAGCTAAAAGAACCAAACTTTAACACAAAACTTTGATGTGCATAGAAAAGCAACTCCTTTTTCTCAAAGATATAGAGAAAGAAGCAGATGTATGTCCATCATGTGGACAATGTCACTAAGTAAATAAAGATGAGTTTGAGTGTCTAATTTTACCAGAGTTGTTGAACAAACAACGTGTATTCAACAAATTGAGGAAAAGCAAAACCAGGGAACTAATACACCACGTCACTTTGACTGTAATGACTCGAAACTTTCCTATCCACCCAGCCGGAGAAAATGGCGATTTTAAGCATAATTTTCCACAACGAGACAATTGCAGAAAGTCACAAAAACCCAAAACAAGAAGAAGAAAGAAAGAGTAACCTGAGAGTAGAGGGCCAAGCTATGGAAGTAAGCAAATTGTGGGCATTGAAGAACTCAGGAAACCTGAAGAGGATGAAGAAATGATGCCTATTTTGAGCGGACCATAACTCAAATCTTGAAATGGTGAAAGAGAAGAAATAAGAAAAGGCAATGCGTGTGGTGAAGTCTAGTGAGAGAGACGGAGAAGAAGAAGAAAAAGGAAGGCGAAAGGGATGAAGAAAAAGTGTGTGGTGAAGTTAAACAAAAGAGGCGTAACTGTTAAGCTTAAGACAGTCTTCAAAAGGAGTCGTTAGATTAGATCATATTAATGTGTTAAGACCGCAACAAACGTTAGAGTAGAGAGAGACCAGAGGTTGTGACAAAAAAAAAAGGAGAGAGACCAGAGGTTGACCAAGCTTAAGATTCTTAGAGATTGCAAAATGACAAGTGCACTCCGCCAAATGCAAATTTTGTTACAAAAACAAAACAAAAAGCCTAATTTTTTTCAATTTTTATTGGATTTGCAAAAAAGTAATCATTTGGATATGGTAAAGTCCTGACCTGTCCAACCACTCCTGTTACATTTTCTCTTGATCTTGCATTATTGCATCATTCTTGTACTATTGTAAAAGTAAAACTAGTCGTGTCATCATCTACCAAATCCCAAAACAAGATCCAACCCATCTAGGCATTTTGATGTGCGATGTTGTCCAAGAAAACAAAAGTCCATTACTATTTTTTTCCCTCTTTTTAATCAGAAACAAGACATGATAATAACCTGCTGCTTGCTCTTGTTCCATGCTCTGACAATTCTAAAAGGACATCATCCACTGTTTTTCTTATAAATTAAATTGTAAAAAGCTGAGAGACTAAACACAAACACATGTGAACTTGAGCTCCACAAGTTAGAGATGCAACTTAGTTCACATTTAACTGCAAATCCATGTCTATTAAACAACTCAGAAAACCAACTGGAAATTTAACAGCACCCATAATCTGATTCCCATTGCCGCTTTCTCTTCACTTGTAAAACTCAAAGTCCGTGTCTGGCTTCTTCACATTTGAGCGGTAGCCCTTCTCGAAATCCTTAGGAAGTATCACATATCTGTTCTTACGCACCGCATGCATTCCAGCTTCCTGGCAGATTGCTGTTATCTGCGTTGTTCAACATAATATTGAAAGTGTGTTAGTTAATAAATTACCGCCAGATTAAGTAAATCAAACCATCTAACTGCCAAGGTTGGATTCTCAATAATTCAGTTCAGGAAAATGATGTACAAAGACTGGACGACTCGGTTAACATCCATACATAATGCTTGAAACAGACATCTACGATCAGGAGTATGCTCAAGTGCACATTTCGCAGAATATCATTAGGTGGTGACCCAGAAACAATGGAGGATAAATCATGGCAAAAGCAAACTCTAGTGGGAAGCATAGAATAGTAAGCAAGATAAACTAACCTCAGCAGCGCTAATTTTATCAGGTCGTGAAACATAGTCTTCCAAGTCAACCTCATCGCTGAGGTTCATTTTGGAGGTGCATACCTATACAAGGAAAAACCAGTCAATACGACAGAAACTGTGACAAACCTGAATATGTTGTATTTAAAGAGAGAGAGAGCAGTAAACACTTTCATTTAAGAAAACATTTGGTTTCATTTCTCTTTCACTAGTTATTCAACATTCAAGTGCTCGAAGTAATTAACTTGCCTGGAAAACAAGCCTCTTTTGACGTCTATCAGGAAGAGGGAACTCGATTTTACGATCCAGTCTCCCAGGACGTAAGAGAGCCGGATCAAGAGTGTCCGCCCTGTTGGTTGCCATTATGACCTTGACATTCACGGTCTGGTCAAATCCATCCATCTACAACAAATTCAGCATAACAAGTTAAGGACACAACTCAATCTGAAACTCAAGCATCGGAAGACCAGCAATTTATATACCACCGGACATAAGTTTTCTTAAGTCCATTAGTCTACAGCATAAGATCTGAATTACATCCTAGAGAATATCAGAATATATCAAAATACACTTATTTGTTTCCTGTTCTAACCTGATTAAGTAGCTCCATGAGAATCCGCTGAACTTCCCTATCAGCTCCTGTTTGAGCATCAAACCTAGCAGTAGCGATGGCATCTACCTCATCAATGAAGATGATAGCTGGAGCATTTTCCTTGGCAAGACGGAAGACATCACGGACCATACGAGGTCCCTGCAATTGAAGTACCAGTTAGGTACCAAATCATATAAGAAAGCTGAGTATAAGAAAGCTGTGTAATTTATACCTCGCCGAGGTACTTTTGCACAAACTCGGAGCCAACAACCCTAATGAAGGCAGCGGTTGTGTGATTTGCAACAGCCTTAGCCAACATAGTCTTTCCAGTACCAGGGGGTCCATAGAGCAAGACACCTCGTGGAGGGTCTATACCAATCTGTTTGTAAAGCTCGTGGTGGGTAAGTGGCAATTCAACAGCCTCGCGAATTTCCTGTTTCTGGATATCGCATCCTCCAATATCCTACAAAAAGCCAAGATTTTTCTCAAAACACAAACCCTAAGCTAGAAAAAAAAGAGCAAGATTTGAAAAAAAGGAAACTTACATTGTAGGTGACGTCTGGTTTCTCAGATTGGCTGAGAAGGGAGATGCTAGAATCGGCCTCAGGGGGTAAAACATCAACAAGGGCGTTTGAGTGACGGTGAAGGGCGACGGAAGCAGAAGGCTTGAGGAGTTCTCTGTTGATGGTGCTGAGAATCCGGACATAGTAATTGGAGCCAGTAGTAGATCCAACGATTCCGTTGTTCTGATCCACCATCTCCATGAACTGACCAATCACGAGAGGCACGGATTGAATACGTTTGACCTCTTCTTGAGCCCGTAAGAGCTCTCGTTTGAGATTTTTTTGCTCGTCTTTCACATATTCCTCTTGGATATCGGTGAACTCTAATTGTCGCTCAAGCGATTTCAGGCGACCATAGAGATCTTCGTCGTCCGCCGTAGACAGATCCATCAGGGCCGGAGTTGCTTTAGGGTCAAGAACCATCGCCGCTGCCATTCTCAGAGAGATCTTTGGATTTGGAGTAGAGAGAAAGAAAAGTGCGATTGCGAAATAAAATAGAATGACGATTTGTGTTACCGACTCATCCAAAATCTTTAGGGGTGGAGTCCTTAAAAAGGCCGAAAGATTTTAGATGGGCCTTTTTGGTACTAATCAAGGCCCAATATGTATACACAAATAAATTGCCATTTTGTTTGTATTTCGATTTCCTTTTTTTGTCCGCTTTTCATCGGCAAACTATTTTTCATTAATCAAAAGTTCAAAACTCATAACTCAAAAGGTTACATTAGTGTTCAGTAAATGTTTTTTTTTTGCTAAAATTTTGATGCATTAAAATATAAAGTAGCAAGAGATTACATTTTGAATTTTAACCAAAAGTAAATCTCTAGTAGAACCATGGAAATTGTTTAACCGTGAAAGAATCTACCAGAGTCAATGATAAGTAGTCCAGGCCCATATGAGGTTGAAGCCCAATAAGAAGCCATTTAGGCTAAGATTTGTAGGAGAAGAAAAGTCGACGCCGATGGTGCTCCGTTGTTAACATGCGATCGGTGAAGATGAACGATCAGTTGAAAGAGAACCACAGTTGCATGATTGCGCTTGCTCTTTGCGGATTCTGGTTACGGGATGCGGAGATCCTGTTCTTGATTAGTAAGCGCACTTTCCGGGTAATCGTTTCGATTGGGGAATGGATTTGCCGGTGAATCCTGTTATTCTTCTCACGCCAGAGTTCAGTAAATGTTATTTCCTTTTAATATTTAGTTTAGGCTCCAATGGATTAACATAATCTTTTTGGTGGAGAAAAAAGAAAGAGATTGGACATATATATATGTTAATGAAATATACTTTTCTACCTTGTAAAGTCAGTCCATTCATCATCTTTATGTCTATTTACATTGTTCTTAACCATTTAGCTGTGCATAATTAGTTCTAAATAAGCTCGAATTTGGTATTTAAAAAATTAAGAGTTAACCGTATTTGGTGAACCAGTTGGTCCTAATGTGATCAGATCTAGTTCATCGCCTGGAAACAAAAACTGAGAGAAAACCATTTCAATTTCAGAACCAAAGCCGATCATCGGACATATTAACTTACTTCAATTCTACTTTGAAACCCAAAAAAAACAAACCTTTACCTAGGTTGATAAACTCAAAATATGCCATAATTGATTAGTATCAATACAAAAATGCTCGTAAGGCCAATATGTAAATATTCCGAATCCGTAGTGCACAAATGTGGCCTTTTGATAGACCACTTGTGTAACGTCCCGACCGCCACCGTCCGTGGGCTCCCACGCCTTCTCTCGGCCCGTGGGTTCCACCTTCGTCCCACAGCCGGTGCGTTAGTCCGGGAGGCTCTAAAGACTTGTTTACTGACCCTGCAAATCACCACGTGATCTTTCTCTGTGTTTTGTCCTCACTCACACGGTACTGGAAATGACTTCCCAGTAGGTCACCCATCCTGAAATTGCTCAAGCTCAAGCACGCTTAACCCTGGAGTTCTGTCAAGATGAATTACGGAAATGATAAGTGCACTTTGGTGACATAGGTAGCCAAATCAATTCTTATAAGCCTCTCCGCATGCACCACATATTTCCAGAAATCGGGGTGTTACAATCACCCCACTAACAGATCGCAACGTCCTCGTTGCGTACCAAGATCGTCACCCATGACATTGTGAGTCTTACACTCGAATGGATTTGGCTCTAATACCACTTGTAACGCCCCGACCGCCACCGTCCGTGGGTCCCCACGCCCTCTCTCGGCCCGTGGGCCCCACCTTCGTCCGACAGCCTGTGCATTAGTCCGGGAGGCTCTAAAGACTTGTTTACTACTGATCCTGCAAATCACCATGTGATCTTTCGCCGTGTTTTGTCCTCACTCACACGGTATTGGAAATGACTTCCCAGTAGGTCACCCGTCCTGAAATTGCTCCAGTTCAAGCACGCTTAACCCTGGAGTTCTGTCAAGATGAGTTACGGAAATGACATAGGTAGCCAAATCAATTCTTATAAGCCTCTCCGCATGCACCACATATTGCCAAATCAATTCTTATAAGCCTCTCCGCATGCACCACATATTTCCAGAAATCGGGGTGTTACAACTTGTCTCCTCATCACTTGTCTTCGTAGCACCCACCCTTCTTCATCCTCATGGCCTATTCCATAGCGGTAGTTGAAACGAACATTTCCATCCGGGGTTCTGTGATAGACCACTTGGTTTCAGGCACAAATCTGGGATATGCGTAAACTACAACCTGTAATGATCTTGCACACAAACGAGTAGTCAACTCTGCTTATTTCTCAGGCACAAAAACCAGGACAACCGCAGGATATGCGGAATGTCGTGAGGAATTTAGCTGAATTTTGTCTCTTACCGCTAATTTTCCTCATCCTGTCTCCTTCAATTACATTACATCTTAGTCTTATCCCTTATGCACATTAGGTAAGATTAGCTCTTCTCTTGGAGTCTCTGAAAACGATTTCACCAATTCTCTGACTGTGTGATGTTTGATGCTAAACTTATATTGCATACGCAGGCTCTGATATGATCCGACAATTGGGAAGATTTCGCAAAAAGGAAAAGATGGTTTAGCCGTTCTTGTTTTTGTCATACGGAGATCTCTCGCAGGTAAATGTTTGATTCTTTTTTCCAAACTTGTTCCAATACATCTCTGATGTCAATTTCTAAACTCCTAAGCTTCTCTTGTGGTCGTGGCTTGTAGTCTTCAGTAATGATTAGCTATAAAGATGCTCGTTGCTGCTGATGTCTTGGTGTGCCCATTGAAGGCCTATATAATGACTCCTTCTTGTAAAGAGAAAGGAACTCTGGCATCCCTACAATCTATGCTTCTCAGAGCATGAAATATCTGTTGTTTGGGATCTTATGATGTCGGAGATTGAATCTGCTTATCTGGAACGTGATCAAATGAATATACATAGGTAAAATCTGTGATGAACTTTACTATCCTAATTTCCAAACTTCTACATGTGTGTTGGTCATGGATTAAGCTATGAGCTTCTTTCTTATAACGCTATTACGTTACTTTATGATTGTCCTTTGTTGTTTTCTCCTTTCAGGTTCTTTTTACAGGATTCTCGTCTGGAGGACTATCTGAACTCTCTGAGAGTGATTACATTTCATGTTTGATCAGAAACATGCAGATGACTTCAGCTACCACCATAATCAATAGAAATTTGTTGTTACGCTTTCGGTGGAAGCATCATCCTTGATATATGTTCCTGTGGATGTATGGACTATCTAACAACATTTGCAATCTTGGGACTTGATAAAAATCTCAAGTAGAAGAAGAGCAAAGAATTTGTTTAGTGGGAGAAGAGCAAAGAAGAAGGAGAAGTTATGATGAACACACTATATTCTTTTGTAGTCACACATGATGAACACACAACAGTTCTCTTGATAAAGAGACAAATGCTTTTGTATAAATGTTGTTGTCATATTGTAACTGTACATAGATTTTGAGTACTCATTTTGTGCCTGTACTATGCGTTTCTTCTTCAACACAACCCTAGTCCCTATATGTAACTTGATTTTGCTTTTTTTTTTTTCTTTCTGTTTTGGGCATTATAAACAGAAAAGAAGCAAATCAAGTGATTTGTCATAACAAAAAAAAACCAATTTGATAAATAAGTATGTCGCAACAATGTATATATACCTTTTAAAATCAAGTATGTATAATTGAATTTATATTTTGACATGATTTCAAATTTGAACGGGAAACAGAAATAGTGACCACTGATATAACACAACTACGGTGGTCATATTATGCAATTTTGTGTTAATAGGATCTGATCAGAAAGAAACTAAAGTATAGGGGAATTTGAGAATTTGTACAAAAGCGACCTGACCTTCCATTTTTCTTAGGTTTAAAAGTATTACTAAGTAAATATTTGCGCTACGCTGCGGATTTTCGTTTTGTTTTTATTGATTTAATAAAATTATAATTTTAAGTGTTTAAATAAATAAAATTAGACTGGATTAATCACGAAAGAGCAAAGTTTTTTTGTATGTGGAAAATCCAAAAACAAATTAATTATTTTTTCATAAATTAAGATCGTTAAACGAATCTATAAAATTCAAATTGGTAGATATACCCTTTTATACATTTTTCTTATATAAAATCTTTTAAATTTTTTTAAAAATGTTTATACATTTGTAAGTTATATTTTAACATTAAAAATAACTTAAATGTTTATAAACATACTTATAAATGTTTATAAAATATTCTTTTATTACCATAACTACCTTATTATGAATATTTAAAAAAATTTACATTTTTATTAGATATCTTATAAAATTGTATAGAAGGTTTATAAAAATTGAATTTTTAAAAATGGACAACAACCGTGTGTATTTTTGAAAAGGAACATCATAAAAATGGTATTTTTGTAATTTCCCAAAAACAAAAGCATAAACTTATTTCAGAGATCTTAAATTGAAAAACTCAGAGAAATTGGTGGAGATGCGGCTAAAAGACATCGAGAGCGTTTGCAGTCAATTTATTCTTCGATTTGATTATGTTCTTATCTCTTATCGACCGCACCAATGCATCTGACGTCGTCACACTCGTCTCAAGGAAAAACATAAACTTGCAAAAATTCTCCGATTGATTTTTTAATGAGATAAAAGTTGTAGAGACAGTGTTTTCACTAAATTTAAAGGCAAGTTGAAGAGTTTGGATAAGAGGAGCGCATAAATTAAGGGCTTGATTGATTCTCCCGCTATAATCCGCAAACATAGCGATTGTGGTTGTTGGCATTTGACAGCAAAAAAAAATCGATTTATACCCTTTTATACCGTTTGAAACGCTCTAATCAAAACTCTTTTCTACAAGCGTTTGTGGTTGTGGGTGGTTGAAAAAATATATATTTTTAAAATTATCTTAAATATTAATTTAAATTTTACGAAAATCAAAAATATAGATTTTAAAATAATTTTTACCCTCTTCTATGAAATATTATCGTATAAAATAATATATATTTTAATTAAACTAAAATAAACTTGTGATTATAAAAAGATTATTGTATATTCAAAATTGTTCCAAACATCTTTATATTTTTAATTTAATTATTTAAATATTTATTCAAAATTTATATTCATTTTTTTATAATAATTTTTTTTTCTTTCAAATTAACAATAAGTAGTAGTATGCCTACGTGTCATCATCATAAGTTGATGTGTACTAGTGCTTTGTTTTGATTGGTCTTTTAAGTTGATTTGTATTAATGTTTTGTTTTAATTGGTCTTTTAATTTTAACTTTTTTGATGAGATGTCAACTTTTAATAACACCAAAATGCTTATGTGTCAACATAGGGAGAGACTCATTGATTGATTGATTGATTTAAGCCTGACTCAGCGAACCCAATACCAATCCTGCACACCCTCTTAGCCAATTTAGTTCGGATTCGGTTTCGGTTTGTATTTTCCGGTTTCTTAGGCATATACTGTACAATCCCTAACCACATGAGAGACTTATATTGCAAGGCACCCGCGTTATATATCTGCCCTGGTGCCAAATACGCATCCGGTTCTATGTTTCCTTGCAAGACACGTCAATGAATATATCCACACACACACAATATTCTAGGTATATAAAACTATAACATGTCATGTAATTTAATCCCGCCCCAGACGAAACGGTTGAATCCGTTTCCCCCAAATTAAATCGAAGGAATTATCATAATCAGTATGAACTCGAGGTTTGTGGCAAAACTTAGAAAGAAAACCCAACGACAAGCTGACATGCTTCTGATCCTTTGGCTACATATTCTAACTCGCTTCTTCTTTGGAGATACGGATGAGAATGTCGCCATCTTTAGACAAGTTGCGTTTGCTAGGATGTACTTTGACAGTCTCTTTTCTTGCTTTGTCCCTTTGTAATGTCTCCACTCGAAGATCTCTAGATGGGACCGTAAACATTTGGGAACAGAACACGGTTGGTTCCAACGATCCATCGGGTCAGTACTATATCGAACACAATGTTTCAGTTTCAGCTTGAGAACTTGAAGTTTTGGAGCGTCTTCGAGTATAGATTTTAGTAGATTCCACTACACTGGGGAACATGTACATAGCTCTACATGTTCAATAAAGAAGAAAGTGCCAGTAGGACACGGAATCTTTGAAGTTTTAGAACACAAAGAGAGATATCGGACTGAGCTCAGAGATCCTAAAAACTTGTCAGATTGATCACAATCAACGTCCACGTTTGCCTTGAGCAGCTCAGGCATATGTCCAAACCGTAAAGCACTACTGAAGTAATCTCTAATGTTCAAGTACCTCAAAGAAGGAGCATTTATCACAAATCCGTGAACACCCACGGGTTGAGATACCGTCCCTGAATAATCTATAGATAAACTCCTCAGTGTAGGGATATTGATAGTGAACATCATCACATTGACATATTTTGTTCGTCTCGCAACCAAATCTTCAAGAACTGGACAGCTGCGTAAAAGCCTTTGAACAGATTCGTCGTCTGAGAACTTGACGGACAAAAGGTGCAGAGTTTTGAGAAACCGCAACCGCAAACGAAGTTGAGTACAAGGAACATCCACGAGACTTAGTCTTTCGAGTATCAATGTGTCGAGGGTCAAAAACTCATTATACAGCCTTGTCGGTAATGTGAGGGATGCATAAACCGCCTCGATTTCTCACCTCCCTAACAGGAGAAGAGCCAATAAATCAATGTAGTCAGCCACTTCACTGAATGGATAAAACTTGAGATTGAAGCTTAGTAGAACTCGAGCATTACTAAACTGTATAGATTTAACAAATTCACGGAACTTATCGTAATGACACGAGAAGTAATCATAATTGAGTTTGGTCACACGCTTCCAGAGGAAACGCCATCGTTTCGACAAGACGCTCGTGGCTACCACCTCTTTAATAGACAGTGATGACAATATGTTCAATAGCAAATCATCTGGCAACGAGCTCATCTTGTCTATCCTCTCATTGTCTAATCTAAACACATCATTGTCTAAAGCTAAGTAGGATTTATCTCAATGATATTAACCTCTTAGATTTTGATTAGCTATCGAACGTATTTTTATACAAGAGTTAAAACGAATGTAGATTTAATTTAAATCATATTCTATTTCTACCCAATATTTCTCGATCATAATCGGAAACTCTATTTAAGTTTTGGTTTCTATTTTTCTGTTCCTTTGCCTTTTAAAAATTTTCCCCTCAACCTGTCAGCAATGCTTAAAAAGTTTACAATCTCAGAGGAGTATGGACCCTAACGGGGGGGACCAAAAACTCTCCCGGGCCTGGTTATATCGCTCGCCTAAGTTAAATATCATTCACCATTATTATTTGTTTTGTGTCCTTTGGGGAACCTATTAACTACATATGTTCCCATACATATAAAACGAAAAGAATCAATGAGAGTAAATATAAATTTTACACATTTTTGGCTCTGGGATTTCACCCCTCTAATTTGACAGCCGCATCAAGCATATCCACATTGCTGTTTTGTTGTGTCCATAGCTGTGCGTATCTCCCTGCCTTCCCCAACAGCACGTCGTGGGGGCCTTGTTCCACCACCTTCCCGTTTTCCAGTACTACTATCTGCACACACACCCACAAGTTTCACTTATGCAACAACATTGTGTTTCTTTGTCTTTTTTAAGCTAAGTTAACGACACTATTTACTACAAACCTCATCGCATTGCATCGCAGTGGTCAGTCTGTGGGCAATGAAGATAGATGTTCTATTACTCGCCAGTGACTTGAGTGCGTTCAGTATCTCTGCCTCTGTTGTGCTGTCCAGCGCACTCGTTGCCTCATCACACAACCTGTTCCATTTTACACCAATCGTAAACTAATCTCATCTCAAATTTCTTATTTATGTGAGGACTCGGCACCTCCTCACATACGCAAAGTCAATGCTGCTTCTGTGCAAAATTACTTACAGAATCGCAGGGGATTTCAGAAATGCCCTAGCAAGTGCCACTCTTTGTTTCTCTCCACCACTCAACTGCAAACAACATTATTCCATGGTTATCACGACCCAAAAAAATCCATATGTATATATGAATCTCTTCTCAAACTCTGAATGGTCACTCGTCATTCCTACTCTTCACAATTATATAGAAAACCTCTCTCGGCTACTCTCTTTTTCTCATGCTTGTTACAGTTCTACGAAAATAGTTTACTGAATCATATTATTCTTCCTCCAATTTTCAATAGGTGAACTTTGACTTGGAAGTCCGATTGACTTAGCTTGTTTTACTTTGATAATGCCCATGACAAAAACTAAGGGGGACTAACTCAATCATGCAAACTGCGACTTGTCACTAGACTCAGAAGGCATATACTGATCTATCTAAAACATTTCAGATATAAACATTTCACAATACTGACCTTGAGCCCCCTTTCCCCAACAATCGTGGAATATTTATCAGGGAAATTACTGATTGTTTCATGAATTGCAGCACGCCGAGCAGCATCATACACCTGGATTGAAATACGTGTTAGATATGGATTATTGATATTAAACATGACGTCTGCACCGAGTATAAGGTTTCTGGTACCTCTTCTTCTGTAGCTGAAAGACGTCCATAATGTATGTTGTGAAATATTGTATCATTGAAGAGCACCTGCAGTGCAGTAGAGGTTACCCTTGAGAACAACAAAAGTTGGAGTGTTCTACATAAATAGAAAGCTAATGATAAATAGGAATAAAGAGGAGAAAAGTGAAAAAGAATCTAGTGTTTTGTAAGAACAGAAAGGTTAGAATGAGAAGAAAGGCGAGAGAGCAACAAATGCAGGTTTTGTATAAACAAATGCTTACGACAAGAAGTAGAGAAAATATAGTAATGCCAACTTACAGTATCTTGTGGCACAACTCCTATGGAGCTTCGGAGGCTATCTAGTCTCACTTCCTTTATATCTTGCCCGTCAATCCTTACCTGTTAACCAACATGAAAAAAATGTTATCTAGACACCAAGCTTTTTCTTCAGTGAATTTCTCTGCAGCAGGGTTTACTTTTGTTGCAAAAATGCTTCCAAACGAGGCCAAACAGTTCACAAACAAATGAAAAAAAATGCTTACATATCCGGAATCTGTGTCGAAGAATCTAAATAGCATTCTGAGAATTGTTGACTTGCCTGCCATAGAACAAAGAAAAAGATTTGCAACGGTATAACAGAATAATATATTTTAACTTAGATGCTGAAACAGACGAGCTTTAGGAATTACCACTCCCGCTGGTACCAACAATTGCCACACTTTTTCCTGCCGGTACAACAAATGAAATTCCATCTAAAATTTTTCTCTCTGGAAGGTAACTGTAATTGTAGAAAAAAGAATGATTATGTGGCAATATACATAAGTAATTAATCTCCTTTCGTTTTCAGCCGCACATGAAGCTGATATCCATATCCTGCAATGTATCCTAAAATTTGCCACTTTGATAGCTCTAAAAGTCTTATTTGTAGAAATTGTTCCTGTATTGGTTGGTGTTTTCTGTCATGTGTGTTTGATTGTTCGGTAACTAGCATAGTCATTGTGTACATGATTGTTGCCTAATACAGCTCAGGAAAACTAACTTGCTAGAGTCAGTGAATCCTGGGTACAGAATAAATAGAGCTAGTAGCATAATAGGTTGCTATTGGTTGTACAGATTGGGTCATGAGGGAAGTATTCGAATTAATAAACTTTCTGGGGTGCATGGAGTTCATCATTGAAATAACATTTGAGTTTCTAGCACTCACATTAATCTTAACACACTTCCACTCCCGAGACAGCATGGCATATACGATTAGTATGATAGAAATGTTCCACTAAAATTAACACCTACCTGAAGTGTACATTCTCAAACTGAATGCTTCCACCTTTCAGAACAAGAGGCTTTGCGTCACTTATATTTCTGATGTCAGATTTCTCCTGAAGCAGTAAGAGAATACCACATAATCAATTGCACATGCCCAGAGTTTATACAAAAAAGCATGCATTTGAATATCACTTCTTGATTGAAGCATTAGCATAAAAAAGGTGTTTAAGGAACTGAACCAAACTTAAGAGTTTAAAGAACACTTATAACATCCTCATATACCTCTAGCAACTGGAACATTGATTTCATGTCTACAAGGCTCTGAATGGTTTCACGGTAAACACTACCCAAAAAGTTTAGAGGAAGAGACAACTGAAAGAGAAGTCCATTCACCATGACCTGCAATGTCCAAACATGCAAAAACTTATTAGAACAAATTTTCATCGAAACATAATAATACCAATGGAGAGGAACAATCAAAGGAGGCACTGACCAAGTCACCGACTGTCATCTGGCCATTCATGATACCCTGAGAGCACAACACCATTGCTGTTGACAGAGCTGTACTAAATATGATACTTTGTCCGAAGTTCAAAAAAGCAAGACTTCTTTGAGTTTGCAGGGCAGCATCTTCATATCCTGGTATAAACAGCAGTATCATCACAAGATAAATCAAGGTAAATGGACTGAGCAATGGTATATTATGATAAAACATCAATCTGTTATCTTCCTAGTGAAAAGAACGTCTAAATAAAGATGTAAAACAGTCAACAGCGCATTTCCGTATCTGACTTTGTTTCTTGTTGCTATTATTCTTGCTAAAATTAAAACTAGATGATTTTGTGGGAATTTAGATAAATCTGCTTTCCATGCTAAACAGCTAGTACAGTTACTTACTTTTCAGGAACTGGTCATACTTTTCAGCCTCATAACCTTCATTGTTAAAATATTTAACAGTCTGAAACGAAACAGAAATTCTGTCAAAACTGCAATTAAGGCAAAAAAAAAAAAATTTTAAATGAAATTTTACCTCATAATTTATCAGAGAATCAATGGCCCTCGTGCTAGCATCATTATCAGCTTTGTTCATAGCCTTTCTAAACTTGGTTCGCCACTGGATAAATAAATGCAACGTGAGCACGGCATCTGACACCAAAAAGATTTATAACAAGAAAATGAAAGACGAAGAGAATGTATAAAGACAGTCATCGTTCAACAAGGACTTCACACCTATCACAACTAGAATGATTTTTCAGCCCATGCAAAGAGTTGATACAAATACGATCAGGGAAGCTTAGTAACGAGTTCAAGAACAATGTATGGTGATGTCTAAAGCAGATAATCACAGTCAGTGCTGGATTATCATGATAAAAACGCAAGTATTGCATCATAGTTGGCAGTGAAGAGAGTATACCGAAGAATGACGGTACCTGTGTCACAGCTAATGTAAAAGCGATATATGCTCCAACAGAAAGAGAAGTAATCCAGGCAAAAGCAGGTCCGAACTTGTATGCTAGTATACCTGATACCATAGATATCTGGAAGATACATATTAATTACGTCGAATGTTTTTAGAGGAGGAAGGAGTAGTTAACCCAAACTGTAAAGAATCAGTAATGAAATCCAAAGATGGATGAGCAACTATCAATTAGTCAAAATGAGAAAACTCCATGATCATGACAAAGCACCAAGCGATCAGGCAAGCTTTACCTCCAAAATGGTAGGAACAACATTGAAAACCATAGCTGAGAGGATAAAATTTATTGCACGGCTACCACGATCAATAATTCTGTTCAAACCACCTGTTTCTCGACTGGACATGAGCAACCGAGATAGAAAATTATGATGAGATGAAACTAAGATGCAATGAGCGAGATTACTCGCAAGAGTAGGAGAGGGGAGACGGATACCTCAGGTGGTAACGAAGGTCAAGATCATGTAAATGTGAGAACACCTGCAAAGGCACCATGTTAAAAGGATTGATAGATCAGAGAATATATTCTAAATCCCCATAGACAAGATTGTTTAGAGTAGCAGCACCATACCTTTCTAGAAACAGATCGTATTGTGCGGAGAGCTACCTTGGAGAACACAGCAGTACGAAGTTCTGCGATGATGAAAGTAGCAAGACCAAGAGTAAGAAAGTGCATTCTTTTCGGTTCTGTTTTCAGAAAGTGAGCTATTCAGAGGAGTTACCATTAAACGCAGAAGATCCCGTCCGAGCAATGCCATATCCAATGAGGACAGCAGAAGGAGTAGCAAAAGCAGCAACAAGAGAAGGGTTTGCAGCAGCGAATGTGGTAAGAGAAGCGCCGGTTCCGGTGGCTGAACCAAGCCAATCAACAGCTAATTTGAAGAGAAAAGGGACCTGGACATTCAAGACCTTAGCGCCCACGAGAAAGCCCAAGGCAGCGATGACCCTGAAGCGGAATTCTGGGTTCTCTCTCATCCATAAATAGCCGGCAAGAGTGCGAAGGATCTTCATGTCAGCCATAGCCGACTCTGACTCCGACGAGGCCGTCTTAATTTGCTTAGACTTTGTGGCGGTTTGATCGGGATTGGGAGTAGAAGTCGAGAACTGAATACCGCCGTTAACCATGGAGCTCCGTTGAACGGAACGAATTGGGGATGGGGAGGGATCGGAGAGGAAGGCATTAATAGCGGGGGATGTCCGAATCGAGTTACGTCTGATGAAACTGGAGAAGCCATGATGATGAAGAAGATAATCAGAACGAATACGGTAGGAAAAAGATGGGGCTTGGGGTTGAGGGTGAAGATAAGCTCGACAGAGCAGGAGCTTAGGAGCCCTAAGGAGCCGAGATCCCCTCGACATCCCTTCTT
>OVBL01000781.1:0-10120 GCA_900406555.1 Pseudoturritis turrita | reverse complement strand
AATTCTCGAGGTTTTTTAAAACCACCGGTGAGGTATACACGAAATACGTGCAGGATCATCATTAGGACCATCATACTTGCCGACCATCGATGAACTGATCGGATTAACCAACCAAAGTTAGCTTCAGTCATTATATATTGAACAGAAGCAAAAGCCTCGGTAACAGTTGGACGGTAATAAAAAGTCATAGCAAATCCCGTAGCTACTTGTACTAAAAAACAAGTAAGGGTAATTCCTCCTAGACAATAAAATATGTTGACATGCGGAGGAACATATTTACTAGTTATATCATCTGCAATCGCCTGAATCTCAAGACGTTCTTCGAACCAATCATAAACTTTATTGAGATAGGTAAACCAAGGTTACCCCCCCTCCAAGAACTGTATATGAGAATTTCATCTCGTACAGCTCAAACAAAAAAAAAAAGACCCAAATACTGATTGAAGCGGATATGTAATATAAAGTTTTAAACTTCTCTCTCATTCAATATTATTTAAAGATATGAATGAGTCAAAATGCGAAAGCTCTTCGTTGTGGTTAAATGCCAAAAAATCAAGTCAGCTCATACCTCTTTATGTTGTGTTGATCGTTACAGGCCTCTTGAATCTTCTAGATTACCTATCTTTATTGTCTTTTTTATTTGGTATTTGTATGGAATGGGGATGCGGATTTCTTCTTGTTTTCTTTATTATTGATAGGAATTCCCTTGTTAAGACCCTACTTAACTAATAAATTGAAACCTCAGATTCATACGAGAACCACGATAATTCAATGAAACCTTCAAAGTCCAAAGTTCACTGAGTGAGAACCGTTGGATCATCACTTATTCAATCAAAAAAAATAGCTATAATGATTCAAAACATAAAATAAAAAGAAGCGTTTGTCCTTTGATCCAAATAAGAGTTTAAAAGCAGAAAAATTTTTTGATTTATTAAAGTTTAATTTATTAAAGTTTATAAGATAGAACGAAAATAAGTCCGGCTACGAGGTCTGAGTATTAAGTATGAATCATAGTTCGAATACTTTGTGATCTATTTGATCTATTTCGTGCTCCAGATACTCGAATGAATATCCGACGAAGTAAAACCATCTTGATAAAGATGACAGACCCCATTCTCTGTACTATCCATAGGGTCAATTCTAACAAGTCACACACTCATATTCCGGAAATATACAATGCAGAAAAAAATTTCGCGGTCGAACTACCAAAGGAGAATGGGCTAAAATTTTTAGACCTACATACTTTACTTTTTTTTATCGAACGAAAAGCTAGGACTTCAAGATTCTTCTCAGTCTAATTCACTGAAATTCCATCTAGTAGAACAGAAGAATTATAAATCTCCAAAATAATAGATAGGAATACCGCAAATAGAGCCATTGCAACACCCATCAAAGGGGTCGTTCCCCATCCAGGAGCTACTTTACCATATTCGGAATTCAACGGTTTCAATAACTTCCCTACAGTAGTGCTTCTTGGACCAGATCTAGAACTATCCTCAACAGTTTGTGTAGCCATAAATCTTATTTTTTATTCATTACGATCTGTTGACTTTGTATACCATTCCGTTGTAAATAAACGATCTTAGCATAGATCCGTTGTGGTCTTTCAATTCTATAATAATGGAAACAGCAACCCTAGTCGCCATCTTTATATCTGGGTTACTTGTAAGTTTTACTGGGTATGCTCTATATACTGCCTTTGGGCAACCCTCTCAACAACTAAGAGATCCATTCGAGGAACACGGGGACTAGTTGACGTAATAAGCCTCCAAATATTTGGGGGCTTATTACGTCAATGAAGATAATGAAAAATTATTTCATTTTTTAGGTGAAATTTTAGGTGGTTCCCGAAAAAAAATAGCGAAAAAAATTATCCCTAAAGTCGATACTAAGAGAAATGTATAAACCAATGCTTCCATAAATTTGATCGTGGTTTACAATTATAGCTTTCATACCTGTTTTGTTTATATTTACTTAGGAGTATCCCTCCGGATAAAGAAAAAGAGTAAAAGAAACGGCAGCGATTTAAATCAAGATTCCTACAGTACCCTACCTATTAAATAAACTATTAAATAAAATCGCAAACAGAAACTAGAAGAAACAAAGCAATGTTGCATCAGACTGCTTGTCTTTTTGTAGTTGGATCTCCAAGTTTTTGGAATGCCCCAAATTCCACTTGAGCATCCAAATCTGGATCAATACCAGCAAAAACATCTCTGAAGAGGGTTCTAGCACCATGCCAAATGTGTCCAAAGAAGAAAAGTAGAGCAAACGAAGCATGCCCAAAAGTAAACCAACCTCTTGGACTGCTACGAAAAACACCATCGGATTTCAAAGTAGCACGATCTAATTCAAAAATCTCACCCAATTGAGCCCGTCTAGCATATTTTTTCACAGTTGCGGGATCACTATAACTCACTCCATTGAGTTCACCACCATAAAACTCAACAGTTACACCTACTTGTTCGACACTATATTTAGATTCTGCCCTTCTAAAAGGGACATCGGCTCTAACAATTCCGTCTCCGTCTACCAAAACAACCGGAAATGTTTCAAAAAAAGTAGGCATACGGCGTACAAACAGTTCACGCCCTTCTTTATTTCTAAAGACGGGGTGTCCTAACCATCCAACAGCTATTCCATCCCCATTGTCCATTGAACCCGCTCGGAATAACCCCCCTTTTGCTGGATTATTACCAATATAATCATAAAAAGCTAATTTTTCAGGAATTTTAGACCAAGCTTCTGATACACTTTGATTTTCAGCTAGTCCAGCACTAACTCTTCGATATATTTCTTGTTGAAAGTATCCCTGATCCCATTGATAACGAGTAGGACCAAATAATTCGATGGGAGTAGTTGCAGAACCATACCACATAGTTCCAGCAACAACAAAAGCTGCAAAAAAGACAGCAGCAATACTACTGGAAAGGACGGTTTCAATATTTCCCATACGTAATCCTTTGTATAGACGTTGAGGCGGACGAACACTAAGATGGAATAAACCCGCTAATATACCCAACGTTCCTGCTGCAATATGATGAGAGGCTATTCCTCCCGGAACAAAAGGGTCAAAACCCTCCACGCCCCACGCTGGATTTACGGGTTGGACCTTTCCGGTTAGTCCATAAGGGTCGGATACCCATATTCCAGGACCATATAATCCTGTTACATGAAATGCGCCAAAACCAAAGCAAGCCACTCCTGAAAGAAATAAATGAATTCCAAAAATCTTGGGCAAATCCAAAGAAGGTTTTCCTGTACGTTCATCACAAAAAATTTCTAGATCCCAATATACCCAATGCCAAATAGCTGCCAAGAAGCACAAGCCAGAAAACACGATATGTGCTCCGGCTACCCCTTCGTAACTCCAAAGACCCGGATTCGTTATAGTCCCTCCTGTAATATTCCAACCGCCCCATGAATTTGTTATTCCTAAACGAGTCATGAAAGGTATAACGAACATACCTTGTCTCCACATTGGATCAAGAACAGGGTCGGAGGGATCAAAAACTGCTAATTCATATAGAGCCATCGAACCGGCCCAACCAGCAACCAGAGCAGTATGCATTATATGAACAGAAAGCAAACGACCGGGATCATTCAATACAACAGTATGAACACGATACCAAGGCAAACCCATGGAAATACCCCTTTATCAACGAAAAATAGACACTATGTAACTTTATTGCATTGGAAAAAACTATGTTACGGACCCCCCCTTTTGTTAGGTAATTATTTCGGAGCAAGGATTAATATTTGTTCTATTCTGTTAGTAATAATGGAACAATTCTATTCATAGGAAAAAAGGGAAGCGGATCTATTCTATATCCGATAAGTACCAATACGCAATGGGGGTGAATCTTATTTTATATGAACCAAGATAGCTATTGTTGTTCATCATTAAGAAGCCCGTTCGGAAAAAATTCCCTTTATTTTTATTCATTCTCTCTTACTTTACTTTTTTTTATATTTGATTTGATTTTAGCTTATTCAACTTATGTATTAAATATGATTAATTTAAATATTATTAATTAAAGTAGGAAAAAAGGATAATATTATTAAAAAAGGAAACCCCAGTCTTACGTTTCCACATCAAAGTGAAATAGAGAACTTCATTCTCTTTTTTTTCATTTCATGCCTATTGGCGTTCCAAAAGTACCTTTTCGAAGTCCTGGAGAAGGAGATACATCTTGGGTTGACATATAGTGCGACTTGTCAGATATATTGGGCTATATGGGATTTCCCCATTTTCTCCCTCGATTGAGATATCCTCTGTTTCGCCCAAAAAGATTGATTGAATTATCAAAAATTTGTAACGCGAAGCGCAAAAAAAAAAGTGGAATTAAATGCAGGGAGTATTTAGATTGATATTAGATTATCAAAATTTTTTTATGGTTTACGTGATCGGACTAATAAAATTAAGTATCCAGGCTCCGTTTAGCAAAAACCCAATTGATAATTAATATATAATATTTTTATAATTACTACTTATATAATATGCAAAATTATGATAAAAAATTCTATTATAAAATATAAAAAAAAATGAAAACGGGGTGATCTAAAACTGTTGATCAAATAAAATAATATAATTCCAAATTTGTTGACTATTTGACAGAAGACATGTGAAAGCAATGAATTGAAAAAAAAAGAGGGAGTAGTAAAAAAAAGACGCGGTATTTGGTTAATTTGTCCTATATGTGCAAATCAAAATCGGGCAAATTTTTCCCGGGGTAGAGCATAAACCTAAAAAAAAGAATAAAAAAGGAAGAAGCCCGTTCAGGAACAAGAAAAAACCATCGCTATTTCAACTGAATCTCGATGAAAAAAAATATCAATGAATCAAGTTAGTCTGACAGGCCTAATCAATTTTTTTATTATAGGATTATAATATCTAATAAAAGGGGCCAAAACTTTTTTTTCTTTTACTTTTAAAAGGGGAGCAAGCCCTTCCCTTATAAGTTAGAAAGAAAAGCCTTCTATGAAAAAAGGGGGGTCGACACATTGATTTTTTTACAATTTTTGTTGAACCGTATGCATCAAAAGGTGCTTGTACGGCTCTTAAGGAATAAAATTTTATCCTAATCAACCGACTTTATCGAGAAAGATTATTTTTTTTAGGCCAAGAGGTTGATACCGAAATCTCGAATCAACTTATTAGTCTTATGATATATCTCAGTATAGAAAAGGATACCAAAGATCTTTATTTGTTTATAAACTCTCCTGGTGGATGGGTAATATCTGGAATGGCTATTTATGATACTATGCAATTTGTGCGACCCGATGTACAGACAATATGCATGGGATTGGCCGCTTCAATAGCATCCTTTATCCTAGTCGGAGGAGCAATTACCAAACGTATAGCATTCCCTCACGCTTGGCGCCAATGAGTTTTTTTATTTTCGAGAAAAAAATACTATGCCTTCGCCATCGGAAATATGAATTAGTTAAGTAATAATAGCATGGCACTTCGAATTCGATATGAAATTTTTTAGATTAAAAAAAAAATTAGATTATATATTGAAAGAGTAGTATGAGATAAGGAAGGGGTCTTTCAAATGATATCTTACCTATTCGGGCACATCTCAGCGTCACAAACTTTGTTTTCACACCGGAAGCTTATTTACAAAATTTATATAAAAAAAAAAGACACTTTGGGATTGCTGAATCATAGACGAATAAAAAAAACTGATATATATAAAGCAACGGAACCATCATAGTATTTTTTTAACTCCTACAAAAAAGAAGGATGGTAATTGGATCATTTATGAATCTGCGTATAATACAACCTATATTTTTTTTCTTTCGCCGAAAGGAAAGGTCAAAAACGTAAATTCCATTGTAGAGCCGTATGCAATGAAAAAAAAAGCCTGTACGGTTATTCAATTTTCTCTGGTTTTTTGGTTATCTCGCCTCATTCTGCGAAATCGAAGAACCTTTTCTATTATATCATCAGGGTAATGATCCATCAACCCGCTAGTTCGTTTTATGAGGCACAAACGGGAGAATTTATCTTGGAAGCGGAAGAACTACTAAAACTTCGCGAAACCATCACAAGGGTTTATGTACAAAGAACGGGCAAACCTATATGGGTTGTATCCGAAGACATGGAAAGGGATGTTTTTATGTCAGCAACAGAAGCCCAAGCTCATGGAATTGTTGATCTTGTAGCAGTTCAATAAGAAATAGGAGCAATTTCATGCAAATCTACAATTGCTAATTTTATATCTTTTTAGATTAAAGGTTTAGTTTCATATTCTCTTCAATATATTTTTTTTTATTGAAGAGAAGTAATTCAGAATTAGCCGGTTAGAACCAATCTAAACCAGCCCATTATTTATATGATTCCGTATGCCAACCATTAAACAACTTATTAGAAATACAAGACAGCCAATCCGAAATGTCACGAAATCCCCCGCGCTTCGGGGATGCCCTCAGCGACGAGGAACATGTACTCGGGTGTATGTGCGACTCGTTTAGATCATAGACTGAGACACAAAAAGGAAATTTTTTTTTTTTAATATCAAGGATCAGTACCTGTGAATAAAATAGAATGGAGGAACTCGATTCATTATTTAAAAGAGATAGATCGTTCATATCTTCTATTGTGTCTGAAACTTATGGTTTACATTGGTGCAAATCCAATCAACTCCATTTTTTAGAAAACCCCAATGATAACAAATGGTTATCCATTAAGCGGGGGAAATTTCATTTTTTATTAAAAAGATTCCACTCTTGAAAGAAAAGAACGGACTAACAGGGTAAACGACCAAATAAATTTTAAAAATGAAATACCGTTACTGTATAAAGTGGATCTCATTGTGAAAGACCTATTACTGGAATATTCATGGGGTAGAGCCAAAGAATGTGAATTGTACAAGTTACCAATAGTATTGATTAATTAAAAGAAGGAGCTCCGGTGTATAGAGAGGACCTCACCGTTTTAGAAGTAACCATAGAAACGATGGAACCCACTATTTATCCATTTCTATTTACTACTTTTTTTTTTTTTTTTTAGTTATTTTATTTTTTTATATCAAGTATCAAGGCAATTTATCCTTTCAAAGCAAAGGAAAATACCTAGCAAAAAATAGTGGTGGGGAAGGTTAGAGCAGCAAAAGTCATTGGAATTTTTTTTTATACATTGGAAGAATTAGTTTGGTTATTAATGACTAGTAAAGGGGAAAAGAATAACTAAAAAAAGAATTAGTTATTCATCAAAGTTTGATTTATTCAATGACTAGAATTAAACGCGGATATATAGCTCGGAGGCGTAGAACAAAACTTCGTTTATTTGCATCAAGCTTTCGAGGGGCTCATTCACGACTTACACGAACTATGACTCAACAGAGAATAAGAGCTTTAGTTTCAGCTCATCGGGATAGGGGTAAAAGAAAAAGAGATTTTCGTCGTTTATGGATCACTAGAATAAATGCCGTAATTCACGAAATGGAGGTATTCTATAGTTATAATAGATTCATACACAATCTGTACAAGAAGCAATTACTTCTTAATCGGAAAATACTTGCACAAATAGCTCTATTAAATAGGAGTTGTCTTTATACGATTTCGAATGAGATCAAAAAATAAGGGGATTGGGAGAAATCCACTAAAATATTTGAAATAGAGTTCTAAGGAGAATGAGCTAGGGGAAGGTAGAGTAGAAATTAGTATTATAAAAAAAAGTAGTCAAAACAAAACGAGGGTATATTGTCGCTAAAAAAAGAGTTATTCTTTTTCTTTTCGACAATTCTTTTCTTTTTTTTTTTTATGACAGACACAGACGTAACAATCAAATTTTGATTCTTGATTGGAGTTATCGAACAAAATAAAATATTAACCTCTTTTTTAATTCCTTCAGATTGGAATTATTATTCAATTGAAGAATAAGTCTATTTTTTTCTGGTTCTAAGGCTAGTAGTTCTAGGGGTCGACTCATTTCTTTCAAATTGTTTCTGATTATTAAGAAAAGGTAACAAAGATAAAATACGAGCTTGTTTTATAGCAATAGTAATTAATCGTTGTTGTTTTAAAGTCACTCTATTCACCCGTCTAGATAATATTTTTCCTTGTTCACTAATAAATCGACTAATTAAACTCATGTTTCTATAATCAATTCGATCCCCCGATTGGATCGGGGGCAAACGCCTACGAAAAGATCGCTTGGATTTAGTAAAAGGTCGCTTAGATTTATTCATAATTTTTTTTATTCCTTATCTCTAAAATCCTATTTTGATCGGATCAAAATAAAAAAGATTTCTATATTTCTATATAGGATAGAATTTCTATATAGAATTAAGAATATAGGATTAGATTTCTTTCTATTGATTTATTTGTTTATATTTATATATATGTAATAATATATAGATACTATCATTATTTCTGTTCTTAAAATAAAAGTTGACATACAAGCACTCAATTTGATCTATTTCTTGATTTCCCCGTGAATTGTATGTTTATAACAATAGGGACAGAATTTTCTCAATTCCAATCGACTAGGGGTGTTATGCCGATTCTTTTGAGTAATATATCTGGAAATTCCCGCTGATTCTTTCTTAATATCATTTCGAACACAACTGGTACATTCCAAAATAATTGTTACTCGAACATCTTTACCCTTGGCCATGAAACCTCCTTTGGATTTATGATTCACCCCAATCTTCTATTTTCATTTTAGGATCCAGAAAGAACCAAAAAAATAGAAGCTGTTAACTAAAAAAATTTTCGGAAATATTTCGTTGCAATGAATATTAATTAGTAATTAAATAAAAATAAAATAATAACCAATACAATTATTTTTTGAAAACTATATTTAAAATCTTTGTACAGTATTTTTTGAAGTATCTCATAGGATACTCTTTCCCTAGCAACACTTTTTTGTTCTATTACTAATTTAATTGGATCCTGAACCCTCGTTTTTATGACCTTTCGCCCCCCCCTTTTCTAATTTATTCTCAAAAAAGAATTAGAAAAAAGGGGGGGGTTAGTCCCCGATCGTTGATCGTATCTCTAAATTTTTGCACCCTTTCTGATGTTAATAACTAGAATGAAAAAAAGGGAAATGTTAATGCATCTGGAAATAAACGATTAATCTCTATTAATAAACCTGCTAACGAACCGAACCATAGAGTACTTAGTACCGGTGCTACGGAAAGATATGTTTTTAGATCTCGCATTTGAAATCCTCCTTCTTTCTTCTTTATTGTATTACAATATATATTGTAATATATATAACTACAGATGTACATGTAGTTAAGAAGTTCTTGTATTTGTATACGTAACCCCCCCATTTTCAAAATTAGAATTGAAATATTGTCTACTAGAACGATCTTATAGATTCTATTTTCAAATGGAAACGCCTATTTATGTAAAATTGAAATTGAGAGAATTCTCGTAAAAACAGTAATTTTTTTTAATTATATATATATGTTTGTTATCTTATATGAGATATGAGAAAAAAAAAGAAGGATGTGGAAAACAAGACAGGAATTCTCTACAATGACACTGTAAACCAATTGAAAGGGATGTAGCGCAGCTTGGTAGCGCGTTTGTTTTGGGTACAAAATGTCACGGGTTCAAATCCTGTCATCCCTACCTATTACTGCTCTTCTGAGCAGTAACGAGGGATCTATTTTAGATCTATCTTTTTTTAATGGACATACATATAATTGTGAAATTTATGATATACTATGATATAGTATAGACGTATAAAATAAATTCAGGTTAAAGAATGTCCTCTTTCTAGCCTTTTCATTTTTTATAAAAAACAAGAAAAGCGCTCTTAGTTCAGTTCGGTAGAACGTGGGTCTCCAAAACCCAATGTCGTAGGTTCAAATCCTACAGAGCGTGATTTCACTCTTGTTTATTAGATTGTGTCAAAATTCCACTGTTCGCAAATAATTGAGCAGCAATCTGAATTAGACCTCCCGCATATGAAAGCAAGAGGGAGGTCAGTTAAAAAAAAAAGAGATTTTAATTAATCAAAAGTCCAACTGATCACCACGCCTGTATTGTAAATAAGCAGTTACGAATAATCCAGCCAAAGTAATAGGAATTAGACCTAAGACGATTCCAAATAAAGAAACTTCAATCATTTCAATTTTCTTTTGTTTTCATTTTT
>OVBL01000779.1:0-12822 GCA_900406555.1 Pseudoturritis turrita | reverse complement strand
AATCCATTTTGTTTGTAACAATGTCAAAAGATGATAAATTATTGGAATCGGTGGGCTAACACCTATGAGTTTTTGATAATTTTGAAAAAATAATGAATTTTTTTAGGAGGCTTCCTTAGAGTCCCTTTATCGCGACAAATGTTTGAATCCATTTAGTTTCTACTTCGGACACATTTAATCCATTTTGTTTGTAACAATGTCAAAAGATGATAAATTATTGGAATCGGTGGGCTAACACCTATGAGTTTTGATAATTTTGAAAAAATAATGAATTTTTTTAGGAGGCTTCCTTAGAGTCCCCTTTATCGCGACAAATGTTTGAATCCATTTAGTTTCTACTTCGGACACATTTAATCCATTTTGTTTGTAACAATGTCAAAAGATGATAAATTATTGGAATCGGTGGGCTAACACCTATGAGTTTTTGATAATTTTGAAAAAATAATGAATTTTTTTAGGAGGCTTCCTTAGAGTCCCCTTTATCGCGACAAATGTTTGAATCCATTTAGTTTCTACTTCGGACACATTTAATCCATTTTGTTTGTAACAATGTCAAAAGATGATAAATTATTGGAATCGGTGGGCTAACACCTATGAGTTTTTGATAATTTTGAAAAAATAATGAATTTTTTTAGGAGGCTTCCTTAGAGTCCCCTTTATCGACAAATGTTTGAATCCATTTAGTTTCTACTTCGGACACATTTAATCCATTTTGTTTGTAACAATGTCAAAAGATGATAAATTATTGGAATCGGTGGGCTAACACCTATGAGTTTTGATAATTTTGAAAAAATAATGAATTTTTTTAGGAGGCTTCCTTAGAGTCCCCTTTATCGCGACAAATGTTTGAATCCATTTAGTTTCTACTTCGGACACATTTAATCCATTTTGTTTGTAACAATGTCAAAAGATGATAAATTATTGGAATCGGTGGGCTAACACCTATGAGTTTTGATAATTTTGAAAAAATAATGAATTTTTTTAGGAGGCTTCCTTAGAGTCCCCTTTATCGCGACAAATGTTTGAATCCATTTAGTTTCTACTTCGGACACATTTAATCCATTTTGTTTGTAACAATGTCAAAAGATGATAAATTATTGGAATCGGTGGGCTAACACCTATGAGTTTTTGATAATTTTGAAAAAATAATGAATTTTTTTAGGAGGCTTCCTTAGAGTCCCCTTTATCGCGACAAATGTTTGAATCCATTTAGTTTCTACTTCGGACACATTTAATCCATTTTGTTTGTAACAATGTCAAAAGATGATAAATTATTGGAATCGGTGGGCTAACACCTATGAGTTTTTGATAATTTTGAAAAAATAATGAATTTTTTTAGGAGGCTTCCTTAGAGTCCCCTTTATCGCGACAAATGTTTGAATCCATTTAGTTTCTACTTCGGACACATTTAATCCATTTTGTTTGTAACAATGTCAAAAGATGATAAATTATTGGAATCGGTGGGCTAACACCTATGAGTTTTTGATAATTTTGAAAAAATAATGAATTTTTTTAGGAGGCTTCCTTAGAGTCCCCTTTATCGCGACAAATGTTTGAATCCATTTAGTTTCTACTTCGGACACATTTAATCCATTTTGTTTGTAACAATGTCAAAAGATGATAAATTATTGGAATCGGTGGGCTAACACCTATGAGTTTTGGATAATTTTGAAAAAATAATGAATTTTTTTAGGAGGCTTCCTTAGAGTCCCCTTTATCGCGACAAATGTTTGAATCCATTTAGTTTCTACTTCGGACACATTTAATCCATTTTTTTGTAACAATGTCAAAAGATGATAAATTATTGGAATCGGTGGGCTAACACCTATGAGTTTTTGATAATTTTGAAAAAATAATGAATTTTTTTAGGAGGCTTCCTTAGAGTCCCCTTTATCGCGACAAATGTTTGAATCCATTTAGTTTCTACTTCGGACACATTTAATCCATTTTGTTTGTAACAATGTCAAAAGATGATAAATTATTGGAATCGGTGGGCTAACACCTATGAGTTTTTGATAATTTTGAAAAAATAATGAATTTTTTTAGGAGGCTTCCTTAGAGTCCCCTTTATCGCGACAAATGTTTGAATCCATTTAGTTTCTACTTCGGACACATTTAATCCATTTTGTTTGTAACAATGTCAAAAGATGATAAATTATTGGAATCGGTGGGCTAACACCTATGAGTTTTGATAATTTTGAAAAAATAATGAATTTTTTTAGGAGGCTTCCTTAGAGTCCCCTTTATCGCGACAAATGTTTGAATCCATTTAGTTTCTACTTCGGACACATTTAATCCATTTTGTTTGTAACAATGTCAAAAGATGATAAATTATTGGAATCGGTGGGCTAACACCTATGAGTTTTTGATAATTTTGAAAAAATAATGAATTTTTTTAGGAGGCTTCCTTAGAGTCCCCTTTATCGCGACAAATGTTTGAATCCATTTAGTTTCTACTTCGGACACATTTAATCCATTTTGTTTGTAACAATGTCAAAAGATGATAAATTATTGGAATCGGTGGGCTAACACCTATGAGTTTTGATAATTTTGAAAAAATAATGAATTTTTTTAGGAGGCTTCCTTAGAGTCCCCTTTATCGCGACAAATGTTTGAATCCATTTAGTTTCTACTTCGGACACATTTAATCCATTTTGTTTGTAACAATGTCAAAAGATGATAAATTATTGGAATCGGTGGGCTAACACCTATGAGTTTTTGATAATTTTGAAAAAATAATGAATTTTTTTAGGAGGCTTCCTTAGAGTCCCCTTTATCGCGACAAATGTTTGAATCCATTTAGTTTCTACTTCGGACACATTTAATCCATTTTGTTTGTAACAATGTCAAAAGATGAAATTATTGGAATCGGTGGGCTAACACCTATGAGTTTTGATAATTTTGAAAAAATAATGAATTTTTTTAGGAGGCTTCCTTAGAGTCCCCTTTATCGCGACAAATGTTTGAATCCATTTAGTTTCTACTTCGGACACATTTAATCCATTTTGTTTGTAACAATGTCAAAAGATGATAAATTATTGGAATCGGTGGGCTAACACCTATGAGTTTTGGATAATTTTGAAAAAATAATGAATTTTTTTAGGAGGCTTCCTTAGAGTCCCCTTTATCGCGACAAATGTTTGAATCCATTTAGTTTCTACTTCGGACACATTTAATCCATTTTGTTTGTAACAATGTCAAAAGATGATAAATTATTGGAATCGGTGGGCTAACACCTATGAGTTTTTGATAATTTTGAAAAAATAATGAATTTTTTTAGGAGGCTTCCTTAGAGTCCCCTTTATCGCGACAAATGTTTGAATCCATTTAGTTTCTACTTCGGACACATTTAATCCATTTTGTTTGTAACAATGTCAAAAGATGATAAATTATTGGAATCGGTGGGCTAACACCTATGAGTTTTTGATAATTTTGAAAAAATAATGAATTTTTTTAGGAGGCTTCCTTAGAGTCCCCTTTATCGCGACAAATGTTTGAATCCATTTAGTTTCTACTTCGGACACATTTAATCCATTTTGTTTGTAACAATGTCAAAAGATGATAAATTATTGGAATCGGTGGGCTAACACCTATGAGTTTTGATAATTTTGAAAAAATAATGAATTTTTTTAGGAGGCTTCCTTAGAGTCCCCTTTATCGCGACAAATGTTTGAATCCATTTAGTTTCTACTTCGGACACATTTAATCCATTTTGTTTGTAACAATGTCAAAAGATGATAAATTATTGGAATCGGTGGGCTAACACCTATGAGTTTTTGATAATTTTGAAAAATAATGAATTTTTTTAGGAGGCTTCCTTAGAGTCCCCTTTATCGCGACAAATGTTTGAATCCATTTAGTTTCTACTTCGGACACATTTAATCCATTTTGTTTGTAACAATGTCAAAAGATGATAAATTATTGGAATCGGTGGGCTAACACCTATGAGTTTTTGATAATTTTGAAAAAATAATGAATTTTTTTAGGAGGCTTCCTTAGAGTCCCCTTTATCGCGACAAATGTTTGAATCCATTTAGTTTCTACTTCGGACACATTTAATCCATTTTGTTTGTAACAATGTCAAAAGATGATAAATTATTGGAATCGGTGGGCTAACACCTATGAGTTTTTGATAATTTTGAAAAAATAATGAATTTTTTTAGGAGGCTTCCTTAGAGTCCCCTTTATCGCGACAAATGTTTGAATCCATTTAGTTTCTACTTCGGACACATTTAATCCATTTTGTTTGTAACAATGTCAAAAGATGATAAATTATTGGAATCGGTGGGCTAACACCTATGAGTTTTGATAATTTTGAAAAAATAATGAATTTTTTTAGGAGGCTTCCTTAGAGTCCCCTTTATCGCGACAAATGTTTGAATCCATTTAGTTTCTACTTCGGACACATTTAATCCATTTTGTTTGTAACAATGTCAAAAGATGATAAATTATTGGAATCGGTGGGCTAACACCTATGAGTTTTTGATAATTTTGAAAAAATAATGAATTTTTTTAGGAGGCTTCCTTAGAGTCCCCTTTATCGCGACAAATGTTTGAATCCATTTAGTTTCTACTTCGGACACATTTAATCCATTTTGTTTGTAACAATGTCAAAAGATGATAAATTATTGGAATCGGTGGGCTAACACCTATGAGTTTTTGATAATTTTGAAAAAATAATGAATTTTTTTAGGAGGCTTCCTTAGAGTCCCCTTTATCGCGACAAATGTTTGAATCCATTTAGTTTCTACTTCGGACACATTTAATCCATTTTTTTGTAACAATGTCAAAAGATGATAAATTATTGGAATCGGTGGGCTAACACCTATGAGTTTTGATAATTTTGAAAAAATAATGAATTTTTTTAGGAGGCTTCCTTAGAGTCCCCTTTATCGCGACAAATGTTTGAATCCATTTAGTTTCTACTTCGGACACATTTAATCCATTTTGTTTGTAACAATGTCAAAAGATGATAAATTATTGGAATCGGTGGGCTAACACCTATGAGTTTTTGATAATTTTGAAAAAATAATGAATTTTTTTAGGAGGCTTCCTTAGAGTCCCCTTTATCGCGACAAATGTTTGAATCCATTTAGTTTCTACTTCGGACACATTTAATCCATTTTGTTTGTAACAATGTCAAAAGATGATAAATTATTGGAATCGGTGGGCTAACACCTATGAGTTTTGATAATTTTGAAAAAATAATGAATTTTTTTAGGAGGCTTCCTTAGAGTCCCCTTTATCGCGACAAATGTTTGAATCCATTTAGTTTCTACTTCGGACACATTTAATCCATTTTGTTTGTAACAATGTCAAAAGATGATAAATTATTGGAATCGGTGGGCTAACACCTATGAGTTTTGATAATTTTGAAAAAATAATGAATTTTTTTAGGAGGCTTCCTTAGAGTCCCCTTTATCGCGACAAATGTTTGAATCCATTTAGTTTCTACTTCGGACACATTTAATCCATTTTGTTTGTAACAATGTCAAAAGATGATAAATTATTGGAATCGGTGGGCTAACACCTATGAGTTTTGATAATTTTGAAAAAATAATGAATTTTTTTAGGAGGCTTCCTTAGAGTCCCCTTTATCGCGACAAATGTTTGAATCCATTTAGTTTCTACTTCGGACACATTTAATCCATTTTGTTTGTAACAATGTCAAAAGATGATAAATTATTGGAATCGGTGGGCTAACACCTATGAGTTTTTGATAATTTTGAAAAATAATGAATTTTTTTAGGAGGCTTCCTTAGAGTCCCCTTTATCGCGACAAATGTTTGAATCCATTTAGTTTCTACTTCGGACACATTTAATCCATTTTGTTTGTAACAATGTCAAAAGATGATAAATTATTGGAATCGGTGGGCTAACACCTATGAGTTTTTGATAATTTTGAAAAAATAATGAATTTTTTTAGGAGGCTTCTTAGAGTCCCCTTTATCGCGACAAATGTTTGAATCCATTTAGTTTCTACTTCGGACACATTTAATCCATTTTGTTTGTAACAATGTCAAAAGATGATAAATTATTGGAATCGGTGGGCTAACACCTATGAGTTTTTGATAATTTTGAAAAAATAATGAATTTTTTTAGGAGGCTTCCTTAGAGTCCCCTTTATCGCGACAAATGTTTGAATCCATTTAGTTTCTACTTCGGACACATTTAATCCATTTTGTTTGTAACAATGTCAAAAGATGATAAATTATTGGAATCGGTGGGCTAACACCTATGAGTTTTTGATAATTTTGAAAAAATAATGAATTTTTTTAGGAGGCTTCCTTAGAGTCCCCTTTATCGCGACAAATGTTTGAATCCATTTAGTTTCTACTTCGGACACATTTAATCCATTTTGTTTGTAACAATGTCAAAAGATGATAAATTATTGGAATCGGTGGGCTAACACCTATGAGTTTTTGATAATTTTGAAAAAATAATGAATTTTTTTAGGAGGCTTCCTTAGAGTCCCCTTTATCGCGACAAATGTTTGAATCCATTTAGTTTCTACTTCGGACACATTTAATCCATTTTTTTGTAACAATGTCAAAAGATGATAAATTATTGGAATCGGTGGGCTAACACTATGAGTTTTTGATATTTTTGAAAAAATAATGAATTTTTTTAGGAGGCCTTAGAGTCCCCTTTATCGCGACAAATGTTTGAATCCATTTATTCTACTTCGGACACATTTAATCCATTTTGTTTGTAACAATGTCAAAAGATGATAAATTATTGGAATGGTGGGCTAACACCTATGTTTTTTGATAATTTTAAATAATGAATTTTTTTAGGAGGCTTCCTTAAGTCCCCCTTATTGCGACAAATGTTTGAATCCATTTAGTTTCTACTTCGGACACATTTAATCCATTTTGTTGTAACAATGTAAAAGATGATAAATTATTGGAATCGGTGGGCTAACACCTATGTTTTTGATTTGAAAAAATAATGAATTTTTTGGAGGCTTCCTTAGAGTCCCCTTTATCGCGACAAATGTTTGAATCCATTTAGTTTCTACTTCGGACACATTTAATCCATTTTGTTTGTAACAATGTCAAAAGATGATAAATTATTGGAATCGGTGGGCTAACACCTATGAGTTTTGATAATTTTGAAAAAATAATGAATTTTTTTAGGAGGCTCCATTAGAGTCCCCTTTATCGCGACAAATGTTTGAATCCATTTAGTTTCTACTTCGGACACATTTAATCCATTTTTTTGTAACAATGTCAAAAGATGATAAATTATTGGAATCGGTGGGCTAACACCTATGAGTTTTGATAATTTTGAAAAAATAATGAATTTTTTTAGGAGGCTTCCTTAGAGTCCCCTTTATCGCCGAAAATGTTTGAATCCATTTAGTTTCTACTTCGGACACATTTAATCCATTTTGTTTGTAACAATGTCAAAAGAATGATAAATTATTGGAATCGGTGGGCTAACACCTATGAGTTTTTGATAATTTTGAAAAAATAATGAATTTTTTTAGGAGGCTTCCTTAGAGTCCCCTTTATCGCGACAAATGTTTGAATCCATTTAGTTTCTACTTCGGACACATTTAATCCATTTTGTTTGTAACAATGTCAAAAGATGATAAATTATTGGAATCGGTGGGCTAACACCTATGAGTTTTTGATAATTTTTGAAAAAATAATGAATTTTTTTAGGAGGCTTCCTTAGAGTCCCCTTTATCGCGACAAATGTTTGAATCCATTTAGTTTCTACTTCGGACACATTTAATCCATTTTGTTTGTAACAATGTCAAAAGATGATAAATTATTGGAATCGGTGGGCTAACACCTATGAGTTTTGATAATTTTGAAAAAATAATGAATTTTTTTAGGAGGCTTCCTTAGAGTCCCCTTTATCGCGACAAATGTTTGAATCCATTTAGTTTCTACTTCGGACACATTTAATCCATTTTGTTTGTAACAATGTCAAAAGATGATAAATTATTGGAATGGTGGGCTAACACCTATGAGTTTTTGATAATTTTGAAAAAATAATGAATTTTTTTAGGAGGCTTCCTTAGAGTCCCCTTTATCGCGACAAATGTTTGAATCCATTTAGTTTCTACTTCGGACACATTTAATCCATTTTGTTTGTAACAATGTCAAAAGATGATAAATTATTGGAATCGGTGGGCTAACACCTATGAGTTTTTGATAATTTTGAAAAAAATAATGAATTTTTTTAGGAGGCTTCCTTAGAGTCCCCTTTATCGCGACAAATGTTTGAATCCATTTAGTTTCTACTTCGGACACATTTAATCCATTTTGTTTGTAACAATGTCAAAAGATGATAAATTATTGGAATCGGTGGGCTAACACCTATGAGTTTTTGATAATTTTGAAAAATAATGAATTTTTTTAGGAGGCTTCCTTAGAGTCCCCTTTATCGCGACAAATGTTTGAATCCATTTAGTTTCTACTTCGGACACATTTAATCCATTTTGTTTGTAACAATGTCAAAAGATGATAAATTATTGGAATTGGTGGGCTAACACCTATGAGTTTTGATAATTTTGAAAAAATAATGAATTTTTTTAGGAGGCTTCCTTAGAGTCCCCTTTATCGCGACAAATGTTTGAATCCATTTAGTTTCTACTTCGGACACATTTAATCCATTTTGTTTGTAACAATGTCAAAAGATGATAAATTATTGGAATCGGTGGGCTAACACCTATGAGTTTTTGATAATTTTGAAAAAATAATGAATTTTTTTAGGAGGCTTCCTTAGAGTCCCCTTTATCGCACAAATGTTTGAATCCATTTAGTTTCTACTTCGGACACATTTAATCCATTTTGTTTGTAACAATGTCAAAAGATGATAAATTATTGGAATCGGTGGGCTAACACCTATGAGTTTTTGATAATTTTGAAAAAATAATGAATTTTTTTAGGAGGCTTCCTTAGAGTCCCCTTTATCGCGACAAATGTTTGAATCCATTTAGTTTCTACTTCGGACACATTTAATCCATTTTGTTTGTAACAATGTCAAAAGATGATAAATTATTGGAATCGGTGGGCTAACACCTATGAGTTTTTGATAATTTTGAAAAAATAATGAATTTTTTTAGGAGGCTTCCTTAGAGTCCCCTTTATCGCGACAAATGTTTGAATCCATTTAGTTTCTACTTCGGACACATTTAATCCATTTTGTTTGTAACAATGTCAAAAGATGATAAATTATTGGAATCGGTGGGCTAACACCTATGAGTTTTTGATAATTTTGAAAAAATAATGAATTTTTTTAGGAGGCTTCCTTAGAGTCCCCTTTATCGCGACAAATGTTTGAATCCATTTAGTTTCTACTTCGGACACATTTAATCCATTTTGTTTGTAACAATGTCAAAAGATGATAAATTATTGGAATCGGTGGGCTAACACCTATGAGTTTTGATAAATTTTGAAAAAATAATGAATTTTTTAGGAGGCTTCCTTAGAGTCCCCTTTATCGCGACAAATGTTTGAATCCATTTAGTTTCTACTTCGGACACATTTAATCCATTTTGTTTGTAACAATGTCAAAAGATGATAAATTATTGGAATCGGTGGGCTAACACCTATGAGTTTTGGATAATTTTGAAAAAATAATGAATTTTTTTAGGAGGCTTCCTTAGAGTCCCCTTTATCGCGACAAATGTTTGAATCCATTTAGTTTCTACTTCGGACACATTTAATCCATTTTGTTTGTAACAATGTCAAAAGATGATAAATTATTGGAATCGGTGGGCTAACACCTATGAGTTTTTGATAATTTTGAAAAAATAATGAATTTTTTTAGGAGGCTTCCTTAGAGTCCTCTTTATCGCGACAAATGTTTGAATCCATTTAGTTTTTACTTCGGGCACATTTAATCCATTTTGTTTGTAACAATGTCAAAAGATGATAAATTATTGGAATCGGTGGGCTAACACCTATGAGTTTTGGATAATTTTCTAAAAATTATGAATTTTTTTAGGAGGCTCCATTAGAGTCCCCTTTATCGCGACAAATGTTTGAATCCACTTAGTTTCTACTTCGGACACATTTAATCCATTTTGTTTGTAACAATGTCAAAAGATGATAAATTATTAGAATCGGTGGGCTAACACCTATGAGTTTTGGATAATTTTGAAAAAATAATGAATTTTTTTAGGAGGCTTCCTTAGATCCCCTTTATCACGACAAATGTTTGAATCCATTTAGTTTCTACTTCGGACACATTTAATACATTTTGTTTGTAACAATGTCAAAAGATGATAAATTATTGGAATAGGTGGGCTAACACCTATGAGTTTTGGATAATTTTCAAAAAATAATGAATTTTTTTAGGAGGCTACATTAGAGTCCCCTTTATCGCGACAAATGTTTGAATCCACTTAGTTTCTACTTCGGACACATTTAATCCATTTTGTTTGTAACAATGTCAAAAGATGTTAAATTATTGGAATCGGTGGGTTAACACCTATGAGTTTTGGATAATTTTGAAATAATCATGAATTTTTTTAGGAGGCTACCTTAGAATCCCCTTTAGCGCGACAAATGTTTGAATCCATTTAGTTTCTACTTCAGACACATTTAATCGATTTTGTTTGTAACAATGTCAAAAGATGATAAATTATTGGAAACGGTGGGCTAACACCTATGAGTTTTGGATAATTTTCAAAAAATTATGAATTTTTTTAGGAGGCTACATTAGAGTCCCCTTTATCGCGACAAATGTTTGAATCCACTTAGTTTCTACTTCGGACACATTTAATCCATTTTGTTTGTAACAATGTCAAAATATGATAAATTATTGGAATCGGTGGGCTAACACCTATGAGTTTTGTATAATTTTGAAAAAATAATGATTTTTTTAGGAGGCTTCCTTAGATCCCCTTTATCGCGACAAATGTTTGAATCCATTTAATTTCTACTTCGGACACATTTAATCCATTTTGTTTGTAACAATGTCAAAAGATGATAAATTATTGGAATCGGTGGGCTAACACCTATGAGTTTTGGATAATTTTCAAAAAATAATGAATTTTTTTAGGAGGCTACATTAGAGTCCCCTTTATCGCGACAAATGTTTGAATCCACTTAGTTTCTACTTCGGACACATTTAATCCATTTTGATTGTAACAATGTCAAAAGATATTAAATTATTGGAATCGGTGGGTTAACACCTATGAGTTTTGGATAATTTTGAAATAATCATGAATTTTTTTAGGAGGCTACCTTAGAATCCCCTTTAGCGCGACAAATGTTTGAATCCATTTAGTTTCTACTTCAGAAAAATTTAATCGATTTTGTTTGTAACAATGTCAAAAGATGATAAATTATTGGAAACGGTGGGCTAACACCTATGAGTTTTGGATAATTTTCAAAAAATTATGAATTTTTTTAGGAGGCTACATTAGAGTCCCCTTTATCGCGACAAATGTTTGAATCCACTTAGTTTCTACTTCGGACACATTTAATCCATTTTGTTTGTAACAATGTCAAAATATGATAAATTATTGGAATCGGTGGGCTAACACCTATGAGTTTTGTATAATTTTGAAAAAATAATGATTTTTTTTAGGAGGCTTCCTTAGATCCCCTTTATCGCGACAAATGTTTGAATCCATTTAATTTCTACTTCGGACACATTTAATCCATTTTGTTTGTAACAATGTCAAAAGATGATAAATTATTGGAATCGGTGGGCTAACACCTATGAGTTTTTGATAATTTTGAAAAAATTATGAATTTTTTTAGGAGGCTACATTAGAGTCCCCTTTATCACGACAAATGTTTGAATCCATTTAGTTTCTACTTCGGGCACATTTAATCCATTTTGTTTGTAACAATGTCAAAAGATGATAAATTATTGGAATTGGTGGGCTAACACCTATGAGTTTTTGATAATTTTGAAAAAATTATGAATTTTTTAGGAGGCTTCCTTAGAGTCCACTTTATCGCGACAAATGTTTGAATCCATTTAGTTTTTACTTCAGGCACATTTAATCCATTTTGTTTGTAACAATGTCAAAAGATGATAAATTATTGGAATCGGTGGCTAACACGTATGAGTTTTGATAATTTTGAAAAAATAATGAATTTTTTTAGGAGGCTTCCTTAGAGTCCCCTTTATCGCGACAAATGTTTGAATCCATTTAGTTTCTACTTCGGACACATTTAATCCATTTTGTTTGTAACAATGTCAAAAGATGATAAATTATTGGAATCGGTGGGCTAACACCTATGAGTTTTGATAATTTTGAAAAAATAATGAATTTTTTTAGGAGGCTTCCTTAGAGTCCCCTTTATCGCGACAAATGTTTGAATCCATTTAGTTTCTACTTCGGACACATTTAATCCATTTTGTTTGTAACAATGTCAAAAGATGATAAATTATTGGAATCGGTGGGCTAACACCTATGAGTTTTTGATAATTTTGAAAAAATAATGAATTTTTTTAGGAGGCTTCCTTAGAGTCCCCTTTATCGCGACAAATGTTTGAATCCATTTAGTTTCTACTTCGGACACATTTAATCCATTTTGTTTGTAACAATGTCAAAAGATGATAAATTATTGGAATCGGTGGGCTAACACCTATGAGTTTTTGATAATTTTGAAAAAATAATGAATTTTTTTAGGAGGCTTCCTTAGAGTCCCCTTTATCGCGACAAATGTTTGAATCCATTTAGTTTCTACTTCGGACACATTTAATCCATTTTGTTTGTAACAATGTCAAAAGATGATAAATTATTGGAATCGGTGGGCTAACACCTATGAGTTTTGATAATTTTGAAAAAATAATGAATTTTTTTAGGAGGCTTCCTTAGAGTCCCCTTTATCGCGACAA